>JALIGW010000036.1:1561469-1936469 GCA_023053685.1 Diadophis punctatus similis | reverse complement strand
AACTGAAAAGAAAATGCGTCGTGTTTCTTGTTTTCTTCTTATTTTAAATGTGCACAGCACAATTTTTCCCTCCTTAATGGATATCCCCAAAAACTTTCTATAAATACATTAGAATGTGTCCAGAGATACTTTACAAGAAGAGCCCTCCACTCCTCTACTCACAACAGAATACTCTACGCAACCAGACTTGAAATCCTGGGCTTAGAAAGCTTAGAACTATGTCGCCTTCAGCATGACCTAAGCATAGCTCATAAAATTATCTGCTACAACATCCTTCCTGTCAACGACTACTTCAGCTTCAACCACAACAATACACGAGCACACAACAGATACAAACTCAAAGTGAACCGCTCCAAACTTGGCTGTAGAAAATACGACTTTAGCAACAGAGTGGTAAATGCCTGGAACTCACTACCTGACTCTGTGGTTTCGTCACCAAACCCCCAAAACTTTACCCTTAGACTGTCCACTGTTGACCTCACCCGATTCCTAAGAGGTGAGTAAGGGGTGTGCATAAGTGCACCAGCGTGCCTACCGTCCCTGTCCTAATGTTCTCGCTTATCAGTACCCATCTTATGTATATAAACAATGTTATATCTATGTATATTACCAACACGTACTTGACAAAAATAAATAAATAAATAAATAAAATAAATAAAGAAGGCTGTGGACTGGGGAATTCTGGGAGTTGAAGTCCACAACTCTTAAAGTGGCCACATGGAGACCCCTGTGTTCTAATAGATGCTATTCTGTTGATAAGTAGTTGCTACTGAAGCCTACTTACAACTCTAGCGCTACGTAAAACCCTGCATGGCATAGAGCCTGGTTACTTGGGGGCGGGGGGAGGGGTGTCTGTCCAGCCAATATGGCTTGGCACAATTGGCACAATCCTCTTCTTTCAATTAAACTGTTGTGGGGTCCTTGGTGCTCTCTGAGCTTGGTGGTTTCCTTGCAGACGTTTCATGCCCCAACTAGGGAACAAAATCAGTGATGGGAGTGGGGTTTGCAGAGAGGAGGAGGAGGAGGAGGAGGAGGAGGAGGAGGAGGAGGAGGAGGAGGAGGAGGAGGAGGAGGAGGAGGAGGAGGAGGAGGAGGAGGAGGAGGACTGATAGGACAAGCCACTAGTATATAAAAAGAGAGCAAACCCCACACTCACTGAACTGATGATGTTCCCTAGTTGGGGCATAAAATGTCTTCAAGAAAACCACCAAGCTCAAAGAGCACCAAAGACCTCACAGTCCTCCTCCTCCTCCTCCTCCTCCTCCTCCTCCTCCTCCTCCTCCTCCTCCTCCTCCTCCTCCTCCTCCTCCTCCTCCTCCTCCTCCTCCTCCTCCTCCTCCTCTCCACAAACCCCATCCCCTTCTAGCACTGATAATGTAATCTAGTTGGATCAAGAAACATCTGCAAGAAAACCACCATGCTCAGAGGACACCAAAGACCCCAGACCCCACAGTCTTCGTCCTCCTCCTCTCCTCCTCCTCCTCTACACAAACCCCATCCCATTCTAGCACTGATGATGTTCCCTAGTTGGATCATGAAACGTCTACAAGAAAACCACCAAGTTCAGAGAACACCAAGGACCCCACAGTCCTCCTCCTCCTCCTCCTCCTCCTCCTCCTCCTCTTCACAAACCCCATCCCATTCTAGCACTGATGATGTTCCCTAGTTGGGTCATGAAATGTCTACAAGAAAACCACCAAGTTCAGAGAACACCAAGGACCCCACAGTCGTCGTCCTCCTCCTCCTCCTCCTCCTCCTCCTCCTCCTCCTCCTCCTCCTCCTCCTCCTCCTCCTCCTCCTCCTCCTCCTCCTCCTCCTCCTCTCCACAAACCCCATCCCATTCTAGCACTGATGATGTTCCCTAGTTGGGTCATGAAACGTCTACAAGAGAACCACCAAGCTCAGAGAGCACCAAGGACCGCACAGTTCCACCCTGAGCTACAAATATTGTCTTCTATCATATTTTGGGAACTGCTAGGGAGGGGCTGGCTTGTTTCTCTTCCTCCCAACCAAACTATCTAAACTTCTTTCTCTCTCTGGAATGTGGCGCCTCCCACCTGTGAACCCAAACTAAATTCCACCCGCAATAAAAATGCCTTTTTACTGGAAACAGCAATTTTTTGCAAAATTTTTGCAAAATTTGAGAAGGTGCAGCATTATCTTCCAATTTCTGCTGAGCATTTTTCATGACTTTTTGGAAACTTTTCCTAAATTAGAGGAGAGATGAATGGAGGGACGTCTAATATAGGAGCAGCCAAATATGTTGCATGAATTATACATGTACAACTTTAAACCGGGAGTTCATAAAAATTATATCGGACATCTTAATGGCCGAAATAGATCTCTATTCTCAGCATGCAATAAAAATTAATTCTGAGAGAGGCAGGTGGAGGCTCCCTGCAAGAGATTTAAGGCTTGAGAGTAGAGAATGGGCAGAATTAATTGAAGAGGGACTGTGGCTTCATCTCTGGGGTTTAGCAGGAACCAGCCCCGGAGCTAATTTCCCATGCAAGGTTCAGTCCTAAAATATGGAGGGATTTGTTTTGTGTTAGTCTCCAGAGAGGTCTCCGGCTCTCGCCGTTTGCTTTGGGGGTGGGGGGAGCAAGAGAAATGGTTCCACGGGGCAGTTCATCAGAAGAAGAGGTAACTGTGGGATAATAACAAGAGGTTGTAACCAAGGCGCAATAATGAATTGTATTGGTAGTAATCGTGCAAATTGTTCTTACGCTGCCAAGATAACTTTTCTGAAAAGTCATTAACTGAGGACTCTGGTCTTAAACTTTCATCTGCAAGAGAATAAAAGTATCCGAGACGGGTAGAAAATGGATGGATGGATGGATGGATGGATGGATGGATGGATGGATGGATGGATGGATGGATAGATAGATAGATAGATAGATAGATAGATAGATAGATAGATAGATAGATAGATAGATAGATAGATAGATAGATAGATAGATAGATAGGCAGGCAGGCAGGCAGGCAGGCAGGCAGGCAGGCAGACAGACAGACAGACAGACAATAGAGCTAGCTAGTTAGAGAAAGGGATGGATGGATAGGTATAGATAGATGATAGCTAGCTAGCTAGATAGATAGAGATAGCCATTTGAGCCTAGCTGAATCTGTCAGACAGTAAACACTAAGCAAGTAGAGGAATGAAGGAATGAAGGAAGGAAGGAAGGAAGGAAGGAAGGAAGGAAGGAGGGAGGGAGGGATGAATGAATTAAAAAAGAGGAAGGGAGAGAAGAAGGAAGGAAGGAAAATGTGAGAAAGAAAGAAAGAGAGAGAGAGAGAGAGAGAAAGAGAGAGAGAGAGAGGAGGGAGGAGGAAAGGAAGAAGGAAGGAAGGAAAGAAGGAAGGAGTTGGTGATTCTTTATTGTAAAGAATGAAAGTCAGTGTATCTCATCCATAAAGTGATTATAGTCAAGAAAGTTCCCCCAATACCCCTTGTCCTGCTTTATTTGTTAAACTGAAGAGAGGATAAAAATGTAGCTTCAAATGGGATAAAATGGGATAGAACAAGGCCTGCCACTGCAGATTTACCCGATTATAAGAAGAAGCCAAAAGAAAATTGGTTTTTGGTGTATCCAATGAATTATTTTTCCAAGTAAGACAGAATCAAATGTCAGGACACAGGACCATAAAAACAATGATGTCATGTATCCTGGCAGAAGGGCCTTGTGGTTCTGAGTAATTCGGTGTAGAAATCCTCGGAGGACCACCAAGCAAGTCTGCCAGGCCACTGGACAGGTAGTCTTCGACTTACAACAGCTCATTTAGTGACCGGTCAAAGTTATAACGGCACTGCAAAAACCACCTTAAGGACTTTTTTCACAACCGTTGCAGCATCCCACAAGGAAGGTCGCAAAATGGGGCAAAAAACTCACTTTAACAGCTGTCTCGGTTAGCAACAGAAATGTTGGGCTCCATTGTGGTCGTAAGTCGAGTCGCTTCCAACTGCAAGGAACAGATCCATTGCAAAAGATGCCACATGATCTCAGAAGCCACGCAAGCTATGTGACTTTTCAGGCCCATCTGATGGTTTTGCTCACAAAATCACTGCCACATTATGATCTCTCCTTGACAGAAAACTCTGCCTTAAAAAGCAAAAAAAAAAAAACACCAAACACCATTCTTTCTACGGGGAGCTATTTGTCATTTCTGAAATCTGAGATTCGCAGGCTTAAGGCCAATGCTGCCACCATGTTTCTTTGCAATGAGGTTTCGTGAGATTGATACGGTTGGCGTTGCAGAGTTAGATATAAAACAAATACTTGATCTTAGCTGAAATTATGAGAGGTGACAAAATGGAAACTAGTTTTTTTGCTAAGTTTTGAAATTGCTCTCTTGAAGACTTCAGTCAAATGCAAAAATTGTTATGTCATATTCACTGTAGGCATCCTTCCTTCCCATCTTCCTTCCTTCCCATCTTCCTTCCTTCCTTCCTTCCTTCCCTCCCTCCTTCCTTCCTCCTTTCCTTCCTATCTTCTCCCTCCCTCCCTCCCTCCCTTCCTCCAATTCTCCTTCCTCCCTCCCTCCCTCCCTCCCTTCATTCATTCATTCATTCATTCATTCATTCATTCATTCATTCCACATGTTTTCAAATCAGGTTTTGATTCCTGGCAACTGCCTGCAGTTTTCGTGGCAAGATTTTTCAGACATTTCATGACCCAACTAGGTAACATCATCAGTGCTGTAAGGGAGGTGGGCTTTGTGGAGAGGAGGAGCCAGAAGAGGAAGAGGACTGTGAGGTCCTTGGTACTCTCTGAGCATGGTGGTTTTCTAGCAGATGTTTCATGACCCAACTGGGCAACATCATCAGTACTAGACGGGAGGAGGGTTTGTAGAGTGGAGAAGGAGGAGGAGGAGGAGGAAGAAGAAGAGGGAGAGGAGGAGGAGGAGACAGAGGAAGAAGAGAAGGTGGACTGTGAGGTCCTTGGTACTCTCTGAGCTGGGTGGTTTTATAGCAGACGTTTCATGACCCAAGTAGGCAACATCATCAGTGCAGGAATGAAATGCCTGGAAGAAAACCACCCATCTCAGAGGTGATGGAGATCCTCAGCCATCCAGGCCACGGTTGTCCCAAAGATGTTTTTTCAAGCTCAGAGTCCACCAAGCGCCCCGCAGTTCAACCCTGAGCTGCAAATATTCTCTTCCCTCTTTGTCCCTTTCCTCTGTCTCTACAGCTGGTCCCCTGGCAAATTATGCAAACCCTTGATAACTTCTCTGTTTCGATTCATTCGGAGCCGTCAAGTCATTTTTCCACTCTCAGCCACCGCATAGCTTTTTCTCTGTGAATCGCTTTGCATGCGGGAACCAGTTTTAAGCTATTTGAAAGAGAGGGAGACTGCCCCTCCCGCCTGGATTAATTTAACGGCGTTAAGATTTAATCTGCAGATTGCCTGCCTCGCAACGCACTGCTTGGGCCCTATTTTTACAGCTTTCCTCGCTTCTTTTTTCTTCCGTTCTTCCGTTCTTCCCTTCGCTCACTTTAGCAATGACTCGTTCCTATTGTATTCCCCCCCCCTTTTGTTACAGCCCTGCCTTTGACCCACGCCTGGCAATTTTCTTTCCCTTGCAAATTGCATTTAGAGAGCAGCTGTTCCCACCTAAAATTCCGTTTCATTCTCTTTCTTTTTCCGATGAATTTCTGAAGTTCTATTCTCGTAGATGTTCTTGAACTAAATTGAAAGTTGTGCTTAATTTCCTCTGAGGGATGTTTAATAATCGCTTCATATTCAGGAGTCGGCCTGTTAAGAAGTACACTTGGGGGTTGAATTAGGAGGCTTCCAAGGCCCCTTCCAGCCACGAGTATCGATAAAGGAGAATGTAACTCAGGGTTGAAATGAGAGGTCCTTGGTGCTCTCTGAGCTTACTGGTTTTTTTGCAGATGTTTTGTGACCCAACTAGGTAATGTTGGAAGAAATATCCCTCTGGTTCAGTTCCAAGCCGGGAGGAAGGCCCTGGAGATAAAACGGAGGCTGGAGGCTGATTGGAAAGAGGGTTTAATGGTGAAGCAGAACCACCAAGCACATGTGATTCTGGACAGCTGACCACATGGAGTTGAGAATGAGGGGTATTTATACCTTCTCTTGGGCTTTGCACTTGAGCTTCCTGTTCCTGTGCAAGAACACATATTCTATTGGCTGTTGTCAGACTCCCATGGGGCCATGTAGGGGTCATGTTTGTCTGAGTCAAGTTTGGTTGAAGTTTGCTGGGTGATGCAATGCCCTTAGGAGATTTTGCAATGCAGCGAGCTCTGCTGCTAGATAATCCTGTTATGTCCTGGAGTGTCATGTCTTAATCCCACGATCACCCTGGAGCTGGTGGTCTTTTGTCTTGTAGATAGGCTGGCCCAGTCCTTCTCAATGGGCAACAAATATCTGCTGGGGGCAAGGAGCTGGACCTCTGAGTTTCTGTCTCCCTTAAGATTTCTATTTCTCTTTTAGGGGAAATATTTTATCCTGTCTTTTTAAATATTTCTCAAAATATTTCATTCTTCTAGGAGGGGTGATTTCCCTCAGTATCATCAGTAGTAGAATAGAATAGATTGGACACACAAGGAATTTGTCTTGGTGCATATGGTCTCTGTACATAAAAAGACAAGATGCATTCGTCAAGAATCGTAAGGTACAACGCTTAATGATAGTCATAGAGTACAAATAAGCAATCAAATCATACTAGGAAACAATCAATATAAATTGTAAGGATACAAGCAACAAAGTTACAGTCCTGCAGTCATAAATCATAAGTGGGAGGAGATGGGTGATAGGAACGATGAAAAAAACTAATAGTAATAGTAATGCAGACTTAGTGAATAGTTTGACAGTGGTGAGGGAATTATTTGTTTAGCAGAGTGATGGCGTTCGGGGAAAAACTGTTCTTGTGTCTAGAAGAGAACGGGGTTTGTACAGAGAAGAAGGAGAAGGAGGACTGTGGGGCCAACTAAGTAACATCATCAGTGCAAACCCCACTCTCTTCCAGCACTGATGATGTTACCTAGTTGGGTCATGAAACGTCTGCAAGAAAACAGCCCAGATCAGAGAGCACCAAGGACCCCACAGTTGTTGTTGTTGTCGTCTTCCTCCACCTCTCCACAAACCCCATCCCCTTCTAGCACTGATGATGTAACCTAGTTGGGTCATGAAACGTCTACAAGAAAACAACCCAGCTAAGAGAGCACCAAGGACCCCACAGTCCTTTTCCTCCTCCTTCTAGTGCTTTGGAGAATAGGTTGACTCCCTCTTCTTTGTGGCAGCCCCTCAAATACTGGAAGACTGCTATCGTGTCCCCCCTAGTCCTTCTTTTCTCTAGACTGGCCATGCCCAATTCCTGCAACCGTCTTAAGTCTCCAGGCCTTTGATCATCTTAGTTGCTCTTCTCTGCTTTGTTTGTCTGCCTGTCCCATTCTGTCACCTTTTTAAAAATCCCGTATTGGAAATTCAGATGAGAGATGAGTTGGATTTAACATGAAAAGTGGCCAGGATAAAAGATGCTTATTTCTCCATAGCAATCTTTGAAATGGCAAAGAACTTCTTACAAAAAAAACAAAACCAAAGAAAGCCTTTAAAATAGAAGTTTACCGCAAGAAATCGTTGGTTTCCTGCCAACGCTTTGGTATACTCAGAAAAAGGATGAAAAAAGACCGATGCATTTTTTCAATTTAGGAATACTTTTGCGGAGGAAACGAAATGTGGGCCTAATTCAATTTGGGCATGTCCATAGAATTCTGCAACTATGAACTGGATGGATTTCGAAACAAAATAGAGGATTTTAGAGGTGAAAAACCTGTTCTGACCAAGCACATAATGGAATAACGGATGGAAGCTGACCAAGGAGAGATTCAACCTGGAAGTGAGGAGAAACTTTCTGACGGTGAGAGCGATCAACCAGTGGAACAGCTTGCCAGCGGAGGTCGTGAGAGCCCCAACACTTGCGACCTTCAAGGGGAGACTGGACTGCCATCTGTCTCAAATGGTGTAGGAACTCCTGCTTGAGCAGGGGGTTGGACTAGATGACCTACAAGGTCCCTTCCAACTCTAATAATAATCTAATCTAATCTAATCACACATTTATTTTTGAGGACAGACTCCCCAAAATAGCAGGTGATCTCAGGATAAAATCTAAATGTTACTTTGTTTTATTTCATTTAACTGAAGTTGAATAAACTTCCTCTCTAGGTACGTTTTGTATAAATCCCCCTTTCTGCCCTATTAAAAATTGCGGTTGGCTGCCAATCTTTCTGGGCGATGCCTATTGCTTCTATGGGCTCAGGAGGATAGAGAGACATCCCTGGGAAGAGAATAGCTGGAGCTCAGGGTTGAATTATGGGGTCCTTGCTGCTCTCTGAGCTTGGTGGGTTTCCTGCAGACGTTTCATGACCCAACTAGGTAGCATCATCAGTGCTAGAAGGGAGCGGGATTTGCAGAGAGGAGGAGGAGGAGGAGGAGGAGGAGGAGGAGGAGGAGGAGGAGGAGGAGGAGGAGGACTGTGGGGTCCTTGTTGCTCTCTGAGCTTGGTGGGTTTCCTGCAGACGTTTCATGAACCAACTAGGTTACATCATCAGTGTTAGAATGGGGTGGAGTTTGTGGAGGATGAGATGAGGAGGAGGACGTGGAGGAGGAGGAGGAGGACTGTGGGGTCCTTGGTGCTCTCTGAGTTTGTGGTTTTCTTCCAGATATTTCATTACTTTACTAGGTAATATCATCAGTACAGGTGTGCAGAGTGTGGTGTGCAGAGTGGAGGGGGAGGAGGAAGAGGAGGAGGAGGAAGAGGAATAGTAGGAAAAGGACTGCAGGGTCTTTGGTGCTCTCTGAGCTTGGTGGTTTTCCTGCAGACGTTTCATGACCCAACTAGGGAACAGCCGAGGTGGCGCAACGGTTAGAGTGGGTTACTACAGGCCACTTTAGCTGACTGTGATCCGCAGGTCACTGGTTCAAATCTCACCGGCTCAAGGTTGACTCAGCCTTCCATCCTTCCGAGGTAGGTAAAATGAGGACCCAGATTGTTGGGGACAATATAAATATACATTGCTTACTGGTGTAAACCGCTTAGAGAGTGCTTGCACTGTGAGGCGGTATATAAATTTCACCAATAAATAAATAAATAAATAAATAAATAAATAAATAAATAAATAAATAAATAAATAAATAAATAAATAAATAAATAAATAAATAAATAAATAAATAAATAAATAAATAAATAAATAAATAAACATTATCAGTGCTAGAAGGGAGGAAGGTTTGCAAGACAGGAGGAGGAGGAGGAGGACAGTGGGGTCCTTGGTGCTTGCTGAGCTTGGTAGTTTTCTTGCAGACGTTTCATGACCCAACTAGGGAACATTATCAATGCTAGAACAGGGTGTAGTTGTGGAGGATGAAATGAGGAGGAGGAGGAGGAATATGCAAAATTAAACAAATACAGATCGAAACGGACTGATGCTGCAAAATGAAACATACCAGGAATGAAACCTCCAGACCATTTTTTTAAAAAATTCCTCTTGAGACCCAACATCAGACTAAGAAAAGAAAAGAAAAAATCGGTTTGCCTACCGAAGCATCAACGCATAATAGAAGAGCATTTACTGCATCCCATTAATATTAAATAATGTTGAGAGGACATCTACCAGGGCCATGAATTAATGATGGCGCTAACCGGCTAACAAATGATTTTGCAGAATCTACCGCAAACAATGCCGAACGCCCGGCCTATCATTCATCCAGATGTCACCCGAACCAGTTGGCAGAGCCAATTGCCAGGATTACATCGGCAGGATTCTGAGAATTGCAGCCCGGCTTCTGCGGCGGCTCAGAGGAGAAGGGCAAGACAGCGGTTGTGGGAAACAGCACCCCAAAGGGTGTTTTGGATCTCCCAGATTTGACTGGCTCAGTTGGGAAAGTATTGACTTTGGACGCATCATGGGACCACAGTTTGAACTTGGCAACGTTAAGACTTGTGGACTTCAACTCCCAGAATTCCCCAGCCAGCCATTCAATAAAGGTTGGCAAGCAAACATCCAAAACGGCTAACTGTCAAAAGCAGAGGAAAAGTCAGGCAAAAACAGAGGGGGGGGGGGTAAAAAGGAGAGAGAGAGAGAGAGAGAGAATAAAGAGAAGAGGAGAGAGAGAAAGGAAAGAAGAGAAAGAGAAAGAGAGAGAAAGAGAAAGAGAAAGAGAGGGAAGGAGGGAGAGAATGAGAGAGAGAGAGAGAGAGAGAGAGAGAGAGAGAGAAAGAGAATAAAGAGAAGAGGAAGGAAAGGAGAGAAAGAGAAAGGAAAGCAAGAGAGAGAATGAGAGAAAGAGAAGGCAAGAAAGAGAGAAAGAGTGACACAGAAGGAAAGAAAGAGAAAGAACAAGAGGTGAGAAAGAAAGAAGAAAAAGAAAGAGAAAAAAAGGGAGAAAGAGAGAAAGGAGAAAGTGATGAAAGAAAGAAAGAAAGAGAGAGAGAAAGAGAATAAAGAGAAGAGGAGAGAGAGAAAGGAAAGAAGAGAAAGAGAAAGAGAAAAGAAAGCAAGAGAGAGAATGAGAGAAAGAGTGACACAGAAGGAAAGAAAGAGAAAGAACAAGAGGTGAGAAAGAAAGAAGAAAAAGAAAGAGAAAAAAGAAAGGGAGAAAGAGAGAAAGAGAGAAAGTAGAAAGTGATGAAAGAAAGAAAGAGAGAGAGAGAAAGAGAATAAAGAAAAGAGGAGAGGAGAGGGAGGGAGGGAGGGAGGGAGAAAGAGAGAGAGAGAGAAAGAGAATAAAGAGAAGAGGAGAGAGAGAAAGGAAAGAAGAGAAAGAGAAAGAGAAAGAGAAAGGAAAGCAAGAGAGAGAATGAGAGAAAGAGAAGGCAAGAAAGAGAGAAAGAGTGACACAGAAGGAAAGAAAGAGAAAGAACAAGAGGTGAGAAAGAAAGAAGAAAAAGAAAGAGAAAAAAAGACGGAGAAAGAGAGAAAGGAGAAAGTGATGAAAGAAAGAGAGAGAGAGAGAGAGAGAGAGAGAGAGAGAGAGAGAGAGAGAGAGAGAGAGAGAGAGAGAGAGAGAGAGAGAGAGAATATTAGTAAGAATTCATAAGATAGTTTAAGATTCACAGTCAATATTATCTATATATCAAAAGATGCAGACTTTTCCAGAACTTCTGGAAACAATCTTGTAGCCACCGTAATTGGCATGGACAGTTCCTGGGAAATTTAATTATGTTACTTTCAGGCCATTTATCTCAGCTAACAAGCTCATTCCGAGTTGTACTCCTGTCTTGTAGGAAATATTTGCGGTTATTAGCTGTCCCGCTTAATTTCATTTCCTGCTTTTGTAAGCGTTTCCTCCATTTCTGCACCCAAATTATTCCTAAAAAATGTTGAGGACTAGAAGGATGAGGGGAACGCCGTTCGGCACTTGCTCCATCATAGAGTTTCACCGAGAATGGTTTTTTGAGCCTGCTATTTATCTCTGTAATTGTTGGGCCACCCAACGTACTAATTTCCTGTACTCATAATCATGTTTATACCAGGGGTGGGTTCTAACTTGCTTAGCTGCCGGTTCGCTTCCACCCGCGCCTCGTGCCTTGTGCCTCGTTGCGCAGTGGCAAAAAAAAAGCCAAAAACAAGATGGTGACACATGCGCAGTGCCAAAAACTCTGCTTCTGCGCATGCGCAGAAGAAAAAAATCCCAGAAAAAAATTCCCCCCAAAAAATCCCCCCCAAATTCCCCCCCCCAGAAAAGATGGTGGCGCCCATGGACCAGCACCGACCGAAATGGTTCCGTGACGTCTTCCTGACGTCACCCGCAGTTTGCTACTGGTTCGGGCGAACCGGTCTGAACCGGGAGGAACCCACCTCTGGTTTATACTTATATCTGTTACCTTATACATGCTTGACAAAATAAATAAATAAAATAAGAGGAGGTCCACTTAGTCTCCAAAACACCTGAAGGCAGGACAAGAAGCAATGGATGGAAACTAAACAAGGAGAGAAGCAACCTGGAATTAATTTCCTGGCAGTGAGAACAATTAATCATTGGAACAACAATGTCCTCTCCCCCGTGCATGTGCACAACCCCCCGTGCTGCCTCCCTGCGCATGCGCACAGGCCTCACTGAAGCTTCCAGACTTCCGGTAGGCCCATTGGGCTGTTTTTTGCTCTCCTCGGGGTTCAGGAAAGCCTCCTGAAGCCTGGGGATGGCGAAAAATGGCCCAACGGGCCAACTGGAAGTTCGGAAACGAAATGGAAGTGGAGCTGCCCTACTACTTACCTTCAGATAGTTGCAACCAAGCCTCGCAACCTTGGCCCATTTCTTCTGCAGCCAGCAAGGCTTTCCTGAAGGC
Organism: Diadophis punctatus similis; assembly: GCA_023053685.1. Classification (NCBI taxonomy): domain Eukaryota; kingdom Metazoa; phylum Chordata; class Lepidosauria; order Squamata; family Dipsadidae; genus Diadophis; species Diadophis punctatus. Next base: position 1,924,169 of record JALIGW010000036.1, on the reverse strand, counting down.
CTCTGTAGCCGATAACAGAGCTCCGGATCGACCTGGAGCTCTGTTATCGGCTGCAGAGGCCTTCAGGAAAGCCTTGCCAGCTGCAGAAGAAACGGGCCGAGGTGTGGGAGGCCTGGCTGCAACTGTCCAAAGGCCAAGAAGTTCCTGAAGGCCTCTGACAGCGAAAAGGAGGCTGGGGCAGGGGTGAAATGCTGCCGGTTCGGGAGGGCCAGTCAGTCGTTGCAGAGCCGATGGAGCTGGTGGTGGTCGCGGCGTGAGGCTTCTCCTGCCCGCTTCCTCCGCCCGCCTGGATGCTGCCATTTGAGTCCTTCTATGCTCTGTGCATGCGCAGAATGCTTTGCGCATGCGCAGAGGGCAAAATAACCCAAATGGCGGCGTCCAGCCGGGCAGGGGAAGCGGGCGGGAGAAGCCCCACGCCGCGACCACCACCAGCTCCATCGGTTCTGCAACGCCTGCCCGAACCGGCAGCATTTCACCACTGGGCTGGGGGTGACACACACAAGTGAACTTCCAGTTGGCCCGTTGGGCTGTTTTTCGCCATCCCCAGGCTTCAGGAGGCTTTCCTGAAGCCTGGGGAGAGCGAAAACGGCCGAAAAGAAGGCCGAAAATCAGCTGGACGGAGCTGACATAGGGCAACACCTCGCGTGCCCACAGATATGGCTCCGCGTGCCACCTGTGTCATGCGTGCCATAGATTCGCCATCACTGGTATAGGGTTTCCTGCTGGATCAGGGGGTTGGATTAGAAGACCTCCAAGGTCCCTTCCAACTTTGTTATTCCCTTTTTGTTGGTCTCAAATGAACAGGGCTTTGTGGACAATACCCAACAGGATGAATTGTGCCCAGAAATGAACTCCCATTACCCTTTTCCCCTATTACCGTTTGATACCTTTTCACGGTTTGGCCTCTGGAAAGATATTGCTGTAGCCCAAGCAGCACTGAGCAAGAAGCCGCAGGGTTGCTTCTCAAGATGGTCCCTACAAGATCGAAGATTGATGTTCCGTTCTGGAAGGGGAGCCCAAAATTACAGCCAAGATGCATTGGCAGCACTGCGTGGAACCGTCCTCCATCCGAGTATTGAAAAAGTAATTTATGTACAGACGAGGCAGGATAATTAAGCGTGGCTGTGAACATTCATTTGCCCCCCCCTCTTTTTAATTAGCTCCATGTGAGTAATTTGTTGATATTTGCATAGTCAGTTTAATTACAATAACATGTTTGGAGTTTCACACTCTGCGAGGCAGTCCCAGGAAGCTCTTTCAAATAGTATCCGCGGGCACCTATTCATTAGTATGGCTTTGTGAATTTATTCATGTATTTTTGTTCAAATTTGTTCAAATTTTACCCCATATTCAGCATTACAGGTAGTCCTCGACTTATGACCACAATTGAGCCTAACATTTCTGTTGCTAAGGCAGACATTTTTTTTGCGCCATTTTGCGACTTTTCTCGCCACGGTTGTTAAGTGAATCACTGCAATTCTTAAGTTAGTAACGTGGTTGTTAAGCGAATCTGGCTTCCCCGTGGACTTTGCTGGTCAGAAGGTCGCAAAAGGGGATCCCGTGACCAAGGGACACTGCGACCGTCATAAATATGAGTCAGTTGGCCAAGCAGCTGGATTTTGATCGCGTGACCATGGATGTTGCTGCAATGGTCGTAAGTGGAAAAACAGTCATAAGTCACTTTTTCCAGTGCCGTTGTAACTTCGAATGCTCACTAAATGAACTGTTGTAAGTCGAGGACTACCTGTATTGTTTGATCTGAATCGTGACAGAATATTTACAGCTCAGGATTGAACACTGGGGGTCTTTGGTGCTCTCTGAACTTGGTTGTTTTCTTGAGAGATATTTCATTACCCAGCTAGGTAACTTCATCAGTGCTAGAAGAGGATGGAGGAGGAGGAGGAGGAGGGGAATGGGGGGGAGTGTGGGGCCCTTGATGCTCTCTAATCCAACTCCTTGCATGAGCAGGAAACTCTCTATCATTTCAGACAAATGGTTATCCAACATCTTCTTAAAAACTTCCAGTGTTGGAGCATTCACAACTTCTGGAGGCAAGCTGTTCCACAGATTAATTGTTCTAACTGTCAGGAAATTTCTCCTTAGTTCCAGGTTGCTTCTCTCCTTGATTAGTTTCCACCCGTTGCTTCTTGTTCTACCCTCAGGTGCTTTGGAGAATAGCTTGACCGCTTCCTCTCTGTGGCAGCCCCTCAGATATTGGAAGACTGCTATCTTGTCTCCCCTGGTCCTTCTCTTCACTAGACTAGCCATGCCCAGTTCCTGCAACCGTTCTTCGTATGTTTTAGCCTCCAGTCCCCTAATCATCTTTGTTGCTCTTCTCTGCACTCTTTCCAGAGTCTCCACATCTTTTCAACTCTAGCAAAGCAAAGCTCAAACAAATGACTTCAGAATTTAATACATTTTGGGGCTGTCCTCTTAGAAACCGTTTTTAATTCCACTGGGAAGAAATGAAGTCTCTTGGACTTTCGTAGCAAATTCTTTTTGGAAGATAATGACAACAGCAGCTGCAAATCCCCGTATTCGACCATTCCTTTTGTTGCATTTATTGATTCGTTTTCCGTAGCCGCCCATTTCAATCCCTGACTCTGGACGGCTTAGAATTCAAATTCATGATTGTTATCCTATCCTTGGTCAACCTTCCGTAGATTTTTTACACAGCTTGCAGGGAGCTTTTCGTTTGTATTCTGAAGGATGACATAGTGCAGTCTCTCAAGCCAAACATATGTCGGAAGGGAAGCTCAAAGGTGAAGGATAAAGGCCACGCTTCGCATGCTAAAACATGTCAGGGAGTTGTGTCTCTGATGTCCCCTGGAAGGACCCTGGATAACACATACTGGAGGACCCAAATATGCTTTTTCAAGAGGCCACTGGACTTTCTTGGTTTTTCTTTGAAGACGTTTCGCTTCTCATCCAAGAAGCTTCTTCAGCTCTGACTGGATAGTGGGGAAGGGAAGGATTTATACTCCTTGCAGACAGCTGGTCATTTGCATCCTATTTGAGGGTCGTTGAGGCCACCTGGAGGTTTACCTGTGTCCTCAGGGGTCACCAGAGTGGTGCTCCTGGTTCCTGCAGTCTGCAATTTTTCCTCTGGAAATCCATTCCTTTTTTTTTAATAGTCTTTATTAAATTTTTACAATAAGAAAAAAGACACAAACAAAACACACAAACACAAACAAGTACACATATTTACAAACAACAACAAGAAATAGTCCAATACTTTAACAGCGTTATTAAAGTGTTTGTTTCGTATCAATATCTATATATACATTTTAAGTACATTCCATATCGTAATTATCGGTGAATATCATCCGTAATTTAATTAATTTAATTACAGCTTGTAAAGAAAGCATTTATGAATATATCTCAAATCCATTCCTACTCCCTCACCATTCAAAGGGTGTTCATCCCAAAGTGCATAGCTAAAAGTATGTACAGATTCTCAGTCATCCAGGTCATGGTTGGCCCGAAGGTGCTTTTTCAAGAGGCAACTGGACTTTCTTGTTTTTTCTTTTGAAGACGTTTCGCTTCTCATCCAAGAAGCTTCTTCAGTTCTGATTGGATGGTGGGGAATGGAAGGATTGATACTCCTTGCAGACAGCTGGTCATTTGCATCCTTTTTAGAGGGTTGTTGAGGCCACTTGGAGGTTTATCTGTGTCCTCAGGGTCACCTGAGTGGTGCAAATGGGTGTGGAGTCTTCTTGGAACTGGCTGAAAGGTTTGTGTTGTGGAGTTGTGCTTTCTGCAGGACGTTTCAGTCTTCCAAGTGTGCCCTCACCAGTGCAGTATTTAAAGTATTATACCCCTTCCGTGTTGGTGAGCAGGGATTGCACTGAAGCGGCTGAGCCAGGGACTTGAGTTGTCGTGAGCCAAAGTGACTTTGTACGACAGCAGGCAAGGAACATCTCTATTTTCTTGAAAGCCTCGGAGGAAAGACGGAATACTTAGGAAGCATGAATCTTAAAAAGGAATCTGTCCTGTGGCCTGACTTCATTCAACCTTTAAGAAGTAGCTGGGGAAGAAGAGGACGGATAAGATATTTCCATTTGAGCCCCGTCCTCTGTGGATACAACGGAGGAGAAGCGTGCAACAGCCGCAGCTCATTATACAAAAGCCGAGGAAAGCTATTTACAAGTGTCGGCTGACACCAAACAGCTTGTGCGCTTGGAGTTGTGCCTTCTGCTCATTTTTCTTCTTCGGAGCCCGTAGAAAACAAAACAGTTTAATTCAGTTCTGCTTGTCTTGACAGGATCAAGCTTGACGACACAAATGCGGTCTAAATTGTATTAGCCTCTCCATTTCTCCATTCTCGGGAGAAAATAGAATTACCGGGGTAAGGAGGGGAACGAAGCATAATGTGTCAAATGGGCCTCTGTCAATAGCAGCTTTCAGACTCGGGGTGAAACCTGCCGAGGAACACCGAGGCATGAAATTTGGGGTTCCTGCAACAGTGGCTGTAGGAACAGCTCCAGGTAATTCCATGTCGCATAGAAGGAGGAGATGCGATGACTGAATCCTAGAATCCTAGGGCCGGAAGGGAGCTTGGAGGTCTTCTAGTCCAACCCCTTGCTCAAGCAGGAAACCCTATCCCATTCTGGACATATGTCTGACCAATCTCTTCTTCAAATCCTCTAGTGATGGAGGATTATAATCCGCTGGTTAATTAACAGAAGAACAGAATTGGAAGGGAACTTGGAGGTCTTCTAGTCCAACCTTCTACTCAAGCAGAAGACCCAATACCATTCTGGACAAATGTTTGTCCAGTCTCTTCTTAAAAGCCTCAAGTGATGGAGCATTTACAACTTCTGGAGACAAGCTTTTCCACTGGTTAATTGTTCTCACTGTCAGGAAATGTCTCCTTAGTTCCAGGTTGGTTCTCTCCTTGATGAGTTTCCATCCATTGCTTCCTGTCCTGTCTTCTAGTGCTTTGGAGAATAGGTGGACCCCCTCCTCTTCTTTGGGGCAGCCCCTCAAATATTGGAAGACTGCTATCATGTCACCCCTGGTCCTTCTCTTCATGATATCAGACTTTCCCAGTTCCTTCAACTATTCTTAACATAATTGACCCTCCAGTCCCCTAATCCTCTTTGTTGCTCTTCTCTGCACTCTTTCTACCGCCTCAGCATCTTATTTTTTATACCCAGAGAGGGGTCAAATGCTCCTGGTGTACATTAAAAGTCTGAGTGCAAAATTAGATTTTGGCCACTAAGGTAAACTCTGGGCACAGAGAGAATCATAGACGTATAGAGCTGGAAGGGACCTTGTGTTGTTTCCCAGCACCGCAACCCAACCAGAAACACACACACAACCGTTTGTAATAATCAAATAAAAGTATCTCTTTACTAATAGAGCTTCTTAGTAAAGGCACAACAGGTATAATGTCCAGAAAAGATGCAAAGAACAGAGTCACAAATGTCCTTGGGCTCTTCGTGGGTTAAGTTCAAATACAGAGGCAATTAGCTTCCTTATCTCAACTCACTTGAGCTGGCTGGCGTCCCAGACAGATGATGTTAGCTTCCAAACACAAGAACTCTGATTACAAGAAACTCCAATAGTGCTCGAGAAACACTGATGGTGTTTTCAGCACGGATCTCTGACTGCACCGGACTTAAATAGGCACTGAGGGCGTGGCCCAATTAGCCCTCAATGCTACCTCCGAGGAGACCTCCGTTTGCTAAGCCAATCCTGCCTGCTAGCTGCTCTATGAGCCCTAGCATCCAGCAGAGGCTCCTCTTCCTCTGATGACTCACTTTGCTGAGCAGGTGCAGAAGGTCCTGGCTGGTCTTCCTCCTCTGGCACTGAGTCTTCATCACTGGCAGACTCAGGTGCCAGGTACACGGGGTGGTCCTGCTGCGACATGAGCGGCTCCTCGTCCTCCGGGTCCTCCATCATCTGCGCAGGACGCAGGCAAGTCACAACACCTTGGAGGTCTTGTAGTCCAAGGCAGGTGGCCGTTGCTTTTCCTTTCAATTCCTCAGTTTTCCATGGGAACCGAAAGCCCCCTACCCCCAAGTGAGGAAGCTGCAGAAGGAAAGGAAGGAAGAGCAGATAAAAATAATCCAGAGATGGAAAGCGAGTCGGTATAAAGTTTACCTCATAAACCATGTGTGGAAAACCATCCCGCTCCTAGAAGAACGAAATATTTTGAGAAATATTTTAAAAAGGCAGGCGTAATTGTGTCCGTAAGTCAAGGTCCATCTGTATTCCTTGCCCAGCAGATATCCGCTCTGTCATCTGCCCATCGAAGTAAACCAACTGGGAATCCTCGGAGCCTTAACCAGCCTGATTTTCTTTTCCCGCAGAGATACGGAGCAGAGGTGAGAAAATGGCAGATAAAAGTCCAGATCCGTTTGGAAGATTTAACTGCTCAAATCCATTTCATACCGTCAAAGTAAGTACACGTTAAGCCTTTGCTACGTGATCCCAAGTGGCTCCAAAGAAGAAAAGCAATTTAACTTTGAATACCTGAGTTTCAGCTATAATCTCTTGTTTGGCCCACTCTACATGTACATCAGCGGTGGGTTGCTCCCGGTTTGGACCGGTTCTTAGAACTGGTAGCACCACTGGCAGGACGCTCCGCCCACCCGCGTGTGCACAAGTGCATGCGCGAACCAGCAGCAAAATTATTTAGAACCCACCACTGATGTACATATATAAGTAGTCCTTGCCTTACAGCAGTTCGTTTAATGTCAGTTCAAAGTTACAACGGCACTGAAAAAATATGACTTATGACCAGTTTTCACACTTACGGCCATTGCAGGACCCCCGTGGTCCCATGATCAAAATTCAGACGCTTGGTCACTGACTCATATTTATGATGGTTGTTGTATCCGCTGGAGTGACGTGATCCCCTTTTGCGACTTTCTGACAAGCAAAGAATTAGAATTAGGATTAGGATTAGAATTAGAATTAGAATTAGAATTAGAATTAGAATTAGAATTAGAATTAGAATTAGAATTAGAATTAGAATTAGAATTAGAATTAGAATTTTTTTATTGGCCAAGTGTGATTAGACACACAAGGAATTTGTCTCCGGTGCATAAGTTCTCAGTGTACGTACCAGCAACAAGTGATAAATCATGATCATAATCATCATAAGATACATTCATCAGAAATCCTAAGAGAAAACACTCAGTGATCATCATAGGATACTAAACAAGCAATCAACATAAAACATACTAGGATACTAATTAAACAATTTAAATTGTAAGGATACTAGCAACAAAGTTATAGTCATAAGTAGAGAAGGAGATAGGTAATGAGATAGGTAAGGAAGGATGAGAAGAATAATAGTAATACAGTCTTAGTAAATAGTTTGACAGTGGTGAGGGAATTATTTGTTTAGCAGAGTGATGGCGTTCAGGAAAAAACTGTTCTTGTGTCTAGTTGTTCTGGTGTGCAGTGCTCTATAGCGTTATTTTGAAGGTAGGAGTTGAAACAATTTATGTCCAGGATGCGAGGGGTCTGTAGATATTTTCACGGCCCTCTTTTTGATTCGTGCAGTATACAGGTCCTCAATGGAAGGCAGGTGGGCAGTAATTGTTTTTTCTGCAGTTCTGATTATCCTCTGGAGTCTGTGTCTGTCTTGAGGGGTTGCAGTGCAAAGCCCATGGGAAGCCATGCTACTGAAACTGCAGTGATTCACTTAACAACGGCAGCAAGAAAGGTAGTAAAATGGGGCAAAATTCATTTAACAAATTTGGGGCTCAATTGTGGTCATAAGCTGAGGATTGCCTGCATTTAAAGCAACTCCCATTTTGGAAAGGCATTCAAAGAGATGAAAAAAAATACAGGAAAAAGTGAAGTTAGCAAAAAACGGTGAGAACTCATTTGGAAAGGATATTTTCTTAAAATCTTTTAAAGTTTGGTTTTCCCTGTGCAGTTTTTTGCCTTCCAATATTATGGAATTCCAATAACATTGGAATGTGTTCCAATTCCAAAATGATGAGGGCTAAAAACACAGTGCCTTTGTCCAATGGTGAAATCTAAAAATTTTCCCTACCAGTTCTGTGGGCGTGGCTTGGTGGGCATGTGATTGGGTGGGCGTGGCTTGGTGGGCATGGTCATGTGACCAGGTGAGCTCAAAAACCAACTTTCACACTTCACACACAAACAACACAAAAGCCACACAACTGACTCACACACAATGCAAAAGCAGCTGAATTCACACAAAATGGCCCCTGCAACAAGCAGGAACCTCAGAGCCACAAAGAGCTCAAAAACCAACTATCACACTTTGCACAAAAATAACACAAAAGCTACATAACTGACTCACACACAATGCAGAAGCACACAAAATGGCCCCTGCAACAAGCAGGAACCTCACAGAGCCACAAAGAGCTCAAAAACCAACTTTCACACTTTACACAAAAATAACACAAGAGCTACACAACTGACTCACACACAACTGACTCACACACAATGCAGAAGCAGCTGGACTTCACACAAAATGGCCCCTGCAACAACAAGCAGGACCCTCACAGAGTCACAGCTCCAGCGAATAGGTAGTTTTAAAAAAATACTTTAAAAAAGTAAAAAAAAAAAAGGTTCCAATGATCCCCCTCTCAGCTGATTGTCAAACAGCGGAGAGTCGGGACTTTTAAAAACATTTTAAAGCATTTTTTTACTACCAGCTCTGGGGAATAGGTAGTAAAAATGCTTTTAAAAAAGTAAAAAAAAGGTTAATCAGCTGTGACAATCAGCTGTGCCGCGCGATCGTGGAAAACTTTTTTTTTACTCTTTAAAAGCATTTTTACTACCGGTTCGGAGAACTGGAAGTATTTTTTACTAACGGTTCGGGCGAACCGGCCCAATCCGGCAGCATTTCACACCTGGCTTTGTCATTTCTTGGTTGGAAATAAGAATGTTTTTCTGAAGTGCTTTAGCAAGTGTTTTTTTCTTTTAAAAAATGGACAAAGTCCGAGATGGGTTTAACTTCTTGGAGTTCTTTTTAGAGAAGAAGTTTTAAGAGGCTGTTAATAGACCTGTGAAGGATTGTAAAGAAATTGTCCTTGAGTATAAGCACAAAGAACATATTTCTGTCATTACTGTCACTATGTCTGATCCTAACTGTGATGGACGATTTTTTATTTTATCTATCTATCATCTATAGATCCATCCATCCACCCCTCTTCCTTATATACAGCCACAACCAAAACCTTCTGCATTGCAACCCTAAACTCATCGCACAATGCAGATAAACCCAAGTAAAAATACAGCGAGAATCAAAGCAGCTGCAGCTATCATCTTAATCATGAAATGGCTCCCAACAACATACAATGGCTTCAGCTTTCAAAGGCTTCCCAGAAGAGAATATTTGTAGTTCAGGATTGCGCTGGGGGGGGGGGGGGTTGTCCTTGGTGCTCTTTGAGCTGGGTTGTTTTCTTGCAGATGTTGCATGACCCAAGTAGGGAGCATCATCAGGACGAGAAGGGAATGGGGTTTGCAGACGGGAGGAGGAGGAGGAGGAGGAAGAGAGAAGAAGGAGAAAGAGAAAGAGAAGGGGAGACAGAGAAGGAGAATGAGGGATTTTTTGGTGCTCTCTGATTTTGGTGGTTTTGTTTGCAGACATTTCATGACCCAACTAGGGAACATCATCAGTGCTAGAAGGGAGTGGGGTTTGCAGGGGGAGGGGGAGGAGGAGGAGGAGGAGGGAGAGAAGAAGGAGAAAGAGAAAGAGAAGGAGAAGGGGAGACAGAGAAGGAGAATGAGAGGTTTTTTGGTGCTCTCTGATGTTGATGGTTTTGTTTGCAGACATTTCATGACCCAATTAGGGAACATCATCAGTGCTAGAAGGGAGTGGGGTTTGCAGGGAGGAGAACGAGGAGGATGAGGAGGACGAGAAGGAGAAAGAGAAGAAGGGGAGACAGAGAAGGAGGTTTTTGGTGCTCTCTGACCTTTGTGGTTTTCTTGAGAGATATTTCATGACCCAGCTAGGTAACGTCATCAGTGCTAGAAGAGGATGGAGAAGGAGGAGGAGTGGGGGGAAGGAGGACTGTGGGGTCCTTGATGCTCTCTGAGCTTGGTTGTTTTCTTGCAGACGTCTCATTACCAAACTAGGTAGCATCACCAGTGCTACCTAGCACAGCTACAGCCCTGCTACAGAACTGATGGTGTTGCCTAGCTTGGTAATGGAACATCTGCAAGAAAACCCCCAAGCTCAGAGAGCACCAAGGACCCCATAAAACCTCCCCCCGGTCTCCGAGTTGCCATGCCCTCCCTCTTCAAAGAGGCTTAATGGCAAAACAGCACCCACCTCCGTCCCTCTGCGAGACCCCCACCCCCACCCCATCTCTGCAAGAGTCCTACCTGTTCCATGAAGGGACATCCCAGCAACAGGAGGTCCAATAACACCAAGACTCCCTCCAAATGAGTTTGACCCAGAAACACTCTCAGCTTCAAGCTTCGCAAAAGAAAAGAGATTTAAATCAAAGGTACGATATGCAACACAGCAACTCGGTGAACGAGGAAAGAGAATGAATCCCTCCCCCCGCCTACTAATATTCCCCTACAAATGCAGGTAGTCCTCGTTTTACCATGGCAACTGAGCCCAAAATTTACATTGGCGAGTGGAAGCGATGTTAAATGAGTTTTGCCCCATTTTGCGTCCTTTCTTCCCGCCACAGCTGTCCAGTTAAGCGGCACGGTTGTTCAGTGAATCCGGCTTCCCTCTTGACTTTGCTCGGCAGAAGGTCGCCAAAGGGGAACCCCACGGCCCCGGGACACTGCGACCGTCATAACTATGAGTCGGTTGCCAAGCGTCTGAATTTTGATGACGTGGTCGTGGGGATGCTGCAGCGGTCATAAGTGGGAAAAATTGTCCCCTTTTTCAGTGCCGTTGTAACTTCAAACAGTCACTAAGCGAATGGCTGTAAGTCGAGGACTACTTCTTTGGACAATGAATCTGTTTTATCAGAGGGTCTGAGAAAAGTGCGGTTCTACGCTGTTGGGATAAATATCAATCTGGTTCAGTTCCAAGCCGGGAGAAAGTCACTGGAAACATGGAGGCTCATTAGAAAGATGGTTTAATGGTGAAGCAGAACCACCTAGCCCATGGTTCTGGGCAACTGACCACATGGAGTTGAGAATGAGAGGTATTTATAACTTCTCTTGGGCTTTGAACTTGAGCTTCCTGTCCCTGTGCAAGAACACGTATTCTATTGGCTGTCGTCAGACTCCCATGGGGCCATGTAGGGGTCATATTTGTCTGAGTCAAGTTTGGTTGAAGTTTGGAGGGTGATGCAATGTCCTTAGGAGATTTTGCAATGCAGTGAGCTCTGCTGCTAGATAATCCTGTTATGTCCTGGAGGGTCATGTCTTAATCCCATCACCCTGGAGCTGGCGGTCTTTTGTCTTGTAGATAGGCTGGCCCAGTCTTTCTCAATGGGCACCAAATATCTGCTGGGGTCAGGGAGCTGGGACTCTGAGTTTCTGTCTCCCTTAAGATTTCTATTTCTCTTTTAGGGGAAATATTTTATCCTGCCTTTTTAAATATTTCTCAAAATATTTCATTCTTCTAGGAGGGGTGACTTCCCTCATGACTCTTCCTCGTTTATTCCCTGCAGTTCTTCGTCTTCTGCCAAGGGTTCCTGCAGCTCTCCCAGCTGATGACTTCCGGCTACATGAAAAGTTCGATTTCCACCATCGAGAGGCGTTTTGGTCTGTCCAGCCAGACGTCTGGCATGGTGGCCTCCTTCCACGAGGTACCCTCCCCAGCCCCTGCAACGCTTCTCTCCCCTATGCCGGGCCTCTACTGCACGACCGCGGCAATATTGCTGCCGTTGGTACCTAATAAACGGCTATCCCTACTATTACTACTACTATTAATCTACACAAACATGAACCTTTAAATCTTAGAATCTATAGCACTCACAGAAAGGGATATTTGTAGCTCTGGGATGAACGGAGAAGTCCTTGGTGCTCTCTGAGCTTGGTTGATTTCTTGCAGACATTTCCCAACCCAGCTAGGGAACATCATCAGTGCTAGAAGGGATTGTGGTTTGTGGGGAGGAGGAGGAGGAGGAAGAGGAGGAGCAGGAGGAAAAGGACTGTGGGGTCCTTGATGCTCCCTGAACTTGATGGTTTTCTTGCAGATGTTTCATAACCCAACTAGGTAACAGCATCAGTGCTAGAAGGAAGTGGGGTTTGGGGAGGAGGCAGAGGAGGAGGGATCTAAAACCCAGGTGACTGCTCTCACAGTGCCAAGGATCCTGTCCATTTCCTCAGGACCAAAAGGATCAAACTCTTCCCAGATAACATCAGAGGAATGCTCCTCCGTCAACTCCAGAGGAGTGAATCGAAGGTGTGGAGAACAATCCTGGCTGTGGCCCTGCAGATATTCCTCTGGCCCCTTTTTATATAACTTTCACCATAATAAAAAGCAATTTATCATTGCTCTACAGATTTTCAGTAAAGTGGTTTGGTTTTTTAAAATGAAAGGATTCCCAGTTCTATTTTTTTCTTGCATAATAAGAAAATATTTTTTCCACAGTATTTATGAATTGATCTAGTGTCCCCTCAGGAATATGCTGGAACATGATATGCACATTTTTGTGAATCTAATTCTATAGGATCTACTAATTAAATTAATATCAAATAAGAGTAATTGGATACTGGTGGAAAAAAACCCTTTTTCTAAAGAGTGATAACCATGCCAACTATTTCGTTTTAGTGCAAACTATTAATTGATTAAGCGGTTGATTATTAAATTTACATGTTGCCCATCACCATCAAGTGATTGATGTTTGATTCATGATTTCATGATGTTTTTAAATGATTTGATGATTTTGATAACGATATTGATGTTTTGGCAATTTAATGAGTTGGATTATTTGATGATTTTTACAGTTGGATGATTTTTGTGATTTGATGGTTTTTGAGGATATAATGAGTTTTATGATTTAATGATTTTGAGGATTTAATGAGTTTGAGGATTTGAGGATTTTTACGATTGGCCTAATTCTTATGATTTGATTAGTTTGATGATTTAACGATTTAATGAGTTTAATGATGTGATGATTTTGATGATTTAATATTTTATGAGTTTTATGAGTTTTATGATTTAAGATTTAATGAGTTTTATTATTAATGATTTTGATGATTTAATGAGCTTTATCATTTAATGATTTTGATGATTTGATGTTTTAATTAGATTTATGATTTAATGATTTCGATGATTTAATGAATTTGATGATTTGATGACTTACAATTTATTTATTTTTATGACTTGCTGATTTAATGATTTTGATGATTTAATTAATGTGATAATTATTTGATGATTTTTACAATTTTATGAGTTTTATGAGTTTTATGATTTGATGATTTAATAAGTTTTATGATTTAATGATTTAAAACATCATCATCATCATCATTATTATTTCAAAAACATGACTACAGTTGTAGTTTGACCGGACTGGCTGTCTTTCATAAAGATCTAGTTTCTTCAGCCTTATTAAAGATCTACCCAACATTTCTTTCATCCACCAGGTTGGAAATACAGCGCTCATCATCTTTGTGAGTTATTTCGGCAGCCGAGTCCACAGGCCACGGATCATTGGCTGCGGTGCCATCCTCGTTTCCGTGGCCGGATTGGTCATTTCCCTTCCACATTTTGTCTCACCGCCTTATGAATATGATCAGTCCATTTCTGGTAAGTACTTTCTAGAAACTTCTATGGAGATTCTCAGCCATCCAGGTCATGGTTGTCCCAAAGGTGATTTCCCAAGGGGCAACTGAGCTTTCTTTGTTTTTTCCTTGAAGACATTTCACTTCTCATCCAAGAAGCTTCTTCAGTTCTGACTGGATGGTGGAGAATGGAAGGATTTATATGTCTTGCAGTCATCTGGTCGTTGGCATTCTTTCTGAGAATCATTGAGGCTACTAGAAGGTTTATCTCTGTCCTCAGAGTCACCTGAATAGTGCAAATGGGTGTGGAACCTTCTTGGAACTGCTAAAAGGACTGTGCTGTAGACAGGAGATAGGTGGTGTCGTATTCTTCTCCCTCTGTTGAGACAGGGCTGTCTTTGACCTAGATGGCCTCTTTGACCCCTCTTCCAAACCAGTTCTCCTATGTTGTGCCATGCATTTGTGAAGCGGCTGTTTTGTTTCCCCAATGCACAATCTGTACATGCTCTCGCTGCATTGCACTGCATATATCACATTGCTCAATTTGTGTCTCGGTGTTTTATCCTTGGGCTGGACCAGCTTCTGTCTTAGTGTATTCTTGGGTTTGAAGTGTCCATGTGTGTTGCATTGGTTGAAAATCCTCCTGAGCTTTTCAGATATTCTTCAGAAAGAGCTCTAATGACCAGATGACTGCAAGGAATATAAATCCGTCCATCCTCCACCATTCAGTCAGAACTGAAGAAGCTTCTTGGATGAGAAGTGAAACGTCTCCAAGGAAAAACAAAAGTCCAGTTGCCTTTTGGAAAAAGCACCTGCGGGATGACTTTCTATAAATGTTCTTCGCAGGATCTGCTTTTTTTCAGATTTTAAATTTGGAACTATGGGACAATCCATTGATTTCCAGCTCTCCAAAATGACAAATGACTAAGCCGTTCTTTGTCTTCCTGTAAAGCCACGTTCTACCATTAGGTCCCTGATTTATTATACTTCTTATATAACAGAAGAAATTATGTAGAACATATTACCATTTTACTTATTGATTAGACTCTTAATTCTTTGCGTTTTTCTTGGAGAGCCACTCAAGAGTCGTTGGAAACAGGGTGGCCTAAAAACCAAAATACGAAATAAATAAATAAATAAATAAATTAAAACATTCCCAAGCTTTTGTATTTTTTGAGGTGGGAAAAAAAGTATGGTTTAGGGGCAGCATGCAGTTCCCAGCGTCCCTTTTGTAGATCAAAAACTGCTTGGAATGATTGACAGTGACGTGTGGCCTTTCTGCGCCAACTCAGGAAGCTCAAACTTCCCAAGGAGCTGCTGATACGGTTCTACAGAGGAATTATTGAGTCTGTCATCTGCACCTCTATAACTGTCTGGTTCGGTTCTGCAACCCAACAAGACAGACACAGACTTCAGAGGATAATCAGAACTGCAGAAAAAACAATTACTGCCAACCTGCCTTCCATTGAGGACCTGTATACTGCACCAGTCAAAAAGAGGGCCGTGAAAATATTTACTGACCCCTCGCATCCTGGACATAAATTGCTTCAACTCCTACCCTCAAAACGACGCTGTAGAGGACTGCACACCAAGACAACTA
The DNA here is from genome assembly GCA_023053685.1 of Diadophis punctatus similis. Taxonomy (NCBI): domain Eukaryota; kingdom Metazoa; phylum Chordata; class Lepidosauria; order Squamata; family Dipsadidae; genus Diadophis; species Diadophis punctatus. The sequence continues at coordinate 1,908,931 of JALIGW010000036.1, read as the reverse complement.
GACACAAGAACAGTTTTTTCCTGAACGCCATCACTTTGCTAAACAAATAATTCCCTCAACACTGTCAAACTATTTACTAAGTCTGCACTACTATTAGTCTTCTCATCGTTCCCATCACCCATCTCCTCCCACTAATGACTGCATGACTGCAACCTTGTTGCTTGTATCCTTACGATTTATATTGACTGGTTCCTAATATGATTTGATTGCTTATTTGTACCCTATGACGATCATTAAGTGTTGTACCTCATGATTCTTGATGAACGTATCTTTTCTTTTATGTACACTGAGAGCATGTGCACCAAGACAAATTCCTTGTGTGTCCAATCACACTTGGCCAATAAAAAAATTCTATTCTATTCTAATATTCTATTCTATTGATGTTTGAACTAGACACTTGGAAACATAAAAGAACAACTAGATGAGATCAGGTGTCAGAGAGAGCGGGTGAAGATGGCTCCTCTCTAACAGTTCCCAGAATCTATGTTTCCTGGGGCGAATAATCTTCGGTTTGGCAAGATTTCTGTCTATAGGTGAGGAGCAATAAGAAAATCTGCTTAGAAGAATCACAATTGCAATCGTGTGTGTAGGAACTGGAAACTCTGGAAAGAGTGCAGAGAAGAGCAACAAAGATAATTAGGGGACTGGAGGCTAAAACATATGAAGAACGGTTGCAGGAACTGGGTATGTCTAGTTTAATGAAAAGAAGGACCAGGGGAGACATGATAGCAGTGTTCCAATATCTCAGGGGTTGCCACAGAGAAGAGGGAGTCAAACTATTCTCCAAAGCACCTGAGGGTAGAACAAGAAGCAATGGGTGGAAACTAATCAAGGAGAAAGCAACTTAGAACTAAGGAGAAATTTCCTGTCAGTGAGAACAATTAATCCGTGGAACAGAAGTTGCCTCCAGAAGTTGTGAATGCTCCAACACTGGACGTTTTTAAGAAGAGACTGGACAATGATTTGTCTGAAATGGGAGAGGGTTTCCTGCATTGAGAAGGAGGTTGGACTAGAAGACCTCTGAGGTCCCTTCGAACTCTGTTATTCTGTATTCCGTTCCAACGTGCAACGACCTTTCCTGCCACCATTGCTAAGTGAATCCCTGCAGTTAGTCGCACGGCTGTTAAGTGAATCTGGCTCCCCCACTGACTTTGCTGGTCAGAAGGTCGCAAAAGGGGATCACGTGACCCCCCAGAGAACATTGCAACCGTCATAATTACGAGTCAGTGTCAGGATCGTAATTGTGGGGGGGGGGGGAATTTCAGTGCTGTCGTTACTCCGAACGGTCGCTAAACGAACTGTCGTAAGTCGAGGACTACCTGTACAATTTGTGTTAAAAACGAACCGGGCTATCTTATCCCAACTGGGGCAGGAGGAGGGATTCTCCCAGTCTGAAGAGTTGTGAGAATGGACTACACAATCCCTCTGGCTTTCTCTCCGCAGGTTCCTCGACTAACACCACGGATATCTGCCTCCCACATCGGAAGGGGCCCGTGAGGGACGTCTGCACTGGCAGCCAGAGAGAGAGCAACGTGGTCCTGATCTTGCTCCTCTTTGGGCAAACCTTGCTGGGCATTGGTGGGGTGCCCATCCAGCCCTTTGGCATCTCCTACATAGACGACTTTGCCAGCCCAACCAACTCCCCTCTCTATATAGGTAAGTTCCTGCAACCCACAACTGACCAAACCCACCAAGAAGTCCTGATTAGACCAGGATCATGTCAGACTGGACGGATTAAAAAGCCACCCCAATCATTGCTAATGGATGGGGGGGGCTTCTGGGAAGGGTCTGTTGGGTGAAGCTTTGGAAACCACCCATTTCACGGAGGCAGTTCGTGAATTTCACTGAGTGGTCTTCTTTCCCCTAAGAGCAGAAATCCTTTTTCATTTTTTCATTTTTTATTTGGCAGTGGTTTGCTCTGTAAGCTTGTTTCAATTTGATTTCCAAACGTTTCATTACCAGACTAGGTAATATCATCAGCAGGATGTTCTTGTCCTATTTTATATATTCATATATTCATATATTCATATATATATACATACATACATACATACATACATACATACATACATATACACATACATATACACATATACATATACACATACACATACTGTACATACATACCAGAGGTGGGTTCCTACCGGTTCTAACCGGTTCTTTAGAACCTTTAGTAAATCAGTGATGATGTCACAGAGCCAATTCTGTCGGTGCCAGTCCATGGGCGCCACCATCTTGGATTTTGCTTCTGCGCATGTGCAGAAGCTATTTTTTATTGTTGCGGGGTGTGTGCGTGCGCGCAAAGCATGCACATGTCCCTGGTGCGACCCTGAGCGAACCGGCAGCAAAATGATCCACAACCCACCCCTGATGCATACATACATACATACATACAGTACATACATACATACATAATATTTTTTATTTTATTAATTTACTTATCCCTTATCTGAAATGGTATTGGTTCTCCTGCTTGAGCAGGGGGCTGGACTAGAAGACCTCCAAGGTCCCTTCCAACTCTGTATTTTATCCTATCCTATCCTATCCTATCTTATCTTATCCTATCCTATCCTATCCTATCCTATCCTATCCTATCCTATCCTATCCTATCCTATCCTATCCTATCCTATCCTATTCTTATTTCTCTTCTAATTTCCATTCCATTCCGTTCCGTTCCGTTCTGTTCTGTTCTGTTCTGTTCTATTCTTCCCGTTTGTTCTATTCTTCAAAAGAAACCCTTGTTTTGTCTCTTCTGCCCAGGGTTTATTTTTGCTGCAACCGCACTCGGTCCGGCCATAGCCTTCATCTTGGGATCGTTTATGCTCCGCTTCTATGTCGACATCGACAAAGTTTCTTCATGTGAGTTGACAAACCTTCTACCTACCTGGGCCTATTTCTGAGAAAAGAAATCCCCTATGTCCATCATCTTTGAGGATCAGGATGGGATGGTGATGACGGTGGTGATGCCATGATGGTGGTAGTGACATTTCATTACCAAACTAGGTAACACCATCAGTGCTAGAAGAGAGTGGGGTTTGTGGAGAGGAGGGGGAGGGGGAGGAGGAGGACTGAGGGGGTCCTTGGTGCTCTCTGAGCTTGCTTGTTTTCCTTTGGGATTACCACACTTATCAAAATGTCGGGGAAACCGAGGCAGCCCTTCTGATCTCCAGCTCAGCGCCACCCATGGTTTTACCAGTGATTTCAACTTGGCTTACTTCCTCTCTCCTTTGGTTATGTTTCAGCGGAAGTCCACATCAATAACAAGGATCCCCGTTGGGTCGGGGCCTGGTGGCTCGGCTTCATTTTTGCCGCCAGCACGGTGGCCATCGCCTCGATCCCTTATTTTTTCTTCCCGAGAGAAATGCCGAAAGAGGTAAGAACTCACCGGACAACGTGAGAGGGGGAGCTTGGTACCTGGGTGGCAAAGGGGAGATTTTATAAAGCCCTGGGTGCTCTCTGAGCTTGCTTGGTTTCTTGCAGACGTCTCATTACCAAACTAGGTAATATCATCAGTGCCCTACTAGTACTGGGTAGCAGTGAGGATGTTGGGTCATAAAATGTCTGCAAGAAAACAAGCAAGCTCAGAGAGCAGCAAGGATCCCACAGTTGTCCCTCCTCCTCCTCCTCCTCCTCCTCCTCCTCCTCCTCCTCCTCCACAAACCACACCCCCTTCTAGCACTGATGATGTTCCCTAATTAGGTAACGAAACGTCTGCAAGAAAACCACCAAGCTCAGAGAGAACCAAGGACCCCACAATCTGCCGCCGCCCCTCCCCCTCCCCCTCCTCCTCCTCCCTGCAATCCCCTCTCCCTTCTAGCACTGATGATGTTACCTAGTTTGGTCACGAAATGTCTGCAAGAAAACCACCAAGCTCAGAGAGCACCAAGGACCCCATAATTCAACCCTGAGCTCCAAGTATTCTCTCCTATTGGGAGGCTGTTCTGTTGGCGCCCCTACCTCATTTTTCAATCTCTTCCTTCGTGGCATCTCCATTGGCTCAGCTGGCCAATTTCCTTCATCTTTGGTCACCTGGAGATTTCTGACAACCTCAAAGGATCTACCGAGCTTTCACGAACCCCTCAGGTTTGACTTCCTACATGGCTTGGCTTCAAACCTATTAAGAGAGCTCCTGCTTTCATTCACCTGCTGTTCTCGACGTGACCTTGGATAGCAACGGGACTTCTGCAGAGTGCCCTGACCTCTATCCAGAACTTTTGTGATTAATTCTGCATCGATAACCACATCCCTTATCATCCATCTGCAGAACAATTTCCCTCTCTAGCTTTCGGCTTCTCCGTGGAAACGTTTTCTCCGGCTCCAATCCTCCCTCCCTCTGGTTTCTCACTCTATATCAGTGTTTCCCAACCTTGGCAAGTTGAAGATGTCTGGACTTCAACTCCCAGAATTCCCCAGCCAGCGAATGCTGGCTGGGGAATTCTGGGAGTTGAAGTCCAGACATCTTCAACTTGCCAAGGTTGGGAAACACTGCTCTATATCGTTCATTCTGTTCTCACTTCCCCGGTCTGAATGCAGATCTGGAGCTTCTGTCGTGAACTTAATACATGACATTCCAACCTAGCCTTTAACTAACCTTTTACTTTTATCGCTGATCAAAGAGGTGGATATATATATATATATATATATATCCAAAAGTCATCGGAACGTATCCATCTCCTCCGAGAGATTTAGTTCTATAGATAGCACCATGCATTCTTTCATCTTCTATTTTGCGTGGAAGAATAAGGAATGTAGCAGCTCTTGCCTTTGAATAGCATATACAGTTTAAGAGCCTGTAGCGATGCTCAGTCATCCAGGTCAGGGTTGTCCCAAAGGTGCTTTTTCAGGAGGTAACTGGACTTTCTTGTTTTTTTCTTTTGAAGATGTTTTGCTTCTCATCCAAGAATCTTCTTCAGCTCTGACTTGGATGGTGGGGAAGGGAAGGATTTATATTCCTTGCAGTCATCTGGTCATTTGCGTCCTTTTAGAGGGTCGTTGAGGCCACTTGGAGGTTTACCTGTGTCCTCAGGGTCACCTGAGTGATGCAAATGGTTCCTGTAGTCTGCAATTTTCCCTCTGGAAATCCATTCCTACTCCCAGACCATTCCAAGGGTCTTCATCCCAAAGTGCATAGCTAAAAGTCTGTAGAGATTCTCAGTCATCCAGGTCAGGGTTGTCCCAAAGGTGCTTTTTTCAGGAGGCAACTGGACTTTCTGGTTTTTTTCTTTTGAAGACATTTCGTGACAGATGTGAGAATTAATCTCACAGAGGTGATGTTTGATCTTTTCCTGGACATCAGACATTAGAAATGAAACCACAGTTTAAAAGTCTAAGTAAAATATTTATTTCGATACAAAAACAATAAATCCTCATTTGTTTACATCTCTAATATAAATGTGCGTCTTCTCTCAATGGAAGACAGAGCAAGAAGGATAGAGCGGAGAATGGAATGCACACATGCGTACAAGAACATATCAATCACGTGCTCAGGAATAAACCATTATAATGAATAGGGATGCATCTCCCTGCATATACATATAACAGGCAACAATCACACCGTGACATTTCGCTTCTCATCCAAGAAGCTTCTTCAGTTCTGACTTGGATGGTGGGGAAGACAGCAGAGAGCTGGTCATTTGCATCCTTTTAGAGAGTCCTTGAGGCCACTTGGAAGTCAGTCGGAGTCCTCAGGGTCTTTTAGCTATGCAATTTGGGATGAACACCCTTCGAATGGTGTGAGAGTATGAACGGATTTCCAGAAAAATTGCAGACTACAGGAACCATTACCACTACTCAGGTGACCTGGTGGGTGATGAAATGTCTACAAGAGAGCAGCCAAGCTTAGAGAGCAATAAGGACCCCACAGTTCTCCTCTTCCCCCCCTCCCTCCTCCCCCCTCCCCTTTTCCTCCTCTTCCACTTTGCAAACTCCATCCTCTTCTAGCACTGACGATGTTCCCTAACTGGCTAATGAAACGTCTGCAAGAAAACCACCAAGCTCAGAGAGCACCAGATATTTATTTATTTATTTATTTATTTATTTATTTATTTATTTATTTATTTATTTATTTATTTATTTATTTATTTATTTATTTATTTATTTATTTATTTATTTATTTATTTATTTATTTATTTTATTTTATTTCATTTCATTTCATTTCATTTCATTTCATTTCATTTATTATTTTATTTTATTTTATTTTATTTTATTTTATTTTATTTTATTATTTTATTTTATTTTATTTTATTATTTTTTATTTTATTTTATTTTATTTTTATTTTCATTTTTATTTTATTTTATTTTATTTTATTTTATTATTTTATTTTATTTTATTTTATTTTATTTTATTTTATTTTTATTTTTTATTTTATTTTATTATTATTTTATTATTTTATTTTATTTTATTTTATTTTATTATTTTATTTTATTTTATTTTATTTTATTTTATTTTATTTTATTTTATTTTATTTTATTTTATTTTATTTTATTTTATTTTATTTTATTTTATTTTATTTTATTTTATTATTTTATTTTATTTTATTTCTATTTGTATGCCGCCCAACTCCCAGGCGGCATACCCTGGGAGATCCCACAGTCTTCCTCCTCCTCCTCTTCCTTTTCTTTGTCTCTATCCCTCCTCCTCCTCCTCTACCTCTGCCTCTCCTCAATCCTCCCACACATCTAGCACTGATGACATTACCTACCAGGGTAATGAAACGTCTGCATGAAAACAGCCCAGCTCAGAGAACGCCAAGGACTCCAGCGTGCAAGCCCGAGCTACATGGATTCTCTTCAATTAGTTCCATCAAGTTGTTCCTTGATGAGTCATCTCCGCTGGGATTGTGGCTTAATCTATTTATTTGTTTCCACCGTAGCTGGCAGTCCCTTTTCTCTAGGGACCTTTTGATTTTCGTAGGCTTGGGACTGGGGTCCTTCCATCTCTGCTCGATTATGTAATTTTCTCCGTTCCTTTCTAGCTGCTTCTCAGCATCTCTAGACATGCTGAAATCTTCTAAAATGGTTTGTCGTAAATTGCGTCTCCTCTTTTATTTTTAGAGCATTTTGCCACCCTTTCAGAACATCACGAGAGCCTCTTTTTGCTGGCCTGCTATCTCTGGCTTCTCATTAACCGGCAGCGGTAACCTTTTGCCTTCTCTCAGCCTCTTATTCTAAAGCTCCGTAATAAGTTTGCTTTTTTTTTATTAAAAAAAAAGTGGTGGTTCCGAAGAGGCTCCTTGGATGTGAAACGAAAGGCTTTCAAGGGGAAAAGAAAACCAAGAAAGTCCAGCTGTCTTTTTGGAAAAAGCAACTTTGGGACCTTGGTAAAAAATAATAAAGGTGGTGGTGGGAGAAATATCCATCTGGTTCAGTTCCAAGACGGGAGAAAGACCCTGGAAAAATTGGAGGCTGATTGGAAAGATGGTTTAATGATGAAGCAGAACCACCAAGCCCATGGTTCTCTGGTGCAGCTGAACACATGGAGTTGAGAGTGAGGGGTGTTTATACCTTCTCTTGGGCTTTGAACTTGAGCTTCCTGTTCCTGTGCAAGAACATGTATTCTATTGGCTGCTGTAGGGGTCATAGCTGGCTCTGTTGGTTGTCTGAGCCCCAGCTTTGGTTAAAGTTTGGTCTGCTGATGCAATGAAGGGGCTTGTTGGGCAATTCCTATTGTGGCTGAGGGCTAATTCTACCTTTGTTGGATCTTGGGTGAGGGTATTTGCTTAGGAATAGAGCTAGCCATCTCTTTATCTCTTACGTGCTGACATTTGGTTAGGGGCTATTAAGAAAGGTGGGGGCTATTAAGAGTGAGTCTGTTTCCTGTCTCTAAAAAAAACCCCATGTTTCTCCATTTCTCATCCGGGGAAATATAATATTCTGCCTTTTTAATATTTCTCAAAATATTTCATTCTTGTAGGAGAGGGCTGGGTGCTAACTTTCTACAATGGGATACAAATTAGATAAATAAATAACTACATGGGAAGGGTTGGGTGTCGAAAGGGGGAAGCTGAAATATCAGAGTCGTTTTGATCTAGACAGTCCTTGACTTCCAACCATCCATTTAGTGACTGTTCAAAGTTGCAACGGCACTGAAGAAAGGGACTTAGAACCGTTTTTCTAACTTACGACCTTGGTCACGGGATCAAAATTCACGCTCTTGGCAACTGGTTCATACTTATGACGGCTGCAGTGTCCCGGGGTCACGTGATCCCCTTTTGCGACCTTCTGACAAGCGAAGTCAATGGGGAAGCCACATTCCCCTCACAACTGTTTTAGTAATTTAATTTAATTTAATTTAATTTAATTTAATTTAATTTAATTTAATTTAATTTAATTTAATTTAATTTAATTTAATTTAATTTAATTTAATTTAATTTAATTTAATTTAATTTAATTTAATTTAATGGATTTCTATGCCTCCCAACTCCCAGGGGACTCTGGGTGGCTCACAATATATTAGATTCCATTACAAATATAAAATACAGTAATTAAAAAATACAAAAGTTAAAAAGAGTATCTCATATTTACAATCAAGGGGGGAGACCCATATTTAATCTAGTTGGTCTCACTTATCAACTGCAGCGATTCACTTCACGACCGTGGTAAGCAAGGTCGTAAAATGGGGCAAAACTCGCTTAGCAGCTGCCTGACTTAACAAGAGAAATTTTGGGCCCCGTTGTGGTCATAAAGTCGAGGATTATCTGTTGTAAATTGAATAAACCAAATTATCTTCAGAAACCCAGGTCCATGCAACAGTCAGGGACCAAGTGGCAAGGAGTACTTCTGACTTTTGGGAAGTGCCGTTTAGAACCTTTGCCCAGGGACTAAGTCTCCCAGAAGTGGCTTGGTGGTCCTTTTCCATTTTGAATTTTCAATTTCCCTCCCTCCTTCCTAGGATGAGGCTGTACGGAAGAACATTGCGGACATGACCAAGGAAGAAGTAGCCGAGCAGATAAAGAATACAACCCAGGAGGAGGAAAGCTTCACCCTCTTGCAGTTCATCAAAAGTAAGTCTTTGACCCAGTTGGCCAACTCAACGGGCAGGTTTCCTCATCGGTCATTCAACTGGAGGGCTCACAAAATCCTCAGTGGCCCCCGGGTGGAATGGGACAATGCGCCACAAAGCCCATTCTCTGTGGCCAACTCACCACAGCCAAATTGCTGATATTGTGAGGCTCCTTTTCTGTAGTATTTGTGGACATAATTCAGTGGGAACAGTATAAGTTTTCATATTTCATTTTCAGATACCGGTACTTTTTTCCTCCTCCTTTCCCCCTTTCTATGTCTTTTATTTGCAAACATACTTTATATCCTTACCTCACATACACACATACATGGAGCTGCTGTGGCCTAAAGTGGAGCTGCTGTGGCCTAGAGGTGGAGCTCTTGCCTTGCAATCAGGAGGTTGTGAGTTCGATCCTAGGTAGAGGCAGATGTGAGGGTCTCCTGCTTGGGCAGGGGGTTGGACTAGATGACCTGCAAGGTCCCTTCCAACTCTGTTAATCTGTTACATATCCTGTCTCATTCGCTTTTGTTTTATTCTCCTTAAGTTTATTTTCCTTCATTCTCTAGGTTCACTTTTGGTCTCGGAAATTTTGTTTCTACGGTTCAAAAATAATAATAATTAAAAAAGGCCGAATAGATAAAACCCTGGTAAAGAAAGAACACTGGGTTCCTCACTGAGATTTCTCAGAACATAATTTGAACGCCCGTATATATCTCTTCTAATCGATAGATTAAACCTTAACCTCCCATTTTTCTCCGGCTTTCTGGACTCACGGAGACAGCCGCAGTTCCTAGCGGACCAAGGATATGGATCTTCCTTTATTTATGTATAATTCGCACTCCTTTCCAATGTGAATTATATAAATCCCTATATATATGGCTCCCGGGCTCATTAACACCCCTGACACGTTAATTCCACCTCCTAAATTAATGCCCAGAAGCTTCCATTTTTCAAAGATACGGATTTTAAACAGAAGAAAGGGCGCAAGATAAATTACCCTAATGAAAAGGAACAGGGAAAATCGCAGGAGGAACGAAATTTAGGAGGCCTCTTATCCGTATTAGAAGAGGAAAGTTTGATTTAAAGTTCTTAGGTTGCCACGAGGCAGGAAACCTATATTTATGGACCTCGATTCTTCCAAATGTGTAAAAAAAAAAAGCGAGAGAGAGAATTGGCCTCTTTTGCATTAACACACTGCCCAGGAGTATTGATTGCAAGTACAGCTTGCTCCAAAATGAGAAATTTAAGATTCCTCCCTCCCTGTTCTTGGGATATATGGAGTTAGGAATAACTGCTGTTTTGGCACAAAGTCAGTATTTTATTTTTCCTAGTCGCCAAAAGGTGTTTTGGAGGTGCTACCAACCAGACTTGCTCTTCTCTCCTGTTAACAGAATAACAGAGTTGGAAGGGACCTTTGAGGTCTTCTAGTCCAACCCCCTACCCAAGTAGGAGATCCTATACCGTTTCAGACAAATGGCTGTCCAATGTATTCTTAAAAGCCTCCAGTGATGATGCACTCACAACTTCTGGTGGCAAGCTGTTCCACTGGTTAATTGTCCTCACTTGTTAGGAAATTTCTCCTTAGTTCTGCTTCTCTCCTTGCTTAGTTTCCATCCATTGCTTCTTGTCCTGCCTTCGGGTGCTTTGGAGCAGGGGTCCCCAACCTTTTGGACCTCAGGGACCACTAAATTCATAATTCTAAACCCTGTGGACCACTAATATGATCCGCCTAATGACCGGCTGGATGGGCGTGGCTAGGTGGTCATGTGACTGGGTGGGCATGGCCAACTCGATGTCACTCATGTTGAGTGACATCGCCGGCCTCTACTTGCCTAAAGTGACCAGATTTTTTTTTCTTCAAGCGGGACACCATTGACGGGGGTGGGTTTCTCCATTTGAGTTTTGCCCTCTGCGCATGCGCAGAACGCTGCGCATGCGCAGAGGGCAAAACAGCAAATGTCGGCGACCAGGTGAGGTGGGGGGGAGGGGGGGAGGGGGGACGCGGGAGGCCACTGTACGTCCTACCTACCTGGGACTTTTCCCGGTAGCTTCAGTCGCGTTCCTTGCTAATAGCGCCCAGAGCAGAGCAGCCCCTCCCAGAAGATCGCGAGACGTTATCTTTTGGAAGAGGCTGCTCTGCTCTGGGCGCCAATTAGCAAGGAACGCGACTGAAGCTACCGGGAAAAGTCCCAGGTCGGACGCGCGCCCCGTCCCGTCCGCCAGTCCTGCCCCGCCCCCCCCCCCAACCCCCAGCGCGAGACGCGCGTCCGACCTGGGACTTTTCCCGGTAGCTTCAGTCGCGTTCCTTGCTAATAGCGCCCAGAGCAGAGCAGCCCCTCCCAGAAGATCGCGAGACGTTATCTTTTGGAAGAGGCTGCTCTGCTCTGGGCGCCAATTAGCAAGGAACGTGACTGAAGCTACCGGGAAAAGTCCCAGGTCGGACGCGCGCCCCGTCCCGTCCGCCAGTCCTGCCCCGCCCCCCCCAACCCCCAGCGCGAGACGCGCGTCCGACCTGGGACTTTTCCCGGTAGCTTCAGTCGCGTTCCTTGCTAATAGCGCCCAGAGCAGAGCAGCCCCTCCCAGAAGATAAAGTCTCGCCATCTTCTGGGAGGGGCTGCTCTGCTCTGGACGCTATTAGCAAGGAACGTGACTGAAGCTGCTACCGGGAAAAGTCTCAGGTAGGACGCGCGCCCCGCCCTGCCCCGCCCCTTTTGCCGCGGCACACTTAGCATGGCCTCATGGGACAAGTGCAAAGTGGCGCTCCCCCCCCCAGGGTTCGCTCTGCCCCGCCCCGCGCCACCCTGTGAATAGAGGGGACTGAATCGGAAGCCTGTCGCTCGGGCGCGCGTCTGGCTGGAGGAAGAAGCGGGGGCTCAAAAATCGGGACTTTTTAAGAGGGCGGGCGGGATGTGGGACAAAGCATTAAAAAGCGGGTCTGTCCCGCCAAAATCGGGACGTCTGGTCACCTTATACTTGCCCCTCCCCTCCCAGCCACTCCTCGCCTGCCTGCCTGGGCTCCTTAGGGCCCCAACAGGAAGCAGTTGTTGGAGCTAAGCAGCCACCACGAGAAAGAGTTGGCAAAACAGCTGGCTCAGTTCAAATTGGATCTGACCGAGAAGGAGGCTCAGCAGAAGCACCTCACTGAGGACTACGAGCATAGGCTTTCCAAGCAGAGGGAAGACCAGCGGGAGTGCAAGGCCAGGTACCAGCGCCTGGAGGCTCAGCGGGCTGAGATGGTCAGCCAGTTCCAGGCCTTGATGCAGTCCCACTGGAACAAGGCCCTCTGGCTCTTTGCCACCAACGACGCTTCCCTCCAGCCTTCGCCCAAAGCCCCCCACAAGGAGGCTGAAGCAGACCCCAAGTTGGAATTTCTGCCCCCCTCCGACCCACACAAAAAGACCCCAAATGGGGAGACTCTCTGCAGCAATACAAATGTTCATTGCACGTATCCGGCACAGGGGCCGTAGTTTGAGGACCCCTGATTTAGTGCAATATAAAAAATGCAAATAATTTTTCTGCGGACCACCAAAATTTTCTCACGGACCACCAGTTGGTGACCGCTGCTTTGGAGAATTACAGAGTACAGATTACAGATTACTAGAGTAGGAAGGGACCATGGAGGTCTTCTAGTCCAGCCTCCTGCTCAAACAAGAGACCCTATACCCGTGGTGGCGAACCTATGGCACGTGTGCCACAGGTGGCACGCAGAGCCATAGCAGCCGGCACGCGAGGGTTGCCCACCAGCAAACCGGAAGTGCGGAAAAATGCACTTCCGGTTTGCCGGTGAGCTGTTTTTTGCACTCTGGAGGGTTCAGGGAAGCTCCCTGAAGCTCCGGAATGCAAAAAACTACAAAACGGACAAACCGGAAGTACACTTTTCTGCACTTCCGGTTTGTCCGTTTTGTAGTTTTTTGCATTCCGGGGCTTCAGGGAGCTTCCCTGAACCCTCCGGAGTGCAAAAAACAGCTCACCGGCAAACCGGAAGTGCGTTTTTCCGCACTTCCGGTTTGCCCGTTTCGTCGTCCCAGGCTCCGGTAAGGCCTTTGCGCGGGGGGGGGGGGTGCGCATGCGCAGGGGGCAGCATGGGGTGGTGTTGTGCGCATGCGTGGGGGGAGGGAATGGGTGTGGGCATGCGAGCGCGCGCGAGCGCGCCCCCCCCCTTTTTGGCACGCGAGCCTAAAAAGGTTAGCCACCACTGCCCTATGCCATTCCAGACAAGTGGTTATCCAATCTCTTCTTAAAAACTTCCAGTGATGAAGCACCCACAACTTCTGGAGTCAAGCTGTTCCACTGTTTAATTATCCTCACTGTCAGGAAGTTTCTCCTTAATTCCAGGTTGCTTCTCTCCTTGATTAGTTTCCATCCGTTGTTTCTTGTTCTTCCCTCTGGAGTTTTGGAAAATAAGTTGACTCCTGTCTTCTTTGTAGCAGCTTCTCAAATAGTAGACTAGATTCTTTTCATCAGACTAAGACATATCCAATTCCTGCAACCGTTCTTCATATGTTTTAGCCTCCAGTCCAGGGGTGAGTTCTAACTTACCTCGCCACCAGTTTGCTTCCTCCCATGCCATGTGGCTGTGCCACGCAGGTGCGTGCATGCGTAGTGCCAAAAACTTGGCTTATGCACAAGCACAGAAGCAAAAACCAGCAAAAAGCGAACCAAAAACAAGATGCCGGTGGCCACGGACCGGCACTGACAGAACCGGCTCCGTGACGTCACCACCGGTTTACTACCGGTTCTATAGAACCCACCTCTGCTCCAGTCCCCTAATCATCTTTGTTGCTCTTCTCTGCCCTCTTTCTAGATCAGGGGTGTCAAACTCAATTTCATTGAGGGCCGCATCAGGGCTGTGGTTGACCTCGGGGGGCCAGGTGGGCATGGGCTGCAGGGTGGGTGTGGCCAACAGGGTGGGCGTGGCCAGCTTGACACCATTCCCCAAACTGCTGGCATGTTTCCTCTTCGCATTGGGTAGACTGGGCCAGAGCCATGCTGGCCCGATCTTTCCTCTTCACACTGGGAAGACCAGGACGGTCCAGTGGGCCGGATCCAACCCCATCGTGGGCCGCATCCGGCCCGCGGGCCTTGAGTTTGACACCCCTGTTCTACAGTCTCAACATCTTTATTGTGGTGACCCAAACGCCAAAAATTACCTGTGCCACAGGCTTTCTTGCAGAGGGGGATAAAAAATCTCTATTTCCACTTTTAGCTGAAACTGACTTTCAGCTCTGACTTTCGGTCTCTTGAGGGACACCAAGACAAGTAATTAGATATTTCCTTTCCTCTTGCTAATGTCTCTCTGGAGTGCTTGTAGTCCTCAAGAGCCTTCCAGGCCATTAAAACATAACCACAGCAATCAGCTGCCCCTTGAGGTGGTGTTGCCTCAACTTAGCTGCACTGATAGTTGTAATTATGGAAATCTTCTCAGTACTCTTATATCTAAGTATATTCACCCCTCTTGTATGGCTATGGCATTATTACAGTATGATCCTTCTCTACTACCCCCTCTTATTGGTGTAATTATTATGATTACTATTACCGTATTTTTTGGAGTATAAGACGCACCTTAGTTTTTGGGGAGGAAAATAGGGGAAAACAGGTATTCTGCCTACCAGGTATTCATCTGGCTAGCGTCCTTAGTCTGGTCAGCTTCAGCACATTATTTTATCCCCTGGTTAGGACTTAAAAAAAACCTTCTTCTGAGAGAATAACAATGAAAGAGCCTGCAAGCCAGTAAGAGCTGGGAAGATAGTTAGCAGCTGGTTAGGGCTAGAAAAAAACTTATTCGGAGCAAGTAGAGCAATGAAAAAAATCCTGCAAAGACTTAGGGCTGGAAAAACATTCTTTGGAGAGAGTAACAATGAAAAAGCCTGCAAGGTAAGAGCTGGGAAGATCTGTTAGCACCTAGTTAGGGCTGGAAAAAAAAGCTACATTCGAAGTATAAGACGCACCCAAATTTTCAGCCACTTTTAGGGAGGAAAAAGGTGCGTCTTATATTCTGAAAAATACGGTACTCTGCTGCTTTGCATGTACACTGAGAATTTCTGCACTGGAGACAAAGTCCTTGTGTGTCTAATCACACTAATCACACAATTTCACCTGAGTGGTGCAAATGGGCGTGGAGCCTTGTTGGAACTGCTGAAACGTCCTGCAGAAAGCATAGCTCCACAACACAGTCCTTTCGGCAGTTCCAAGAAGGCTCCACGCCCATTTGCACCACTCAGGTGACCCTGAGGACACAGACAAACCTCCAAGTGGCCTCAACGGCTCTCTAAAAAGGCTGCAAATGACCAGCTGTCTGCAAAGAATGTAAATCCTTCCATTCCCCCACCATCCAGTCAGACCCGAAGAAGCTTCTTGGAGGAGAAGCGAAACGTCTTCAAAAGAAAGTCCAGTTGCCTCCTGAAAAAGCACCTTTGAGATAAATCTCACAGAGATCTATGCAGCCTCCTTCTTCATTCTAGAAATGACGGTCGTAAGATTGTAACAGGACCCTCGCTAAACACTTCCTTTCAACACAACATCACTGCCACGGCTGGCCTCATTTTCAAACGTCTAGGGCAGACACATCACACATGCAATTTTTAAAAAATGCAACTAGTCCTCGACTTACGACCACAATGGAGCCCGACATTTCCATTGCTTAAACGAGAGAGTTCTTAAGTGAGCTTTGCCCCATTTTTCTTGCCACAGTTGTTAAGCGAATCGCTGCCGTTATTAAGTCAGAAACACGGTCGTTAAGCAAATCTGGCTTCCCCAGTGACTTTGCTTGTCGAAAGGTCGCAAAAGGGGATCACATGACCTCAGGACATACAACAGTCATAAATACATGCCAGTTGCCAAGCGTCTGAATTTTGATCAGGTGGCCACGGGGATGCTGCAACGGTCGTAAGTGTGTAAAACGGTCATAAGTCCCTTTTTTCAGCGCCGTTGTAACTTTGAACAATCCCTAAACGAAGAGCCACTTAAAAAGCTGCAGTGGTTCACTTAACAATTATGGCAAGAAAGGTTGTGACATGGGGGCAAAACTCACTTAGCAAATGTTTAATGCTTTACAACAAAAATATTGGGCTCAATGGTGGTCGTAAGTCGAGGACTACCTCTCTTTGGCACCTGTGGTTAATCTTTTCTTTTTTTTTTTGCAACCTTGCTCTTCTGTTTCCCTCTGGCGCTTGCAGTGTTTCCGGTGGTGCTGCTAAGAAATCTCAAGAATCCGATTTTCGTCATGGTGGTTTTGGCGATGGTTAACCTTTCGGCCATGATTGCTGGTTTATCCACCTTCCTGGCTAAATTCCTGGAGCAGCAATTTACTCTGTCAGCAGTCGTGGCCAACATGATCCTAGGTAAGGGCCAGGTATCTGTGGGGATTCTCAGACATCCCAGTCATGGTTGTCTCAAAGGGGCTTCTCAGGGGCGGGTTCCTAATTTTTTTTACTACCACTCTGTGGGCGTGGCTTATTTTGTGGGTGTGGCTTGCCGGCCATGTGACCGGGTGGGCGTGGCTTGCCGGTCATATATTAGTTATTTCAGAGAGATGTTACTACTATTTTTGCTATTTTATACCTTACATGAAAAGCTTTGCATACAAAGTGCGTGTTACACCATGGCAACACAGCAACCTTTATATGCAGAAAATGCTATAGTTAAAAGACAAGCAAGTCTCATACAGCATTTTTGGTTTCAGTCATGGATTCCTTGGACGAAAATATTGAGGACTGTTAAAAGAACAGTATCTTTTAACAGTCCTCAATGTTTTCGTCTAAAGAATAACAGTATAAAACTGGATAAAATTAACAGTATAAAAGGTTAAGCTTTCGGAAAACGCCCACTTTGGGAAGCTTTAGGCAAAAGCGAAGGAAAAGTGTCAAATGCGAGCTTCTTATTATTTTCAAGCGAAGGGATGGGGAAAGACTTAATTGTCAGGTTTCTGGGCATGCACAGAAGAAATTTTTTTTAAAAAATTAAAAAAAATTTTTTTAAAAAAATGGCGGCGCCCAGGCACCAACAACCGACCGCACCGGTACTGTGACGTCACCAGCGGGCCACTACCGGTGCTATAGAGTGGACCGCACTGGTAGGAACCCACCACTGGGGCTTCTTGAAAAAACACCTTTAGGGGGACTAGGTAAGGGCTGCTATATTTACACGTGGTCCTTGACTTATGGCCCAAATTCAGCCCAACGCTTCTGTTGCTAAGCAAGACAGTTGTCGGGTGAATTTCGCTCCCATTTTATCACCTTCCTTGCCGCCGTTGTTAAGTGAATCACTGCAGGTGTTAAGGGAGTAACACCGTTGTTAAGCGAATCTGACTTCCCCCATTGACTTTGCACGTCAGAAGGTCGCAAAAGGGGATCACGTGACCACTGCAACCGTCGTAAATATGAACCAGTTGAATTTGGATCACGTGACCGCGGGGATGCTGCAATGGTCGTAAGTGCGGAAAACGGTCACAAGCCACTTTTTTTCCAGTGCCATTGTAACTTTGAGTGGTCACTAAATGAACTGTTGTAAGTTGAGGACCACTTGTATCAAAACGAATCTGGGCAGCTGAAATGGCAGCCTTCGTTTCCCCCGTTTGATGTCGAACCCTTTTATTACTATTCCCATATAGTTCTTTATTTATCTAATATATATCCCGCCTTTGTTATTTGCAATTACGTTGTAAGTCAAGGACTACCTATACATGGTTAACTGAAGTAGCCACAGTGTGTCCGGTCCATACACGGCCGTAGCCCATCAGGGTAGGACCTCCACAACCCCCAAAACGACAACCCACCTCCCAGCTTAGTACCAACTGGGACCCTAGCCACCGCAGGTGCGACATTCAGAATCAGAATAGAGCTGGAAGGGACCTTGGAGGTCTTCTAGTCCAGCCCCCTGCTCAGGCAGGAGATTCTATACCAGTGATGGCAAACCTTTTTCGGCTCGGGGGCCAAAAGGGTGCGGACGCGCGCGATAGCGTGCATGCCCACACCCATAATGCAATGTCCTCCCCCCGTGCATGCGCACAACCCCCGCGCTGCCTCCCGTGTATGCGCACAACCCCCCGTGCTGCCCTCCCCCCCCGCGCATGTGCACAGGCTTCACTGAAGCCTCCGGACTTCCGTTTGACCCGTTGGGCCGTTTTTCGCTGTCCCCAGGCTTCAGGAGGTTTTCTGCCGCTACCTAGGATCGAACTCACAACCTCCTGATTGTGAGGCAAGAGCTCTACCTCTAGGCCACAGCAGCTGGGTATAGGGCAACGCCTGGCGTGCCCTCAGATACGGCTCCGGGTGCGTGCCATAGGTTTGCCATCAGTGTTCTATACCATTCCAGACAGGTGCTTGTCCAATCTCTTCTCAAACACTTGCAGTGATGGAGCACCCACAACTTCTGGTGGCAAGCTGTTCCACTGGTTCATTGTCCTCACTGTTAGGAAGTTTCTCCTTAGTTCCAGGTTGCTTCTCTCCTGGATGAGTTTCCATCTCTTGTAGGAGCTGAGGTAGCGCAGTGGTTAAAAGCAGCACTGCAAGTTCAGCTGACTGCAAGTTCAGCAGTTCAGCTGTTCAAATCTCACCGGCTCAAGGTTGACTCAGCCTTCCATCCTTCTGAGGTGGGTAAAATGAGGACCCAGATTGTTGGGGGCAATATGCTGAACTCTGTAAACCGCTTAGAGAGGGCTGTAAAGCACTATGAAGCGGTATATAAGTCTAAGTGCTATTGCTATTGTTTTTTGTCCTGCCCTCGGGGGCTTTGGTAAATAAAGTGACCCCCTCTTCTTTACCGGGCGGGGGGCAGCCCTAAACATTCCCTTTGTGCTCTCTCTCTCTCTGACCCGCAGGAGCCGTCAACATCCCGGGGGCCATGCTGGGCATCATGCTTGGCGGTGCCATCATCAGGAGCTGCAATTTCTCTCTCCAGCAGGCAACCCTCCTCTGCATCATCAGTATGGCCTTTTGTGCCCTCTTCGATGTCCCCCTACTCTTCATGGGGTGTCCCACCCAGCCGATCGCAGGGCTGGACTACTCCGGAAGGTACGCAAACTCCAGCGCCTTCTCGAATTGGGGGGTTGTACCTCGATTTACGAACACAACTGAGACCAGAATTTTGGTCGCTAAGCAAGGCGATTGTTATTAAGGGAGTCACCTGTATTGCCATGATTCTTCAGGGGTACGTAAACCGAACCTATGTCAGTCAATGATTTAAATCAGGGACGAGGAAGGATGGGCCCTTTTATGACTTGTGGACTTCAACTCCCAGAATTCCTGAGCCAGCCCTCTAGTGAAAACCAACTGTAAAAGTTCCCACGGTTTTCCCCCTAATTAAAAGAGCAAATATTTCCCTCCCCAGATGTCCCTGGTCACATTGGCCAATGAAAATAGCTGGGAGGCTGGTTGGTCACTCCTCTCCTCCTTCACTTGCCACCTGTTGGGATGCCCTTGGTTCCCACAAGAAAACTTTTTGTTTTGACTGGTAGCAGGCCTATCGACTTCCCCCCTCCCTTCCCCCTTTAAAGTTTGTGGCAACTATGAGGCAGGAAAAAATGGCTTCAGACAGGTTCACTTCAGAGTTGACAATCTGACTATTGCCATGCCCCGGTGCTCAAAAGCTTAGTTCAGATTAGGTGATATATGTTGGAATTCATCATTGGAATATATTTTTGTGCAACAACTATAGTAGTATTCAGCCAGTAGATGGCAGTGTTTACAAGTTTGGATCTATGGTATATATACTCTATGCTCTTTTGTTCTAAGTAGTTTCCTGTTTCTTGTTAACAGTAAAATGGTTGAGCAGTAAAGCACATGGTGACTGTTCTCTTTGTTTGCTCTTTCATGTTATATATAAACAGAATTTCTAACTATATATATTTTCCCCCTTTCATAGTTCTGGACCTTGGCAGCTGATTACGGCTTGCAACCTTAAGTGCAATTGTTCGCTCTCTTTTTTCAACCCGGTTTGTGGGCAGGACCGCATGGAATACATCTCCCCTTGCTTTGCGGGCTGCATCAAAATCAACATCAATCCCATCACCAAGATCGTCGTGGTGCGTAGAAGTTCTCTTCCTGCTTTTAGGTTGGAAAGAGGATTAAAAACAAACGCAACTCTATTGCATTTACATTTACGTTCATTTACATATTGCATTTCATTTGGGGGAGAAAGAAATCCCCTGCAGTTAGTATGGCAAGAGTTTGTCTCAACCCCAAAAATGATCATTTTGATTGAAGAAGTTACTTGGATGAATAACGAAACGTCTTGGTTTTCATAAACTTTGGTCCAGTTGCTGTGATTTAACCTTTTTAGGTACTTTCGGCCTGGATGATTGAGTCTTCATTTACATATTAAAAACAAAAGGAGAGTGGTGTCTTCCGGTACTTGGTGGGTGGTCACAGCAAAAAAGAGCTCAACTTATTCTCCAAAGCATCCAAGAAACAACGGATGGAAACTAACCAAGGAGAGAAGCAACCTGCAATTAAGGAGAAACTTCCTGACAGTGAGGACAATTAACCAGTCGAACTTCTTGCCTCCAGAAGTTGTGGGTGCTCCAACATTAGTGGCATTTTAAGAAGAGACCGGACAGCCATTCCTCTCAAATGATACAGGGTCGCCTGCTTGAGCAAGGGGTTGGACTAGAAGACCTCCAAGGTCCCTTCCAGCCCTGTGATTCTATGTTCTATGCTCACGTTGGATGAAGATCATCAGAGAGAGATCCAACTTAGAATGGTGGAGAAATTTTCTGACAGTGAGAACAATTAATCAGTGGAACTGCTTGCCACCAGAAGTTGTGGGTGCTCCAACACTGGAAGTTTTTAAGAAGAAACTGGGCAGCCATTTGTCCGGAATTATATAGGGCAGGGGTGTCAAACTCAAGGCCCAGGGGACGGATCCGGCCCACGGGGTACTTAGATCTGGCCCACGGGGCCGCCCTGGAAACAGCAAAGACTGGCCCCGTGGTACTTCTGCCAATGAAAACGGGCTCCCGAGCTCCGTTTTCGGCTGCCATGGCCTCCTGCAACCCTCTGCCAGTGAAAACGGAGCTCAGGAGGGCCGCATGTGGTTTAGCTGGCAGAGCGCTCGGGCCATCACAGGCGCCCCCGACAGGAGTGATGTCGAGCTGGCCACGCCCACCCTGACCACGCCCCCGCTGCCCCCCCCCCCCCACAGGTCAAACACAATCCTGATGCGGCCCTCAATGAAATCGAGTTTGACACCCCTGATAGAGGGTAAAGGTGTCCATCCTTGGGAACTTTAAGACTCGTGGACAAGGCTGGCTGGGGAATTCTGGGAGTTGAAGTCCACAAGTCTTTAAAGTTCCGAGGTTGGACACGCCTTGTGTTTGGTCTCCTGCTTAAGCAGGGGTTGGACTAGAAGACCTCCAAGGTCCCTTCTATTATTCTGCTATTCGCTTGATTCTTTCTTTCCTGACCTTCTCCTCTTTCTCCATTCAGAATTACACTGGATGCAACTGCATCATCGTCAACGATGCCATTGGGTACGCTAAGCCCGGCCACTGCAGCTCTTCCTGTTCCCACTTCCTGATGCCCTTCGTTCTGATTGCTGCAATATCCGGATTCTTAGGCAGCCTCTCCCACACGCCAGCCTTCGTGCTGGTTCTCAGGTAGCTGAAGAAGCCAAGCAAGGGGGCGTTGGTTCGCTTATTCCTTTGTGCTATGCCTTGATTATCATTAGAAATAACTCAAGGCGGCGAACGTAGCCAATGCACCTTCCTCCTTGTTTTTCTCACCACCACAACAACCCTGTGAGGTGGGTTGGGCTGAGAAGGACTGTCCCGAAGCTACCCAGCCGGGTTTCATGGTTAAGTCAGGACTAGAACTCACCGTCTCCTGGTGATTGGCCCAGAGTCACCCAGCTGGCTTTCATGGCTAAAGCAGGACTAGAACTCACCACATCTTGGTGATTGGCCCAAAGTCACCTAGCCGGCTTTCATGCCTAAGGCAAGACTCGAACTCATAGTCCCTGGGGCCATTTGCATCATGGTCTCACTCACGGAGAAACTGAGATAGAATTAACTGTTGCGGACAAGAGACCCAAAAAGTGCCACCAAGTCTTTACAGGCTGCCCTGAGAAGAGGAATAGCTGGCAACGATCAGAGGCAGGAAATGGGGGAGAGATCCCCCCCCCTGCACATACTTGGGCTCCCTTCAGGCAATGAGGTGCCCCACAAAGCTTCGATTTGGCAGAAAGCAAGAAGAATGGACGTCTTGGAGATTCTCAGTCATCCAGCTCCTCCTTGTCTCAACGGTGCTTTTTCAAAAGGCAACTGGACGGCTTTTTTCCTGGGAGAAGGAGAAGGGGGAGGGGGAGGGGGAGGAGGAGGAGGAGGAGGAGGAGGAGGAGGAGGAGGAGGAGGAGGAGGAAAAGAAGAAGAAGAAGAAGAAGAAGAAGAAGAGGAAGAAGAAGAGGAAGAAGAGGAGGAGGAGGAGGAGGAGGAGGAGGAGGAGGAAAAGAAGAAGAAGAAGAGGAAGAAGAAGAGGAAGAAGAGGAGGAGGAGGAGGAGGAAAAGAAGAAGAAGAAGAGGAAGAAGAGGAGGAGGAGGAAGAAGAAGAAGAAGAAGAGAAGGAAGAAGAAGAAGAGGAGGAGGAGGAGGAGGAGGAGGAGGAAAAGAAGAAGAAGAGGAGGAAGAAGAGGAGGAGGAGGAGGAAGAAGAAGAAGAGAAGGAAGAAGAAGAAGAGGAAGAAGAAGAAGAAGAAGAGGAAGAAGAAGAAGAGGAGGAGGAGGAGGAGGAGGAAGGAGAAAAAGAAAAAGAAAAAGAAAAAGAAAAAGAAAAAGAAAAAGAAAAAGAAGAATTTCACTTCGTATCCAAGAAGCTTCATCCATTGTGATGATGAACCATCCAGTCACCATAACCACCATCCAGTCAGAACTGATGAAGCTTCTTGGATGTGAAGCAAAACATCTTCTTCTTTTTCCTTGAGTAAAAAAACACAGCCCAGTTGCCTTTTGAGACAAGACGGCTGGTCTTCTTCAAGAAGAGTCGGGAGCCTCTCTTGGAAAGAGACACGGATTTCTAGCTCTCCCGAGCCCCACGCTGTCCCTATGCAGAGAAGCCACAGCAAAGTGTGCAAATCCCCCCGGGACCCTCAAATCCACACCCCCAGAGAGCCCCAGTATTCTCCCCACCCTCTGCATAGCGTATTTATTCCCAGCCACATCTCTTTTCTTTGGCGTTTCAGGAGCGTCAAGAAACAAGACAAATCGTTCGCCCTGGGCTTACAATTTCTGCTCTTGAGGCTTCTTGGTAAGTCAGCTCGCAAGGCCCGGTTCTGTCGGGAATTCTGGGCTGGCACTGGGATATGTGCTGAATTTAGCCAGAGAAGAAGCAAATTTAGGATTAGACAAATGCGTGAAATTAAAAAAAAATCAGATCGGGGCTGGGTTGGTGTTATCACCCTACCTCCTGCCAGGGCCCCAGACGTGCCCAGTTCTCTGCCGACTCTAATCTGCCAAGGAGGTCTGTGCCAGGCTCCATCAGGTGGAGCAGAACAGGTGTCAGGCAGGCAACGCAATAAACCAGCTCATTCTGGTTTATTGTCAAGTGACATTAATGGAAACTTGCAAGTCTGAAGGTGGAAGTCTGCCGCCTTCTCGGTTTGCAGCCTTGATCAGTCAGGGTGGGGGCTTCCTAAGTTCCTTCCTCTGACCATTAGGCAGCTCTTCTCCCATCCCTCGTCCCTCAAGGTTATTCCTACATGTCATTACAACAGCAGAGCACATCTGCCAGCGCTACTTTCGGTTCCTTCCCTCCCTTCCCTTCCCTTCCTCCTTTCTTTTCTTCCTTTCTCCCATTGTTCCTTCCCTGCTTCCTCCTTTCTCCTTCCCTCTTCTCCCCTTCCCTTTCCTCCTCTTCTTACTTTCTCCCTTTGTTCCTTCCTTCCTTCCCTCCCTCCCTCCCTTCCCTCCCTTTTCCTCCCTCTCTTTTCTCCATCCTTCCTCCCTCCCTCTTTCTACTTCCTCTTCCTTCCTCTGACCATTAGGCAGCTCTTCTCCCATCCCTCGTCCCTCAAGGTTATTCCTACATGTCATTACAACAGCAGAGCACATCTGCCAGCCCTGTTTCGGTTCCTTCCCTCCCTCCCTTCCCTTCCCTTCCCTTCCTCCTTTCTTTTCTTCCTTTCTCCCATTGTTCCTTCCCTGCTTCCTCCTTTCTCCTTCCCTCTTCTCCCTTTCCCTTTCCTCCTCTTCTTACTTTCTCCCTTTGTTCCTCCCTCCCTTCCCTCCCTCCTCCCTCCCCTCCCTCCCTTTTCCTCCCTCTCTTTTCTCCATCCTTCCTCCCACCCCCTCTTCCTCCCTCCCTCTTTCTACTACCTCTTCCTTCCATTCTTCCCTTCTCCTTCCCTTCCTTCCTTCCTTCCTTCCTTCCTTCCTTCCTTCCTTTCTTCCACCTGCCCTGCCCTGCCCCCGCCTTTCCTTTCTTCCTTCTTTATCTTTATCTTTATCTTTCCCTTCTTCCCTTCCCTTCCCTTCCCATTCCTTCCCTTCCCTCCTGGGGTGGGAGAGCAGCAAGGGCTGAACCCCCCAGCTGAGCGGATCCACCCGCCTGCAGCTTCAGCACCTTGGACAGCTCAGGGCCGGGAGAGGCAGGAAGCAAAGCTTCCAAGGGCCTTTTCAGAGAAAGGTCCCCAGGACAGAAATTACATTTGAGGAACAGGGGCAGGAAACCGAAGAGGAGGCATCCATATATTTCCGTGTCTCAAAGGTTCAGACGGTTCCTGGAGAAACAAGCATCTGGCAGTGGCAGGAAATGCACAGGTAGTCCTCGACATAAGACCACAATTAAGCCCCAAATTTCTGTCGTTAAGCGATATATTTGCTAACTGAGTTTTGTCCCATTTTACGACCTTTCTTGCCACCATTGTTAAGCGAATCACTGCAGTTGTTAGAATAGTAACACGGTTGTTAAGTGAATCCGGCTTCCCCATTGACTTTGCTCATCTGAAAGTCGTAAAAGGGGATCCCATTACCCCGGGACACTGTCACTGTCATAAATATGAATCAGTTGCCAAGCCTCTGAATTCTGATCACATGACCCTGGGGATGCTGCAACGGTCGTAAGTGTGAAAAACAGTCATAAGTCACTTTTTTTACTGTGCCATTGTAACTTCGGACGGTCACTAAATGAACTGTCGTAAGTCAAGCACCCTTTGCTTCTTTCTCAGCCTGGTTGCCTGCGCCCGTGATCTACGGCAGTGCCATCGACACCACTTGTCTCCTGTGGCAATATAAGTGCAAAAAGAGAGCAGGCTGTCGATACTACAACCACACAGCCTTCCGCAGAAGGTAAGTCCTTTTCCTTTGCCCAATCCTGGCCTCCTTTCCTTGTCTTAATAACCAGACATTAGTTGGCCCCGCGCAGGACCGAGGAGATAAGCAGCATGCAAAGGATCTCGGTTTGTGTAGGGCAGGGGTCCCCAAACTTGGCAACTTTAAGACTTGTGGACTTCAACTCCCAGAATTCCTCAGCCAGCCTGGCTGGCTAGAGAATTCTGGGAGTTGAAGTCCACAAGTCTTAAAGTTGCCCAGTTTGAAGACCTGTGGTGTAGGAGAAGGTGGCAGAACTGGGGATGGAGTCAAAAGAGGCAACCGCCTAGAATTTCTACGTAGTCACAAACTAAATTCAGGGAAACCAGCCTTGCCTCCAGAAGTGGTGGCTGCTCCATCACTGGAGGTTTTTAAGAAGAGACTGGACAGCCATTTGTCTGGAATGGTAGAGGGTCTCCTGCTTGATCAGGGGGTTGGACTAGAACAGTGGTCGGCAACCCATGGCTCTGGAGCCTCATGTGGCTCTTTCATCCCTCTGCTGCGGCTCCCTGTCGCCGATCGGCTCCACAATTGATAGGGCTTTCGGTTAGGACAGGTAGAGGAAAAAGGATGCCGCACTAGGAGGAGACTCTATGGTGGGGGACATCCAGTCAGCTCCAGATTTGAACGGGGGGGGGCTTCCAGTTGGGACCTTTGTGGCTCTTTGAGTGTTTAAGGTTGTCGACCCCTGGACTAGAAGAAAGAGTGCAGAGAAGAGCAACGAAGATGATTGGGGTCTGGAGGCTAAATCGTGGCTAAGGGAACTACCGTATTTTTCGGAGTATAAGACGCACCTTTTTCCTCCCTAAAAGTGGCTGAAAATTCAGGTGCGTCTTATACTTCGAATGTAGCTTTTTTTCCAGCCCTAACTAGGTGCTAACAGATCTTCCCAGCTCTTACTGGCTTGCAGGCTCTTTCATTGTTACTCTCTCAGAAGGTTTTTTTAAGTCCTAACCAGGGGATAAAATAATGTGCTGAAGCTGACCAGACTAAGGACGCTAGCCAGATGAATACCTGGTAGGCAGATTGTTTTCCCCTATTTTCCTCCCCAAAAACTAAGGTGCGTCTTATACTCCAAAAAATATGGTAAGTATGTTCTGCCTAACGAAGAGAAGGCTTAGGGGAAACTTGATAGCTGTCTTCCAATCCTTGACAGGATGGAGGGTCAATTTATTCTGTGTAGCGCCCAAGAGTAGGACAAGAACCAATGGGTAGAAGATCATTAAAAAGAGAAGTAACCTGGAACTAAGGAGGACTCTCCCGACAATTAATCAGTGGAACTACTTGCCTCCAGAAGTTGTGGTTGCTCCATCACTGGAGGTTTTTAAGAAGAGATTGGATAGCCAGTTGTCTGGAACGGGATAGGGTCTCCTGCTTGAGCAGGGGGGTGGACTAGAAGACCTCCAGGGTTCCTTCCAACTGGGTTATTCCCCTTTGAATTGCCTGGATCTAACCCCTGGCAGGTTCTAACTATTAATTCAGAAAAATCTT
The DNA here is from genome assembly GCA_023053685.1 of Diadophis punctatus similis. Taxonomy (NCBI): domain Eukaryota; kingdom Metazoa; phylum Chordata; class Lepidosauria; order Squamata; family Dipsadidae; genus Diadophis; species Diadophis punctatus. The sequence goes on along the minus strand of JALIGW010000036.1, from coordinate 1,882,146 downwards.
GCGCGTAGGCTTTTTAGCAATAAAGCAGTTTAATTAGACTTTCATGTGTGGACCTGATCTTTCCAACCTGACAGTTTGAAGTTAAGCAGCAGTCACAAAAGTGATTTTACGACTATTCCTTGCACTTACGACCATCACAGCATCCCAATGATCACATGATTAAAATTTGGCAACAGGCATGTATTTACGACGGTTGCACATGATCCCTTTTTGCGACCTTCCCAGCCAGATTTCAACAAAGTCAGTAAGGGGAAGCCGGATTCATTTAAGAGCCGCATAATTCACTTAACTGCTGTGATTCGCTTAACAACCATGGCCCCCCAAAAGAGTCGTAAAATTGGACGTGACTCACCCAACGACTGCCTTGCTCACCAACTGAAATTCTGGTCTCCCTTGTTTGTTTGTAACTCGAGGATGGCCTGTATTTAGATCAACAAGCCAATCTCAAACCAATCAATTTTACAAAGAAATAAATTTATTTCAGACCTGAGGTTCAGCCTTCGAACCTAGAATGCATTTTCAGAACATTGCGGCCGACAAAAAATGGATACCGTATTTTTCGGAGTATAAGACGCACCTTAGTTTTTGGGGAGGAAAATAGGGGGAAAAATCTGCCTACCAGGTATTCATCTGGCTAGCGTCCTTAGTCTGGTCAGCTTCAGCACATTATTTTATCCCCTGGTTAGGACTTTAAAAAACCTTCTTCTGAGAGAGTAACAATGAAAGAGCCTGCAAGCCAGTAAGAGCTGGGAAGATCGTTAGCACCTAGTTAGGGCTAGAAAAAAACTTCTTTGGAGCAAGTAGAGCAATGGAAAAAAACCCTGCAAAGACTTAGGGCTGGCAAAACATTCTTCGGAGAGAGTAACAATGAAAGAGCCTGCAAGGTAAGAGCTGGGAAGATCTGTTAGCACCTAGTTAGGGCTGGGAAAAAAGCTACATTCAAAGTATCAGCCACTTTTAGGGAGGAAAAAGGTGCGTCTTATACTCCGAAAAATACGGTAATTGATGAGTTTAGAGAGAGAGTTTACCAAAAAAACAAAACAAAAACAACACACACACACAAACACATGGGAGGAAAAAGAGGCACAAAACTGGAATTTCCCAAGGAAAAATTGACAAAGGCGTGCAAATTACTGCATGCAAAGAACCAGGATGACAAAAATGCTGTTTTCCCCCTTCTGTTAATATTCTTAAAAAAACACAAGGAGAAATGAAACTTGCACTTATTAAGACGGGATTTTACAGCTCTTGTTAACTGCAATGTCCCCAACGGAGCAAGTGAGGGAAGCTGCCACAGGTGACTCTCTGTTTTTCGTCCTCCTCTCCCAGGTTTGTGGGCATCCAGCTTTTATTCGAAGTCTGCTGTTTTCTGTCCTTCTCCGCCGTCTATCTCCTTCTCGTTCGAAAGGAGGAAGAGGAGGCAGAGGAAGAAAAACGGGGAGCTTCCCGAGAACCTGCCAGTTAATCATATTCTGGATATTATGAGGGTCAGCACGCTGCGTTTCGGCTCAGCCAAAGGAATGGAAATCGGATCGCTTGGCAGGAACCGGAGTGAAACTAGGATGAAGCCGAGGACTTCCCTGTGCCGAGATCCAGTTTGGACCTCTTCTATATTTCTATATTTCTTTTTTGTTCCTTTTTTCTCCTTCTTTCCTTCTTTCTTTCTTTTTTTCTTCTTCCTTCCTTCCTTCCTTCCCTTCTCTTTCGTACATGTGACTGGATGTTCCTAGCCCGTCTGCCATTTGCTGAAGGGCAAAATAGAAATAAATATGTAATTTGACTGTCTGGTGAGCTGCATCGGCCAACCTATTGTAGCCACTGAAAACCTCAGTGGCTGCAGGGAAAGGAGAGGTTTTAGTTTCTGTCCCCCAAAGAGGTCACGGTCCATTCTGGAGGTCCCAGAAATACCCCCGGAATTTGGGGTGGGGGGAAGACGAAGGAAGCCTCTGTTGAAAACTTTCCCTTGCAATAGGATCCTTTGTTCTTTGCCACAGGAGATGAGGGGTGTTGAATGGGAGGGAGGAGGCCACCCAGGGGCGGGTTCCTAATTTTTTTACTACCACTCTGTGGGTGTGGCTTATTTTGTGGGTGTGGCTTGTCATCCGTGTGACTGGGTGGGCATGGGCCTCGGGAGCTTGGCAGCGGCTGGAGAAGTGGGGGGCCATTGCCCACCCGCAACGCAGCCCACCCCAGCGGGAGCAGCAAGACCGCGGCAGTGGTTCTTCTAGGAGGCTCCATCCGGCCTGAATGCTTCTCCCCATTCGATGATCCTAGGCTCCTGCCGCCCGTTCCCCCTCCCCTCAGCAGCTCGAGAAGCCTCAAACGTGCGAAAATGCCTGGGATCATCACCGTGCGTTCGTGGCTTCTTGGACTGCTGAAGGGAGGGGAACTGAGCTAGGTCCTGCCGCCCGTTCTTTCAGCATCTCACGCGCTCCCTCAGCCATCCTCCCCTGCTTGGACTCACTGTGGGGTAGGAAGGCAGTGCATGCGAAGTGCCGGAAGCTCGGCTTCTGGGCATGCATAGAAGAATTTTTTTAAAAAAAATTAAAAAAATTTTTTTTAAATGGTGGCGCCCAGGCACCAGCAACCGACCGCACCGGTACTGTGACGTCATCAGTGGGCCACTACCGGTGCTATAGAGTGGACCGCACCAGTAGGAACCCACCACTGAGGCCATCTCTTTCAAACTCATAACTCTCCTCCAAGCTTTGAAGATGGTGACTCACCTGGTGCTGTGGGCGAGTGGGCTCCTGGCCACGCTCTGCGGAAGCTTAAAAGCATCATCCTTTGGGCTGCTTGGTTTCCTTGGTTCTGCTCCAAACTCCATCAAGGACCACAAAGAAGCCACTGTGTCTCCTAGGCCTCTGGGTGGACCCTCATGGGCAAACGCTCACCCTGCCAAGCCCCCTGATTTTGAGTCTGCTCACCTGCTGAGGTGGTCCTTGGACCTCCCACTGAATTCTCCCAGAGCCTGATGGAATGCTACCCAACGCATGTGAAGAAACAGGATTGGGGGAACCGATGGAAGAGAATATTTGTAGCTCAGGGTTGAATTGTGGGGTCCTTAGCGCTCTCTGAGCTTGGTGGTTTTCTTGCAGATGTTTGATTACCAAACTGGGGAACATCAGTGCTGGAAGGGAGGGGGGTTTGCGGAGAGGAGGAGGAGGAGGAGGAGGAGGAGGAGGAGGAAGAAGAAGAAGGAGGAGGAGGAGAAGAAGAAGAAGAAGAAGAAGAAGAAGAAGAAGAAGAAGAAGAAGAAGAAGAAGAAGAAGAAGAAGAAGAAGAAGAAGAAGAAGAAGAAGAAGAAGAAGAAGAAGAAGAAGAAGAAGAAGAAAAAGAAAAAGAAGAAAATGAGGACTGTGGGGTCCTTGGTGCTCACTGGGCTTGGTTCTTTTCTTGCAGATATTTCATTACCCAACTAGGTAACATTATCAGTGCTAGCAGGGAGTGGTGTTTATAGGGAAGAGGAGGACTGTGGGGTCCTTGGTGCTATCTGAGCTTGGTTCTTTTCTTGCAGACATTTCATTACCCAGCTACATAACATCATCAGAGCTGTGGTGACGCAGTAGTTAGAATGCAATACTGCAGGCTACTTCTGCTGACTGCCGGCTGCCTGCAATTTAGCAGTTCGAATCTCACTAGCTCAAGGTTGACTCAGCCTTCTGTCCTTCCGAGGTGGGTAAAATGAGGACCCAGATTGTTGGGGGCAAGAGGCTGACTCTGTAAACTGCTTAGAGAGGGCTGGAAAGCACTGTGAAGCGGTATATAAGTCTAAGTGCTATTGCTATCATCAGAGCTAGTGCTTGTGGGATTTGCTAGCTACTAGCCTAACACCCACAAGCACTGATGATGTTCCTTAGCTGGGTGATGAAACGTCTGCAAGAAAACCACCCAGCTCAGAGAGCACCAAGGACCCCACATTTCAACCCTGAGCTGCTAAGTTCAGTTAATGGTAGCAGTTTTTTGTTCTGGTGGTTGCCTGAAAATCAGGCCTGGCTTAATATCTGCAGCGATTCTACTGCCATTTCTCCCTCAGCTGCCTGTTTTGAAGAGCAGCTGCTGCCTTTGAGATGGTTGTGCTACTGTCTGTGGAATCCGGCAATAAACTGCCAAGGCAGCTAGCTACCCTGCACAAAAATGGCAAAGTTATTTCGGAATCCTTCTCTTGTCATTCATTCAGCCCCGGACAATGGACAATCTTGGGAGCCTTTGCGAAGAGGAATCGAATGCGTACATAAATCTTGCCAATTGCAATTTGCATCTTGCCGGCTTCCAATGAATCCGAGCTGCACGAGGAAAAATGGATAATAGACAATTCGGTCAGAAATAATGGAGAAGGCTTGGTTCTGCCCTCTAACTAGAATATTCAGAATATTAATAGAAGAGAATCTTTGTAGCTCAGGGTTGAACTGTGGGCTCCTTGGTGCTCTCTGAGTTTGGCAGTTTCCTTGCAGACCTTTCATGACCCAACTAGGGAATATCATCAGTGCTAGTAGGGAATGGGGTTTGCTCTCCTTTTATATACTAGTGGCTTGCCCTGTCAGTACCGTGTATATATCCCGATCAGTTTCTTGATTGGGATACTATTTATTGCTTGATTATTGGTGTAGTATGAAGCTTGGTGTGATCTCTGTTTATCTCGGTGTTTTTTAGCTTTTTGACTGTTTTTTAGCTTCTTGACTGTCTCTTTTCAATGGTGTGTAGATGTTGTTTACCTCTATGTGCCTGTAGATTTGTCTGGGTGCCAGATTTTCAGATACCCAGATAAGCAGGGATTAACACCAAGATTATTAATGAAGCAATGAACAATATCCCAATGAAGGAACTGCCAACTCAGACCATCAATCAAACAATAAACCACAGCCTAATCAAGTGTTGGAAGAAAAAATCCATCTGGTTCAGTTCCAAACTGGGAGAAAGGCGCTGGAAATAACATGGAGGCTGATTGGAAAGAAAGACACTGTTCATTTATGAACAGAACCACGGCATGCAGTTCTGGGGCAGCTGACCAAATGGCTGAATAAGTGAATGGATCTTTATAGTTTCTAAAACTCCGAAGTTTGGGATTTGTGCCATATGGGCTTTGTGTTTCTAAAAGGGTGTTGGGCAATTCCTGTTGTGGCTTAATGGATTTTGTCCTGTGTTGGATCTTGGGTGAGGAACTGCTTGTTCTAATCCTACCACTCTGCTTTTGTTAGCTGTCAAAATTGCCGTAAGGGGTTTCTGAAATATCCTGTCTTGAATGGATTTCTGCCAGCAGTATTTGCTTTGCTTATGAATGGAGCCATCTAGATAGTTGGCTTCCTCTTTCAATAAGCTCTCTATCTCCTTAAGTGCTGGCATCTGCTGTGGGCTATTAAGAAAGACTGGGGGCTGCTTTCTGCCTCCAAAAACATGTTTCCCCATTTCTCCTTTGGGGAAATATAATATTCTGCCTCTTTCAGTATCCCCCAGTCGGGGGCGGGATTCCAACACAAGGAACCACCAAGAACACTCCCACCAGCACTGACAGGGCAAGCCACTGTATATATATAAATAAGAGCAAACCACCCCTCCCTTCTAACACTGATGATGTTCCCTAGGTGGGTCATAAAACGTCTGCAAGAAAACAGCCAAGCTCAGAGAGCTCCAAGGACCCCAGTCTTCTAAATATGCTGAAGATGAGGTGGCAACTAATCAAGCCAAGGTCGAGGAACCACCCTTAGAGTAGGGGTCTCCAACCTTGGCCACTTTAAGACTTGTGAACTTCAACTCCCAGAATTCCTCAGCCAGCCATGAATGATAGAGTTGGAAAAGGCCAGAAGGGTCATGTAAGTCAGGGGTCTCCATCCTTGGCCACTTTAAGACTTGTGGACTTCAACTCCCAGAGTTCCTCAGCCAGCCATGAATGATAGAGTTGGAAAAGGCCAGAAGGGTCATGTAAGTCAGGGGTCTCCATCCTTGGCCACTTTAAGACTTGTGGACTTCAACTCCCAGAATTCCTTAGCCAGCCATGAATGATAGAGTTGGAAGAGGCCAGAAGGATCACCTAATCAGAGGTCTCCAATTTTGGCCACTTTAAGACTTGTGGACTTCAATTCCCAGAGTTCCTCAGCCAGCAAAGGTGGCTGAGGAATTCTGGGAGTTGAAGTCCACAAGTCTTAAAGTGGCCAAGGTTGGAGACCCTTGCGAGGGATGCACAACTGAGAGAATCCATATGGCTCTTCCTCCTTCAGATCTCTCTAAAATCCCTACCCCATCCAAATTAGGGAATTGACCCGAACTCCCTGAAACGCTAGTAAGGCCACACTTGGAATACTGCAACCAATTTTGGTCACCACATTACAAGAAATATTTTGAGACTTTGGAAAAAGTTCAGAGAAGAGCAAGTAAGATAATCAAAGGCCCAGAGACTAAAATATACGAAGAACGGTTGCAGGAATTGGATTTGGCTAGTAGTCTAAAGAAAGGTAGAATTAGGGCTGACATGATAGCAGTAGTCCAGTATTTGAGGGGCTGCCCCAAAGAAGAGGGGGTCAGACTATTCTCCAAAACACCAGAAGGCAGGACAAGAAACAACAGTTGGAAACTAATCAAGGAGAGAAGCAACCTGGAATTAAGGAGAAACTTCCTATCAGTGAGGACAATTAACCGGTGGAACTGCTTGCCACCAGAAATCGTGGGTGCTCCATTACTGAAGGTTTTTAAGATAGACTGGACAGTCACTTATCTGAAGTAGTATAGGTTCTCCTGCTTGATCAGGGGGCTGGACTAGAAGACCTCCAAGGTCCCTTCCAACTCTATTCTATTCTATTCCAGTAAAAAAGAGGATTAAGAGAATTGGAGACAATTATCTAATGGACCCGTCCTTTTAACTTCTGCCTCCCCCACAAACTTTTATGCTTCTTCCTTCCCGCTGGTTTCTGCAGAGGAAGAGACAAGGGGGGAAAGAAATCTTTAAATGCATGAAGAATTTATATCTCCGCTGCCTACAAGCTCCCTCTGATCTTTGGGCCAGATCAGCAGAGATTGCTGGGCAGGAAAACCGCATCTGCGACGCCGAGAGAGAAAGATCTGAGCTGTGGTGTTCATTCGGAGAGATCAGAGAAAGAAAAATTGGCCTGCGGGCAGAAGAGTTTAGTTACCGAGAACTCAGCCCAGGTGTCCTTCGGAGGCAGATAAAGAAAATTTGGGAGAACAAAGTAACCCCCAAAACTTCTGCTACTCCTCATGAGATCAAAAGGACGTCCTCTTCTCTCATTAATCTCTTTACAGTGAATCATCAGCCCGCTCCTAATGGGGAGCCTTACTAATTAAAACTCCCCTTCTCTGATCCATTAATTGACAAATGCATCAATTAAAATCTAACGACTCTGTTTTGCAACCTCACCAAAGACTCCTAAAAGTCCCCTCGGAAAAGGATGCCTTGTGGAGTTCCACCGGAGAATAAAAAGCACAGGCGGTCCTTGGCTTATGACTGCAATCATCACCGTCTTTTAATGACCCCCATAATCCCTTGAGCTGTGGAGTCTGGGCAACTGAATGGAGCCGAGTGTTTTAATGGCCCGATGCCCTTCCTGTCACCAATGCGGAGTTTTGTCCAGCAGATATATTCTCCTTGTGCCCAGAGAGAGAAATATCTGCCTCTACCTAGAATCGAACTCACAGCCTCCTGATTGTGAGCTGGGAGTGCCACCTCTAGGCCACTGCACCACTTGACTTATGACCACAACGGAGCCCCAACATTTCTGTCTTTAAGCAAGACATTTGTTAAGGGAGTTTTGCCCCATTTTACAGCCTTCCTTGCCATAGTTGTTAAGCGAATCACTGCGGTTCTTAAGTTAGTAACATGGTTGTTAAGCAAATCTGGCTTCCCCGTTAATTTTGCTTGTCGGAAGGTCACAAAAGAGGATCACGTGACCACGGGACACCACAACCGTCATAAATACGAGTCAGTTGCCAAGCATCTGAATTTTTGATCATGTGACCATGGGGGTGCTGCAATGGTCGTAAGTGTGAAAAATGGTCATGTCACTTTTTTCAGTGCCGTTGTAACTTTGAACGGTCATTAAATGAACAGTTGTAAGTTGAGGACTACTTGTATTCCCGAAAAGGGAAATTAATCCATCGGGGCTCAAGTGACTTAAAAAACAGAGAACCAAGTCAGTGCCAAAGATCAAACAACATTCAAACCCATTTTAGAGGTTCACACAAACCAATGAAGGATAAACGAACAAGATGGACTTTCATGAGAACTACGAAATGCACCAAGATTAAATCCACTCATCACAGTTCAGTTTAACCAAACAGATGCTTGAGGAACAGCTGCTAAAACTCTTGAGTTTTATTGTGCAAATATTGCCAGTGGGTTGATATACAAATAAATGACCCATAATTTACCCATAATTTGTGACCCATAATTTGTGCGATCCTTGGTGCTCTCTGAGCTTGGTTGTTTTCTTGCAATAGCAATAGCAATAGCAATAGCAATAGCACTTAGACTTCTATACCGCTTCATAGTGCTTTACAGCCCTCTCTAAGCGGTTTACAGAGTTCAGCATATTGCCCCCAACAATCTGGGTCCTCATTTTACCGATCTCAGAAGGATGGAAGGCTGAGTCAACCTTGAGCCTGGTGAGATTTGAACTGCTGAACTGCTGAACTAGCAGTCAGCTGGAGTAGCCTGCAGTGCTGCATTTAACCACTGCGTCACCTCGGCTCTTAATCATGAAACATCTTGCAAATGTTTCATGACCCAACTAGGTAACATCATCAGGAAGAGGAGGAGGAGGAGGAGGAGGATTGTGGGGCCCTGGCGCTCTCTGAGCTTCCTGGTTTTCTTGCAGACGTTTCATTACCCAACTAGAGAACATCATCAGGGCTAGAAGCAGGGGTGACATTCAAAATTTTCCCCTACCAGTTCTGTGGGCGTAGCTTGGTGGGCATAGCTTGGTGGTGGGGGGGGTCATGTGGCTGAGCGGGCGTGGCCAGCTTGACATCACTCACGGCAAGGTGGGGCGGCACCACCCCACCAAGCCACGCCCACCAAGCCACGCCCACGGAGCCAACAGAAAAGTTTGGCCAAGTCTTCTAGCGTTGAACCTGGCTGCTTCTCGCCTCCTTCTCATGTTTGCTCTGTGTGTATGAACCCGAGAAGGAGGAGAGAAGGAGTAAGTGGGAGAGGCGGGGCAGGGCGGGGCCAGTCAGTGGTGTGATTTGCCGGTTCTCCAAACTGCGCATAATCGCCGTCACCAGTTCTATAGAACCTGTCCGAACCTGCTGAATTTCACCCCTGCCTAGAAGGGAAAGGAGTTTATGGAGAGGAGGAGGAGGACAACAACTATATGCTCATTGGTACTCTCTGAGTTGTTTTCTTGCAGACACTTTACAACCCATTTGGGAACATCATCAGTGTTACAAGGGATCAGAATTTGCTCTCTGTTTATATACCAGTGAGATACAACCACTACGATTGTGAGCTACCACTACGGTACGATTATTATTTTGGTTGGTTGCAGATGGATTTGGCATTTTCATCTACCTATTGTGTCCTTTCTATACATTCCCTGCGATAGGCAGATATGGACGTTTGATGGTGTTACAGATATCGTCGCAGGATGTCAGCCGTATCGAGCAAAGCTGCCTTTTGCAATTGACTGATGGGGAATTTGTCAATGCCAATGATGTTCAAGTGGTGCTCCAGTTGTTTGGGGATTGCACCGAATGTTACTGTTGGGCCTATCTTTGCTTTCTTTTGCCAGAGTTTTTGCTTCCAGGCAAGTGGTATTTCTTGCAGATCTTCCACTGCACCCTTGTTGCTACTTTGTGGTGCCGTTGTTTGTAGTCCGTCTATGTGATCTCCTTGCATCAGCTAACCCACATTGTATACCTTTTCTTCCATCGATTCAGGGGTGGGTTCCACTTATCTTCGCCACCGGTTCGCATCGCGACATTTCATAACATTTCACTCCGCTTGTGCACACGCGTGTTCCTCCCGTGCAATTTCACTTCCGCGCATGCTCAGTAGCAGGATACAGCCCGAAACACAGCTTTGGAGCTGATCAGCTGTGCTTCGGGCAAAGAAATAAAGGTGAGTATTAACCCGGGGCGGGCGGGAGGGCTCTTTCTCAAGCCGCAGAAGAGGAGAAGCCATCCAAACACGGAAAAATTCACCAAAAATTCCCCAAAAAAGATGGTGGTGCCCACGGACTGGCACCGACCGAACCGGATCCATGATGCCATTGTTACGTCACCAGCGGGTCGCTAATGGTTCAGGCGATCTGGTCCAAACCAGGAGGAACCCACCCCTGCATCGATTAGCTGGATATAAGAACAAAATAAAGCCCTAAGCTTTCCTTAAATTCCATCGAAAGCAGCCCTTTTTTATATTCAGGCAAAGCCCTCAAGATTCCCCTCAGAATCCCATGCATGAATCGGTCAGCGCCGAAATCTGTTTAATGCAAAGAAGTAAATAGAAGTGGCTTCGGAAGAGAATGGGGCAACCAAGCAAACAATCAATTCCTGGCCTCGGGGTTGTGCGCAGGATGGGGGGAGGACTCGAAGAAATCAAGTTGACAGTTGGAGCGACAGAATTGAAGCCTCAGCCCTCTTGATGCTTTTTTTTTTTAACCTCGCCCCAGGGAAATCGGAGATGGCCTGACAGTTGCTCAAGGCTTGATGTTCTGGGCACACGGTTCCTGGCATCACCGCAGAGGATCAGATGGGAAGGACAGGAGGGAAAGGAAACTGTGTCTGTGCGACGCTCATCCGAAACTTTGATGCTCCAGGCATAAATACGATAGCAGCCTTCCAATATCTCAGGGGCTGCCCCAAAGAAGAGGGAGTCAACCTATTCTCCAAAGCACCTGAGGGCAGAACAAGAAGCAATGGGTGGAAACTAAACAAGGAGAGAAGCAACTTAGAACTAAGGAGAAATTTCCTGTCAGTTGAGAACAATTTAATCGGTGGAACGACTTGCCTTCGGAAGTTGTGGGAGGTTTTTGTGTGAAGAGATCATGCAGCCATTTGTCTGGATTGTTATGGAGGTCTCCTGCTTGAGTAAGGGGTTGGACCAGAGGTGGGTTCCTCCCAGTTCATACCAGTTCTGTAGAACCGGTAGCAAACTGCTGGTGACATCACAGAGCCGGTTCTGTCGGTGCCGGTCCGTGGACACCGCCATCTTTTTTAAAAAAATAATAATGGGGGGGGAGGAATTTTTTGCTGATTTTTTATTCTGCGCATGCGCAGAAGCCGAGTTTCCGGCACTGTGCATGCGCCCCCATCTTGTTTTCAGGGGGATTGGGAATTTTTTGAGAATTTTTGGCACTGTGTATGTGCACGCACGCGAAGTGCGCACACGCCCATGCGGCGCAGCCACGCAGCATGGGAGGAATCGAACCAGCAGCGAGGTAAGTTAGAACCCACCCCTGGGCTGGACTAAGATCTAAGATCTTTCCAACCCTATGGTTCTATGTTAAATAAGTCCTTGAAAGATTTGTAGAAAAAATACAGCCTTTAAGATGAGTTTGCTCCTCCTTAGGAATGACATGCTAGGAGTCTTCCAATATTTGAGGGGCTGCCCCAAAGAAGAGGGGGTCTGGAAGTCTTAAAATTGCCAAGGTTGGAGACCCCTGTCTTAAAGGATGGCCAAGGGGGGGGCTGCATTTGATTAAAACAGGCGACTGGCTGCAGATGATTAGTTTAAATCAATTAACAGGGGATTCATTTCTGGCAAAGGACCGAGAGTTCTGTCGCAAACTCTGCATGCGGCCAGAAGAGAAATGCTGGTCCAGTTTACCGCCGCCGTTTTTTTTGCAAGAGACTGAATCCCTGCACGGATGATCCTTCAGGTTGTGGAAAGGAAAAACATCCGTAGCACTCTTGCCATGTTCCTTGTCACCCTTGCCATCATCCACATCACCCCCTAGCCTGAGTCATCCCTGACCAGTCAGTGAATCGCTGTTCAGGAAACCAAGGACCTATTTAACTGTTTAAGCAGCCAAAAAAGCCAATGCAATCCTAAATTGCATCAACAGAGGGATACAATCAAGATCAAGGGAGGTACTAATACCACTCTATAAAGCCTTAGTAAGACCACAACTAGAATACTTCATCCAGTTTTGGTCACCACAGTATAAAAAAAGATGTTGAGACTCTAGAAAAAGTGCAGAGAAGAGCAACCAGGATGATGAGGGGACTGAAGTCTAAAACATACAGGAGGGAGGAAAGGAAAGGAAGGAAAGGAAAGGAAAGGAGGAAAGGAAAGGAAAGGAGGAAAGGAAAGGAATGGAATGGAATGGAAAGGAAAGGAAAGGAAAGGAAAGGAAAGAAGGTGGGAGGGAGGAAAGGAAAGGAAAGGAAAAAGGGAAGGAAAGAAAGAAACAAAGAAACAAAGAAAGAGAGATGATAAAGCTAGCTAAATAAAGACAGAACACCAAGATACACACACACACACACACACACACACACACACACACACACACACACACAACACACACACACACACACACACACACAATGTGTGTGTATGTATGTATGTGTGTGTGTGTGTGTGTATGTATGTATGTATGTATGTATGTATGCATGTATGTATGTATGTATGTATGTGCTGGTCTTGGTGTATTCAGGTCTTTTCCCGTGTAAGATGGAGAGTATCTTGGCGACGTTTCCACGAGGTCCCACTCGTCATCCTCAGGCTGGTGTTTCCGGCTTCGTGCTTGGGCGAACAAAGCGTGGTTGGAGCTGCCTTCTTTCTATAAATGTTGGTGTGTGTGGAGTGCTGGCTTAGTTGCTGTAAGCAGGTTGGTTGGCTGTGTTGTAACATCTTGATGAGTTGATGGAGTTGATGTTTGCAGATTAGTCGGCTGTTTTGTAATATATGTCTGTGGTGTAACATCCCGGGCTTTGGTTTGGCTCCGGGTTTGTGGTCTGGCCATGTGTTTATGGCGTGTGTCAGTTTGCTTTGTGTGGGTGTCAGAGGAGGGTGCAGCAGTTGGAGGTGCGGCCATGGTTTGGCTTCTGGATGGTGGTTGTATTTCATCTGTCGGATGGGTTTGGGTTTGGGTCTGGTGAGGGTGATTGGTGGTGGCGTCCTGTGTTGTTCTGGGCCCAGTGTCGGTTTTCGTGGCTGGTACTCGTTTGTTGACTAGGGCTAGTTCCCAGATGACTGGTAGGTGGGAGGTATCGTCTCGTTTGTTCATGTTGTGGGGGCGTTTCTCTATTTCGATGGCTTCCATAATTATTCTCTTGTTGAAGTGTTCAGTTTTGGAGATTGGCAAGAAGCACATACATCCCTACATTACACAATATATTTTCCTCTCTCAGATTAGAATTTGCTCGGAAGAAGACATTTTTGTGACCCATAAAACAGGTGATTTAGGCAAAGTGCCCTCCAGAGGCTGTGGGTTAACAAGGTTTGTAATTTAATGGCATTCTCATTCTCTCTCTCTCTCTCTCTCTCTCTCTCTCTCTCTCTCGTCCAAGAATGGACAACTTGGTCTATAAAAACTCTCTATAAAAACTCTCTATAAAAACTCTTGGGGAAGCCCCAGGCTGCCAAGACCACCCACCGCTTTACACTCGGAGCCTGAGCCACTGCCAGAAGCAGTTGTATCCTCCATCTGTTGTACTAAATGCACTAAATATTTACACACTCGACCCGGCTCTGTTGTGGCTGAATGTTGCTGGCTTGCAAAATGGGTGGGTAGGAAGGAAGCTCCAAAGCAGCTGAAATGTGGAAAGGGAGGGACAGAAGCCCCCACTATTCAAGAATTTTTAATAATTTTTGCCTCCACCGCAGACATGTGTCAGGGTTTGCAGAGACTCAAAAACACAGCCTACAGAGTTTCCCCTGCATGGCCCCATGGGAGTCTGACCACCAATCAGAGTACACTTCTTATACAGGAACAGGAAACTCTTGCGCGGGGCCCTACAGAGGTTATAAAAAACTCAGGGCCCCTCAGCAACTTCTGTTTTCTCTTCACCCAACATCTGGAAGCATGTGATCCCCCTTTTCTGTTCAGGAGCTCATGCCATGTGCTGTCCTCCATTAAACCTTCTTTCCAAGCAACTTCCATGAATCCAGTGTCTTTTCCCCCCACTTGGAACTGAACCCAGAAGGATATTCCTTACAACAGCACTTACAGTTTATACCGCTTCACTGTGCTTTACAGCCCTCTCTAAGCAGTTTACAGAGTCAGCCTCTTGCCCCCAACAATCTGGGTCTTCATTTTACCAACCTCGGGAGGATGGAAGGCTGAGTCAACCTTGAGCCTGTGGGGATCGAACTACTGGCAGTGAGCAGTGAATTAGCCTGCAATACTGTATTCTCAACCACTGTGCCAACAAGGAAGGAAGGAAGGAAGGAAGGAAGGAAGGAAGGAAGGAAGGAAGGAAGGAAGGAAGGAAGGAAGGAAGGAAGGAAGGACAATAGCACTTAGACTTATATACTGTTTCACAGCCCTCTAAGCAGTTTACAGAGTCAGCCTCTTGCCCCCAACAATCCGGGTCCTCATTTTACCAACCTCGGAAGGATGTATGGCTGAATCAACCTGGAGCCGGTCAGGATCGAACTCCTGGCAATGAGCAGTGAATTAGCCTGCAATACTGCATTCTCAACCACTGTGCCAACATGGCAGGCAGGCAGGCAGGCAGGCAGGCAGGCAGGCAGGCAGGAAGGAAGGAAGGAAGGAAGGAAGGAAGGAAGGAAGGAAGGAAGGAAGGAAGGAAGGAAGGAAGGAAGAGAGGGATGGAGGGAGGGAGGGAGGGATGGAGGGATGGAGGGATGGAGGAAGGAAAATGGGGGAAGAAGGAAGGAAGAAATAGCAATAGCACTTAGACTTATATACCGCTTCATAGTGCTTTACAGCCCTCTCTAAGCAGTTTACAGAGTCAGCCTATTGCCCCCAACAATCTGGGTTCTCATTTTACCGACATCAGAACGACGGAAGGCTGAGTCAACCTTGAGTCTGGTGAGATTCAAACTGCCAAATCGCAGTCAGCCGACAGTCAGCAGAAATAGCCTGCAGTCCTGCACTCTAACCACTGTGCCACTGTGGCTCTCAATATATCTCTGCCAAATCCTCCCTGGCTTGAAATGCATCCCTCCTTGATCAAAACAGCCGGACAATCCAACTTATCTAACCAGCTCTGGTTATCCTGGTTATCTTTCCAAACTCGGCCAGGGTCAACTAAAATCCAAGATGATGAAAACTAAAGACAACAATTTTAAAAAGTGTTCTGACAACTCGAACGTCGTACAGACGACGTCTCCTCGAATGGTGACGAAAGGTTTGCAACCAAATGGCCAAGCTCGAAGCTCAAACCAACAGCCCAGCTATCAACCGGAGCGACTAATATTCAAACACATTTCAACAAAAATAAACATTTTTTTGCAAAGGTGGCATTGCAGGTTGCAAGAGTTCTTAGAAAGGGAATCAGCCTTCAGTGCTGCTTCACAACTTTGGCAACCTGATGGGGGGTGGACTTCAACTCCCAGAATTCCCCAGCCGGCTTTGCTTTAGGCAGGAAAGCTGGGTAGGTGACTTTGGCCAATCGCCAGGAGACGGTGAGTTCTAGTCCTGCCTTAGGCATAAAAGCCAATTGGGTAACTTTGAGCCATTCACTCAAAGACGCGAAATTCTAGTTGCGCCTTAGGCCTGAAAGCCAACTGGGTGATTTTGGGCCAATCAGAAGAAGACAGTGAGTTCCAGTTCCGCCTTACCCATGAAAGCCAACTGGATGACTTTGGGCCAATCACCAGGAGACAGTGAGTTCTAGTCCCGCCTTACGCATGACTTTAGGGACATTATTGCGCTTAGCGCTTAGGCTTATATAGCGCTTAGGCTTATATACCGCTTCATAGTGCTTTACAGCCCTCTCTAAGCGGTTTACAGAGTTCAGCATATTGCCCCCAACAATCTGGGTCCTCATTTGACCCACCTCGGAAGGATGGAAGGCTGAGTCAACCTTGAGCCGGTGAGATTTGAAGAGCTGAACTGCTGAACTAGCAGTAGCCTGCAGTGCTGCATTTAACCACTGCACCACCTCAGCTCTTAAGTAAGTCGTAAGTACATGCCAGTTGCCAAGCGTCTGAATTTGGATCACGTGACCACGGGGACGCTGCAACGGTCGTAAGTGTGAAAAATGGTCAAAAGTCACTTGTTTTCGGTGACATCATAACTTTGAATGGTCACTAAACGAACCGCTGTAAGTCTAAGATTACGTTGCATGGGAATATCACTCAGATTCTGTTGAAGGCCATGCAGCCCCAGGCAATTCCACTTGGAAAAAAAATAACCTCCGAAGGTTTGATGACTCGCAGGGAATGAAAATGGCTTTTCTCTGAGAGGCTGAAATTCAGGAGACCTCCAAGGCCGGCTTAGTGGACAAATTGGGTGAGTTACGGAAGGATCCTTGAAGGAAATCAACATCATTTAGGAAAGATTGGAGTTTCTGTCCCACAGGCTGAGCTGACGGTTAAGGAGCCACTTCAGGAGAGATGGAGCCTTAAAGGATTACGGGACTTGACGCGAAAGAAAGCGGTTGGCAGGAGCAGGTCCTGGAAACCTTATTATGGGGAGTGGGAGGGAGAAGGATTTGGCCCACTTCAGAAGAAAGAAAGAAAGAAAGAAAGAAAGAAAGAAAGAAAGAAAGAAAGAAAGAAAGAAAGAAAGAAAGAAAGAAAAGAAAGCGAAGAAAGAAAGAAAGAAAGAAAGAAAGAAAGAAAGAAAGAAAGAAAGAAAGAAAGAAAGAAAGAAAGAAAGATGGGTGGAGGGAGAGAGGGAGGGAGGGAGGGAGGAGAAAGAAAGAGGAGACAAAAAAGGGAGGGAAGGAAGGAAGGAAGGAAGGAAGAAAGAAAGAAAGAAAGAAAGAAAGAAAGAAAGAAAGAAAGAAAGAAAGAAAGAAAGAAAGAAAGAAAGAAAGAAAGAGAAATGGAGGTGGAAGGAAGGAAGGAAGGAAGGAAGGAAGGAAGGAAGGAAGGGAGGTGGAAGGAAGGAAGGAAGGAGGAAGGAAAGAAAGAAAGAAAGAAAGAAAGAAAGAAAGAAAGAAAGAAAGAAAGATGGGTGGAGGGAGGGAGGGAGGGAAGGAGGGAGGAGAAAGAAAGAGGAGACAAAAAAGGGAGAGAGGGAGGGAAGGAAGGAAGGAAGGAAGGAAGGGAGGGAGGGAGGTGGAAGGAAGGAAGGAAGGAGGAAGGAAAGAAAGAAAGAAAGAAAGAAAGATGGGTGGAGGGAGGGAGGGAGGGAGGGAAGGAGGGAGGAGAAAGAAAGAGGAGACAAAAAGGGAGAGAGGGAGGGAAGGAAGGAAGGAAGGAAGGAAATATTGTATTGTATTGTGTTTGTGAACTGGGGAATTCTGGGAATTGAGGTCCTCCCATCTTAATTTGCCAAGATTGAGAAATCGTGGCTTAACATGATGTCCTGGTTCACACAACCAAGAAAAATAAGGTTTTAGAAGGTATATTGTACAATAGGATAGGTAATGTGAGAGTAATATGAATATTAAATGAAATACTATATAAAATGTAATCATCCGACAACAGCTTTTGATGGAAAGGGGGCTACAAATGCCCCACCTGTTTGTTATACATTTTGTTTTGTCTTGTTTTGTGTGTTCAATAAAAAAACAATTAAAAAAAGAAAAAAAAGGAAAAGGAAAATAAGGGGTTTGCTTCTCACAACACACTAATCCAGTCCCTTTCCTGCATCACCACAAACTTAAGTCAGCACATTCGTACAACATGCTGGACTTTTAATCAAGCTGGTTTAGCAAGCTGGGCCAACCCAGCCTGTCTAGTGCCTACCCCTTCCAAAATGTTTTCATGGGTAGTTTAATTGTCCAATAACAGAATAAGAGAATAGCAGAATAAGACAATAGCAGAAAAAAGCAGAAAAACAGAATAGGAGCATAACAGAAAAGCAAAATAACAAAATAATAGAATAGCAGAATAAGATAATAAAAGAATAGTAGAATATAGAATAGCAAAATAACAGAATAGCAGGATAATTTTTTTTTGCTGTTGTTAGTCACAAAGTCGTGTCTGACCCATCGCGACCCCATGGACAACGTTCCTCCAGGCCTTCCTGTCCTCTACCATCCCCCGGAGTCCATTTAAGCTCCCGCCGACTGCTTCATTGACTCCATCCAGCCACCTCGTTCTCTGTCGTCCCCTTCTTCTTTTGCCCTCAATCGTTCCCAGCATTAGGCTCTTCTTCTCCAGTGAGTCCTTCCTTCTCATTAGGTGGCCAAAGTATTTGAGTTTCATCTTCAGGATCTGGCCTTCTAAAGAGCAGTCAGGGTTGATCTCCTCTAGGACTGACCGGTTTGATCGCCTTGCAGTCCAAGGGACTCGCAGGAGTCTTCTCCAGCACCATAGTTCAAAGGCCTCCATTCTTTGGCAATCAGCCTTCCTTATGGTCCAACTTTCACAGCCATCCATTGCAACTGGGAAAACCATAGCCTTCACTATACGCGCTTTTGTTGGCAGGGTGATGTCTCTGCTTTTTAGTATGCTGTCTAGATTTGCCACAGCTTTCCTCCCCAGGAGTAAGCGTCTTTTATTTTCTTGGCTGCAATCCCCATCTGCGGTGATCTTGTAGCTCAGGAAAATAAAATCTGTCACTACCTCCATTTCTCCACCATCTATTTGCCAGGAATTGAATGGGTCAGATACCATGATTTAGTTTTGTTAATGTTGAGGAAATAAAATCTGTCACTACCTCCATTTCTTCCCCATATATTTGCCAGGAATTGAGAGGGCCGGATGCCATGATCTTAGTTTTCTTAATGATGAGGAAAATAAAATCTGTCACTACCTCCATTTCTTCCGCATCTGTTTGCCAGGAATTGAGAGGGCCGGATGCCATGATCTTAGCTTTCTTAATGTTGAGGAAAATAAAATCTTTCATTACCTCCATTTCTTCCCCATCTATTTTCCTGGAATTGAGAGGGCCAGGTGCCATGATCTTAGTTTTCTTTTTTAAAAAAAGCAGGATAATAGAACAGCAAAATCAGGAATGGGGTAGGTTTTCTAATTTTGCAATAGCCCAGAAAGGGTGCCTGGTGTTGGGGAAAATAAATGTTCTTCCAGGTGCCATAGATCCCACATCTGTTGCCTTCCCCAAGCCTTGCTGATGGATGGGAGCGATCTGGATCTCTTAATCTCCCTGGCTTGTTAATGATTTTGGAAAACCAGGCCGAGCATCCCAATATTAATGGGCCGATTAGCAGAAAAAGTTGCTGCCCTGCAAATATTTGTTCCTTCCTTGACAGCTTGATGAAAGAGTTTCGGAAATCTGCTTGTGTTCAGTTTGCATTTGGGGCATTCTGAGATCAGCCAAGGTCAGCTGAATGCTGATCAACCTCATTTTTTTAAAAAAAAAATTTTTTTTACACAGACAGAGATTATTTTGGGGGGAGTTGATATGCCAAATGAGGGTCTTCCCATGCAGGTTTTCCTGCAATAATCTTTGGATGTACAGATAGTCCCAAAGGTGCTTTTTTTCCCAAGAGGCACCTGGACTTTCTGGTTTTTCTTTGAAGACGTTTCGCTTCTCATCCCAGAAGCTTCTTCAGCTCTGACTGGATGGTGGGGGAATGGAAGGATTTATACTCCTTGCAGACAGCTGGTCATTTGCTTCCTTTTAGAGGGTCGTTGAGGCCACTTGGAGGTTTATCTGTGTCCTCAGGGTCACCTGAGTGGTGCAAATGGGCGTGGAGCCTTCTTGGAACTGCTGAAAGGACTGTGTTGTACATTGAAGATAGATGATGTCGTATCCCTTCACCCTCTGTTGAGAGAGGGCCTTACAATTTTGACCTAGATGGCCTCTTTGACCCCTCTTTCAAACTAGTGGTCCTCTCTGTCCAAAATGTGGACTTTGCTGTCTTCAAAAGAGCAGGCTTTGTCTTTTAAATGCAGATGGACCGCTGAATGTAGTCCTGATGGGTTTGTTCTCCTATGTTGTGCCATGCGTCTGTGAAGTGGCTGTTTTGTTTCCCCAATGTACAGATCTGCACATGGCTCACTGCATTGTACTGCATACAACACGTTGGTCATTTGCATCCTTTTCGAGAGTTGTTGAGGCCACTTGGAGGTTTGTCTGTGTCCTCAGGGTCACCTGAAGAAGCTTCTTGGATGAGAAGCGAAATGTCTTCAAAGAAAAACCAGAAAGTCCAGTTGCCTCTTGAAAAAAAAGCACCTTTGGGACAACCATGACCTGGATGACGGAGAATCTCCAGAGACATTTGGCGTACAGATAGTCCTCCAACTTGTAACCATTCGCTTAGTGACCGTTCGAAGTTACAGTGACACTGAAAAAAGTGACTTATGACCATTTTTCACACTTACGACCATTGCAGCCTCCCCGTGGATACGTGATCGAAATTCAGAGGCTTGGAAACTGGTTCATATTTATGACGGTTGCAGTCACGTGATCCCCTTTTGCGACCTTCTGACAAGCAAAGTCAAGGGAGAAGCCAGATTCACTTAACAACATGTTACTAATTTAACAACTGCAGTGATTCACTTAACAACTGTGGCAAGAAAAGTCATAAAATGAGGTAAAATTCACTTAACAACTGTCTCACTTAGCAACATAAATTTCAGGCTCAATTGTGGTCGTAAGTCGAGGACTACCTGTATATGGTAGCTTTGGGGTGTCTCTAGGGCCAAGTTATGTTGCACCCATCAACCTATTGGAGTCTTTTTAAACAGTTAATTAAATGGAGAAGATTTTTATAGTGGAAAAGAAGACACCAAATTGTTGATGAGAAGAAAATTAACAAAAGCCGCTGCCAGCCGTTGCCTCGATGTGTAATTCATCAGTGTCAAAAAAACAAAACCATGTTACTTGTCACACTGGCTGTGTAAGAACACATTTAATCACATTCGTTAACAACGAACAAGCAAAGGTGAACCCCTGCCGAATTGACTCGGCTTGAACCTGGGTTAATTTTCCAGTGATTTTGCTCAGGGTTTTAGACCTAAGCCTGCTGAGGAATCATGTTGCCCCCCCAAAAAAGGGTGTAATTACAGGGCTGGGAGAAATGGGTTGTGTGAAGGCATGGAAGGACCTGAGGGATCTTTGGTGCTCTCTGAGCTTGGTTGTTTTCTTGCAGACGTTTCATGACCCAACTAGGGAACATCATCAGTGCTAGAAGGGAACTGGGTTTGCAGAGAGGAGGAAGGGGAGGAAGAGGGTCTCTGCAAACCCCACTCCCTTCTAGCACTGATGATGTTCCCTAATTGGGTCAAGAAAACAAGCAAGCCAGAGAGCACCAAGGACCCCACATTCCTCCTCCTCCTCCTCCTCCTCCTCCTCCTCCTCTCTGCAAACCCCACTCCCTTCTAAACACTGATGATGTTCCCTAATTGGGTCATGAAACGTCTGCAAGGAAATCACCAAGTTCAGAGAGCACCAAGGACCACCCAGTCCCCTCCTCCTCCTCCTCCTCCTCCTCAACTCCATGCTCAGATACAGAAGAAGTCATGGTTATGTCAGCAAACGTCTTAGAAAACCATGCGCTAAGCACTTTCTTACCGCTACTGGGCTCTGCGCAAGGCTGTGCCGGCACCACAAACTCCTCTTTGTAATCCTGGTTTAATAGATGTCACCCTAAAATGTGTCGTGGCACAAGACGCAAAGCCAGAAGCTACTAAGTCACATTAGGGCTCAACCATGTCAGGCGATGCCTCAGTCAGGACTGGTAGCATTGCACATGGCGGGAATATCAAATATTTTGGTGTCCTGAGTCAGCAGCTCATGGCTTCTCTGCTAAACCATCCATAAACGTTCGGTTAGAGGCTGTTTTGACATCATCCTGGCCTGCGGGCAGATTCCCAAAACATGGTAACTATGCAAAGAGGTAATTAGCATAATTTAGAGAGCCTAGTCTACTGGCCTAGTGGTTAGGGCACCGGTTAGACTGTGCACCAGCTGGTGACCTTGGGCCAATCACCAGGAGACGGTGAGTTCTAGTCCCGTCTTAGGCATGAAAGCCAATTGGATGACTCTGGACCAATCACCAGGAGACGGTGAGTTCTAGTCCTGCCTTAGGCATGAAAGGCAGCTGGGTGACTTTGGGCCAATCACCAGGAGACGGTGAGTTCTAGTCCTGCCTTAGGCATGAAAGCCAGCTGGGCGACTTTGGGCCAATCACCTGGAGATGGTGAGTTCTAGTCCTGCCTTAGGCATGAAAGGCAGCTGGGTGACTTTGGGCCAGCCCCCCTCTCTCTCAGCTCAATCCACCTCACAGGGTTGTTGTTGTGGGTAAAATAGGAAGAGGAAGGAATAATAGATATGTTCACCATCTTGAATTATTTGTAAAAATAATGAAAGCAGGATAACAAATAAATAAATCTGTTTGATGAAATCATTGTGATGTGATGTGGCTCCTTTCTTTATGGACACCTTTGACCCCAGATGCAGATTTGAGGCTCAGGCAGCTCGTTTCTTGGGGGTTTTTTTCTGCCCTGAAAAATGCAGATATTTTGCTTCTTTGAACGAGTCCGAAGAAGCCGACAATGACTTTTGATGCAATATGACCCACAACCTTCCCCCTCCTGGATGGCCCAGCAGAAATGAAAACATGCCTGAGATGCTTTTATGCAGATCTTGCAAATATCTGGAGGTGACTGGCAAGGCCAGCCGAGAAGAGAAGACGTGAATAAATTAACGTGTCGTGGCACAACAGAAAATCACAGCTAGGAAACCAGCTAATAAAAGGAGCTCTCGCACCAACCTTCATTAGATGTTTTTTAAAAAGAAAAAAAGAAGAAAAAAAAAGAACTCTTTTGCCGTTCAAAGAAGCAAAATATCTGCATTTTTCAGGGCAGAAAAAAACCCCCAAGAAACGAGCTGCCTGAGCCTCAAATCTGCATCTGGGGTCAAAGGTGTCCATAAAGAAAGGAGCCACATCACATCACAATGATTTCATCAAACAGATTTATTTATTTGTTATCCTGTCTTAACATTGCCAAGGTTGAGAAATACTGTTCAGGAATGCAGATAATCCGTGACTTATAACCATTTGTTGAGCAACCATTCAAAGGTACAATGGCCCTGAAAAATGGGACTATTGACCTGACCTCGCACTTACGACCATTGCAGCATCCCCATGATCATGTGATCAAAACTCCGGCGCTTGGCAACTGGCATGTACTTATGACGGTTGCTGCGTCCCTGGGTCCTTGGATCGCCCTTTGTCATCTTCTCAGTTGGTTTATGACAAGTCAAGTCAATGAGGGAAACAGGATTTATTTAAGGACCTTGTGATTCACTTAACAACTGCGGCGATCCGCTTAACAACCGTGACGTAAAGGTCATAAAATCGGGCACAGCTCCCTTACCAATCGCCTCGCTTTAGCCACGGAAATTTTCTTCCCGTTTGTGGTCCTAAGTGGAAGACTATCGTAAAATGCAAAACAGGCTCCAAGCTGTTTTATTTCCACTCCATAATAAAAATTAGCGCATCTGCTTCCCTCCCCCCCACTCCGTCTCCTTTTTAGAAGTTTTGCTGGGAGTTGGTGATAAATTATGGATAGCAATCAAACGAGAAACATCGGCCAGGATGTTTGTTATCAGGCTGTATAATAGATCGGGATTAATTTTATTTTCATTTATTATAAATGCCCAGCTCTTGAGCAGCGAAGATAGCTCTTTTGCCTTCCTGCTTTATCCATCCATCACAGGTTACTTAGTTCCACCGATAATAAACCACTGGGGGAAAAAAGGTATTTTCCACCCAACCATCATAGTCAGCACAGAGGCCATCAAAGGCAGGTTTAAGAAAGTTTGGAAGAAGAGGAAGAGGAGGGGGAGGAGGAGGAGGAGGAGGAGGAGGAGGAGAGGGGGAGGAAGAGGAAGAGGAAGAAGAAGAAGAAGAAGAAGAAGAAGAAGAAGAAGAAGAAGAAGAAGAAGAAGAAGAAGAAGAAGAAGAAGAAGAAGAAGAAGAAGAAGAAGAAGAAGAAGAAGAAGAAGAAGATTCACCACCAATTCAAGGTGTTGATCACCATCTTTAAAGCCCTTCATGGCTTAGGACCAGGTTATCTCCAGGACCGCATTCTGCCTCACACTTCCCTTCGACCGGTTAGGGCCCACAGAGTTGGCCTCCTCCAGGTCCCATCGGCTAAGCAATGTCGCCTGGCGGGCCCTAGGGGGAGAGCCTTCTCTGTGGCAGGCCCCGTGCTCTGGAACCAACTTACCCCAGAGACCCGAATTATCCCCACCCTGCTGGCCTTCCGGAAAGCTGTTAAGACCTGGCTTTTCCTGCAGGCAGGGGGTAGAGCGTAGTCCACTTGAGCTCACCCCCAAGTATGTATGATGCTGAATGGATAGTAAATGTTTTTAAGATGTTTTTAATTTTTATATCTGTTTTAATGTTTATTTATATTGCCTTCTTGTATTTTTTCTGTTGTAAGCCACCCGGAGTCCTCCGGGAGTTGGGCAGCATATAAGAAACACCAATAAATAAATAAAATAAATAAAGAAGAAGAGGAGGAGGAGGAGGAGGAGGAGGAGGAGGAGGAGGAGGAGGAGGAGGAGGAGGAGAAGGGGAGGAGGAGGAGGAGGAGGAGGAGGAGGAGGAGGAGAGGGGGAGGGAGAGGAAGAGGAAGAGAAGAGGAAGAGGAAGAGGAAGAAGAAGAAGAAGGGGAGGAAGAGGAAGAGGAAGAAGAGGAAGAAGAGGAAGAAGAAGAAGAAGAAGAGAAGAAGAAGAAGAAGAAGAAGAAGAAGAAGAAGAAGAAGAAGAAGAAGAAGAAGAAGAAGAAGAAGAAGAAGAAGAAGAAGAAACTTGGTTGATACCTAGGATGCTGGCAACAACCCGTATCAACCATCAGCGCTGGTCAGTGATATTTATGATACATTTTTAAATGTTCAGTTGATTGAGTTTTATGTTTAATGAATAAAAGAGATGATGATGATGATGATGATGATGATGATGATGATGATGATGATGATGATGATGATAGTGGTAGTAGTAGTAGTAGTAGTAGTAGTAGTAGTAGTAGTAGTAGTAGTAGTAGTGGTAATGAATAAAAAGGCTTAGTTTTCCAGCAGAAGTAATTCTACCTAGATTGTCTTAAGGAAATTCCTTAAATTTATTTAACAGTCTCCATCGCCATGGCCACAGAAACATACTTTATTGGAATGCTGCAATCAATCCTAAATAACTTTATTCAGAAATAAATTCTTCCCTGAGTGCCGATTGTCCAAATATCTGTCGAAAACCTCCTGCCGTATTGGATAATTTGCCCCCATCCATACAGGCAATCTGGATCCTGAAATATTCCTTTTTCAGACAGCTTTCCCATCATATTTTTCCTTTGCTTTTGTTCCTTAGCTTTTTAAATCTATTTTTCTTTTGGTGGTGGGGAATATTGACAGTGATGGCTTTGCTTCTTTCAGGATGGAAGAGAGAGATCAAAACAGTGTTTCTCAATTTTGGGAATTTTAAAATTCTGGCTGGGGAATTCTGGGAGTTGAAGTCCACAAGTCTTAAAATTGCAAAATTTGGAGATCCCTGTACAACCTTCAGCTCCGAAATATTCAAAATACCACGTAGCATATCCGGATGGATGAAAATAATAGCATGAACATTTTTCTTCCTTTGAATTATATTTTATTTTCTTGCTTTGCAGCTTTGAAGAGATAAGCACAAAAGCCAGAGAGGAAAAGAGACAGAAAATGGGATATATATTTTTTTCTTAAAAAGAGAAAGAAATACCATCATCTTATGGGGAAAAGAGTTGTTGGAATTCGTCCACTGTTAAAAAAAACACACAAAATAAACCAACTAACCTCTGGCAATATAAGGAACGCAGTTGTGATTTGTTTAATGTCCAGGAAAATCAAAAGCCCGAGGATTCGTTTGTAGAGCTAACAGATGAGATTCGCAGCCCGAGGGCTGAATTGGGGATTAAAAAGCACAATTGATGTATTCATATCCACGTAACTAGATTGTGGTATGGACTAAAAATCAGTTTTTCTCAACCTTGGCAGCTTTCAGATGGATGGACTTCAATTTCCAGAATTCCCCAGCCAGCTGGCTGGGGAATTCTGGGAGTTGAAGTCCACCCATCTGAAAGCTAATGAGCTTGAATAAAAATGGACTAGTCCAGGGGTCAGCAACCTCAAACACCCAAAAAGGTCCTAACTGGAAGTCCCCCGTTTAATTCTGGAGCCGACCGGATGTCCCCCACCATAGAGTCTCCTCCTAGCACGACATCCTTTTTCCTCTGCTGACCAGAAGTCCGGTTCCCCCACCATAGAGTCTCCTCCTAGTGCGGCATCCTTTTTCCTCTTCCTATCCTAACCGAAAGCCCTATCAATTGTGGAGCCGATCGGCGACAGGGAGCCGCAGCAGAGGGATGAAAGAGCCACATGCGGCTCCAGAGCCATGGGTTGCCAACCCCTGGACTAGATTATTATTATTATTATGTGTTAAGGAGTTCTTGTGCTCTTGAGCACGTGCACAGTGAAATGTGATGTTGCAGTTTGATATGAGTTGCTATGATTCAGTCAATAAACAGATACATTTAAAGTATATACAAATAGTTTACTCAAAGAAGTAGCAAAGTTCAAATAGGAAGTCCAAGTCATACACAGTAAGTCAGTCAATATGAAGAATCTTCTTCTTGCCTATCTTTGTTTTAACTAGCAAACAAAGATTACAGCTAACAAACAAATCTATACTATCACAGATAGTTACGCTTTACACAGCAGCTCTTCACAGTACTTTCACATAGACACGAAGTCAATTACTCAACAGTGAAGCAGCAGAGACAATCAGCAGAGAGAGTCTCTTGCTCCCTTTTATAATAATCAGCCTACAATGCATTTAAAGCAATATTACCTATATTCACATAAACACTGATTTGTGACTTGTTCATATATTAGCAAACCCAGTCGTTTGGACAGAATCCTAACATTATGGAAAGAGGAAAATATCTCAACTGGATATTATAAATACAGATGGTTCTCAACTTACGACGACAATTGGAGCCAGAATTTCCTTGGCTAAGCAAGGCAGTTGCTAAGTAAGTCATGCCCAATCTTAAGACCCTTTTTGTCATGGCTGTTAAGCAAACCACAACAGTTGTTAAGTGAATCATGCGGTCGTTAAGTGAATCTGTCTTCCCCCCATTGACTTTGCTTGTCAGTAGCCGGTTGGGAAGGCCGTAAACGGAGATCATGTGACCCCCTCCCCGAACAGTGCAACCATCATAAATACAAACCGGTTGCCAAGTATCCGAATTCTGATCATGTGACTTTGGAACCGCTGAGACGGTCGTAAGTACAAGGATCGGTTGTGAGTCACTTTTTTCCAGGGCCGTTGTAACACCAAACAGTCACTAAACGAACGGCCGTAAATTGAGGACTACCCATATAAGAAATGCAGTGAACTGAGCTAGTAGATGAGACATTGAATTGGACAGTGAATGAACCCAGTTTCTGCATTGACAGGTAATCCTCGACTTACGACCACAACTGAGCCCAACATTTCCTTTGTTAAGTGAGACATCTGATAAGTGAGTTTTGCCCCATGTTACTGCCTTGCCACCATCGTTAAGTGAATCCCTGCATTTGTTAAGTTAGTCACATGGTCGTTAAGTGAATCTGGCTTCTTCCATTGACATTGTTCATCAGAAGGGGATCACGTGAACCCGGGACACTGCGACCGTCATAAATATAAATATGAGTCGGTTTCCAAGGCTCTGAGTTTTGATCACGTGACCACAGGGATGCGGCAATGGTCATAAGTGTGAAAACTGCTTTTTTCAGTGTTGTTTTAACTTTGGTCACTAAATGAACGGTCATAAGTCCAGGACTCCCTGCGCTGCACCCAAAGGGCTGCAGAGCCAGCCTTGTGTTTTTCTCTTGTTTTGAGCCCAACAGACTAAGTGAACCATAAATTAAAACAAAATTGGGGAATAGATTTAGATCCGGGTCACGATGTCAACAGAAGCTGCTCTATGCTTGATGATGGACTTTCTGCTTCGTCTGTTTTTTCTCTTTTTTATTGCTTTTTAAATTGCTTTTAATGCACATTTTTACGATGTTGTTTTTGATGGCAAAGACGGGCGGCTGGATAAATTTGCTAAATAAATCAAGCGGTAAAGAGAAGACTACATCCAAGCAAGGTTAGAGCCCATCACATTTCCTTCCCCTGCTGGGCTCCCACAAACTTGGTTTTCAACTAACCCGGTTAAATCTGTGGTGGGAACATAGTTGTGCATTTTCCACGTGGGTCAAAATGAGCCGGGAGCGACTCCGTCCGAAAAAGGATCTGGCATCTTTACAGATCCATTTAAAAAAGGGGGAAATGTTTTGCTTTTTTTCCTCAAGTGATGGTGAAGTAGATGGAACGCCAAGCCCATTAAAGAAAAATGTCTCTTTCCAAAATTAAAATGTAATTTTCCAGGCCGTAAATCAAGATTCAGCATCAAGATCCAGGTGAAAAACAAGCCTGATTTTGGGGCTGTGATCCATGATTTACTCGGGACTGTTCTATTAATAACTGATTTTTTTAAAAAATATCTCTAAATCAACATATCCACTGCTATTGCAAATGATCACTGCATTTAATTTCTGCAATGCAATGGCCAGTACGTAAAATAAACCGGGGTATTGTTTGCACTTTCTGGCCGATTGGCTGTAGGGTTTGTAAGTGCAAATTACGCACAAACACACACAGAGACACACAGACACCCATAGAGGGAGACTATCCATGCAATGCTTTAGAATTCAGAGGTCTCCAACCTTGGCAACTTTATGAGGTGTAGACTTCAAATCCCAGAATTCCTCAGCCAGCTATGCTGGCTGAGGAATTCTGGGAGTTGAAGTCCACACCTCATAAAGTTGCCAAGGTTGGAGACCTCTGCTTTTAGATTCAGACGAGGTGAAAATTTGAATCTCTAAGTACAGCTAGACCTTGACTTAGGACCGGAATTGAGTCCAAAATTTCTCTTGTTAAGTGAAACATTTGTTACGTGAATTTTGCCTCATTTTACGTTTTACAACCTTTCTTGCCCCGGTTGTTAAGTGAATCATTGCAGGTGCTGAATTAGGAACACGGTCGTTAAGCAAATCTGGCTTCCCCGTTGAATTTGCTTGTCAGAAGGGACGCAAAAGGGTGTAGAACCATCGACCCTCCTAGAGAATGAAATATTTTGGGGGATATTAAAAAGGCAGGATGGAATATTTCCCCTAAAGGAGAAATGGGGGGGGGAATCTTAAGGGAGGCAGAAACCAGCCCCAGTTTCCCTGCCCCAAGCAGAAACTGAGGCCACCTTTTAGAAATGCCGATTGGGTAATCCATTCAGAAAGACTGGGTCAGACAGAGACTCCAGATAAGCAACACAATTAGGCAAGCCAAAGTTGACAAGATTAGCTCCGACAAAGACCTAGGATTTGCATTTCCCCTTTTGCCTATACAGCCAGCCATGACCCCTACATGACCCTATAGGGATCCAAAAGGTATAAACCCACATTTATTTATTTATTTTATTTATTTAGACGCTCTTATAGGCCGCCCAATCCCGTGGGACTCAGGGCGGCGTACAACATGAATAAGAAACGTGCATTTTAAAAACAATAATCATAATTTAAGTTAAAAATATAATTAAAAATATAATTAAAGAAAAAAAAATATAATAAACGCAACATTCAGGAGGAATCTGATTATCCTATTCACCCCATCTGCCGGAAGAGCCATGTTTTTAAGGCTTTACGGAAGGCCAGCAGGGTGGGGATGGTCCGGATCTCTGGTGGAAGTTGGTTCCAGAGGGACGGGGCTCCCACAGAGAAGGCCCTCCCCCGCGGCCCCACCAACCGACATTGTTTGGCCGATGGGACCCGGAGGAGGCCCTCTCTGTGGGACCTAACCGGTCTTAGGGAGGTCTGTGGTAGGATGCGGTCCCGAAGGTAACCTGGCCCTGAGCCATGTAGGGCTTTAAAGGTCAAAACCAACACCTTGAATTGCAACCGGAGACTAATTGGCAACCAATGCAGCTGGCGGAGGATAGGTGTTACGTGGGTGTATCTCGGTACACCCACTACAGCATGCGCAGCTGCATTCTGTACCAACTGGAGTCTCCGGATGCTCTTCGAGGGTAGCCCCATGTAGAGCACGTTACAGTAGTCTAGCCGTGAGGTGACAAGGGCATGAGTGACTGTGAGCAAAGCCTCCCTCTCCAAGTAGGGTCGCAATTGGTGCACGAGACGAATCTGTGCAAAGGTCCCCCTAGCCACAGCTGAAAGATGTTGATCCAATTTTAGCTGTGGGTCTAGGAGGACACCCAAATTGCGAACCTGTTCTGAGGGAGTCAATTTTTCTCCCCCAAGAACCAAGGAGGGACAGTCGACATAGTCCTTGGGAGGCAATATCCAGAGCCACTCAGTCTTGTCTGGGTTGAGCCTGAGTCTGTTCACTCCCATCTAGACCCTCACATCGTCCAGGCAGCGGCACATTACATCAACTGCTTCACTGAACTGACACGGGGTGGAGATGTACAACTGGGTATCATCAGCATACTGCTGATACCTCACCCCGTGCCGTCGGATGATCTCACCCAGCGGCTTCATGTAGATGTTAAACAGGATGGGCGAGAGGACCGAGCCCTGTGGCACCCCGCAAACCAGGGGCCTAGGGGCTGACCTCTGTCCTCCTGTCAACACCGACTGCGTCCTGTCAGAGAGGTAGGAGGAGAACCACTGTAAAACGGTGCCTCCCACTCCCATCTCCCCAAGACGACGCAGAAGGATACCATGGTCAATGGTATCGAAAGCCGCTGAGAGGTCAAGTAGCACCAGGATGGAGGAATAACCCCCATCCCGGGCTCGCCAGAGATCATCCATCAGCGCGACCAAAGCAGTCTCCGTACTGTAGCCGCGCCTGAAACCCGATTGAAAGGGATCCAGATAATCAGTATCCTCCAAAAGCCGCAGGAGTTGGAGCGACACCACCTTCTCTACAACTTTACCCAAGAAGGGTAAGTTGGAGACTGGACGGAAGTTTTTTAAATCCACTGGGTCCAAGGAAGGCTTCTTGAGGAGGGGCCTCACCACCGCAGCTTTTAAAGGCTGCGGGATGGATCCCTCTCTCAAAGAAGCGATCACAACCGCCTGGAGCCAGCCGCGTGACACCTCCCTGCTGGCAGAAACCAGCCAGGAGGGGCACGGGTCCAATAAACAGGTGGAGGTGCTCATCGCTCCTATGGCCTTGTCCACATCCTCAGGAGTGACAGGCTCAAATTCGTCCCATATAACAGGACTAAGACTCGCCCCTGTCATCTCGGCTTGCCCTGTCCAAATGGAGTCCAGGTCTGTCCGAATCTGAACGACTTTGTCCGCCAGAAACTGAGAAAATTCCTCAGCTCTGCCCTGCAAGGGATCTTCAACTTCCCCCTTGGCTAGGAGGGAGCGAGTCACCCTAAACAGGGCGGCTGGGCGGGAGTCGGCGGACGCAATAAGAGCGGAAAAATGCGAGCATTTTGCCGCCCTTATCGCCACTAAGTAAGACTTAATGTAAGTTCTTAAAAGTGTCCGGTCAGACTCAGCTTAATAGACTCACATACTCTCAACTCCATTTTGTCAGCTGTCCCAGAATCACAGGCTGTTGGTGGTTCTGCTCATCCATAAACCAACTTTCTTTCCAGTCAGCCTCCATTTTATTCCCGGCTTGGAACTAGACCTGGATTGTTCTTCCTACAATGGAATCATATGATCCCGGGACATTGTAACCGTCATAAATATGAGTCAATTGCCAAGCCTTTGAATTTTGATCACGTGACCGTGGGGTTGCTGCAACGGTCGTATGCATGAAAAACAATCCTATGTCACTTTTTTTCAGTGCCGTTGTAACTTCAAACGGTCACTAAATGAACTGCTGTAAGTCAAGGACTACCTGTAATTTAAAGGGTGCCAGGCTAAAGAATCTTCGGGGGGGCGGGAATTCAACCGATCCCTATTTTTGCTTTCAAAAAGCGCCGATGGCTTTGGGAGAAAGAAAGAAAGAAAGAAAGAAAGAAAGAAAGAAAGAAAAGAAAGAAAGAAAGAAAGAAAGAAAGGAAGGAAGGAAGGAAGGAAGGAAGGAAGGAAGGAAGGAAGGAAGGAAGGAAGGAAGGAAGGAAGGAGGAGGGAGGGAGGGAGAGAGGGAGAGAGAGAGAGGGAGAGGGAGAGGGAGGGAGGAAGGAAGGAAGGAGGGAAGGAGGGAAGGAGGGAGGGAGGGAGAGAGGAAGGAAGAGAGGGAGAGAGGGAGAGAGGGAGAGAGGGAGGAAGGAAGGAAGGAAGGAAGGAAAAAAAGGAAGGAAGTAAAGAAGGAAGGAAGGAAGAGAGAAAGAAAGAAAGAGAAAAGAAATTTCCTTATTCCCTCCAAAGATACCCTTGAAAAGAATTTTCTTCTGCTTTCATTCAGCTTACCGGGGGTGGTGGGGTGGGGTGGCGACAGGGGTGGGGTGGCGGGAGAACATTTCAACGTGAATTAATCAGCTAAAACCAAATTGTCACACAATCACTGCAACTGATGCCTGCATGTAAATCATCTATTTTAAGTAACTGCAGCTGGGTTTCACAATGCCAAGGACTGCATGTTTCCATCCTTCTGACTCAGAATTTCCAGTTTATAATATTTTAAATGAATTATAAAATATTGTAAAATATACAAAAAGTAAATAGGAAAGTGGTGGGGAGGAAGAGGGGGAAGAGAAGTGAGGATGGAGAAGAGAAAGAAACACGAAGACTTCCGACCCTCTCTGATGCAGTAAAATAAGGGCATTAACATGAAATCAAAGCTTTTTGCTTTTTCATAATAATACGAACCAGCCCTTTCTGCAAAGATCTATCAATCTTCTCGGTAAAACCCAAAATCAAACTTTCATTTTTCTCCACATCAAGCACGAAGTTCAGAAGCGGCCTGCTCTCCATGTGGACACAAAAGCACTTAATGTTCTTTTCTTTGATCAAAGTAGACAATTTTGCCATTTCCGCCAACTCCATCAACTTCTGCAACCCTTCTTCCGTGGTTGGAATCGAAGCGTCTTTCCATTTTTGTACATACAACAGTCTTGCTGCTGTCAACATATATAGTAACAATATTCCAATTTTTTTCTCCAGGTCTTTTTCCATTAGGCCCAAAAGGAAAACTTCTCTGAATTTCCAACTCAGCAAACTAAGATTGAAATTAACTGTAGAAATTCAAAATTCTGAGCCCGTCGCTCTCTTTTCGCCCAATCCCACCTCACAGGGTTGTTGTTGTTTTGGGGAAATAGGCGGCAGGGATATTAAGGAGGTTTATGGATTAGATTTTTATCCGGCCTTTATTACTTTATAGGTAACTCAAGGTGTTCTGCCTCCCGGCACCGAGCCCCAATAATTACGCAACACAGAAACGTCCAAACATGGTTTGTTTTAGTCAGCAAAGCAACATCTCATAATAACTTCTTAAACACGTATACAGAACAAGATAGGCAGAATTCATTCTGTTCAAAAAACCCCAGTTGTTACTTCCCTAACTTAACAGCTGGCTGAAGTCCAAGAGATAATTGCAAGTCTCACTGTACTTGGCACAAGGCCCAGAACTAGCAGAGGCAAAACACAAGGCCTGTTCTGGAATTGCAAAGTGGAAACGCCGAAGTCCATATTCAGAAGCCACATTTGCCAGGAACAAGAACCGGAAACTGGAATGCAAACTGGCCACACTGGAGGACTGGATTCAGAAACCACGATGCCAGAAACAAGATCTGGGCTGGACTGCGTAAGCCAAGATTCAGGAACGACGATGCAAACTGGAAACCGAGGTCAAGATTCAGGAGTCACGATACAAACTGGAAACTGGAGTCAAGATGCAAGATTCAGGATTGGTGTTGCAAACTGGAAAGTGGAGTCATGATGCAAGATTCAAGAGTCATGGAACAATTTCGTTGTATGTGAATTTCATTGTATGGGTGTACTGTGTATATATGTACAATGACAATAAATTATTATTATTTAAAAAAAGCTATGATCAGACAGGTCTCTTTTTCAATCGTTGTTCTCTGCCACTAGGCTCAGCGTGGTGAGGACTTAAGTAGTCTAAGGGCGTGGCCAATTAGCCTGCAGCTCTACTCTCGAGGAGACCTCCTCCGGAATAGACCTTCTTGCCTCTTGGCAGCCCTGCATGCGCTTGCATTCAGGAAAGGAGGGGCTACTCCTTTCCTATCACTGCCAAGAGGTGCTGGAGGCTCCAAAGGCCCTGGCTGCACAGGCTGCTAGGCAGGCCCCAACACAAGGTAGCAAACATGCCTAATACTCTTTCCTCCTCTATTTTCCACACAACAACCCTGTGAGGTGGGTTGGGCCGAGAGAGGAACTGGCCCAAAGTCACCCAGCCAGCTTCCATGCTTAAAATGGGACGAGAACTCACCGTTTCCTGGTGATTGGCCTAAGGTCACCCAGCCAGATTTCATGCCTAAAGCGGGACTAGAACTCGCCGTCTCCTGGTGATTGGCCCAGTGTCACCCAGCCAGCCTTCCTGCCTAAGAGTTTATTGGCATGCAAAAGTTCTGTTGAGCTCCTTTGATTCCTGAATACAATCCTAATCGCAGGAATGTGAATTTTGAGTTTCGCTTTTCTGAGCCGAACTTTAATTTCACAGCCACCCAAGTGAATATCTCCAAGTTTTAAAAATGACAAAGCTCATTTTAGAAGTCGCCTTTTCTTGCCCAATATCAAATTAGCCCCAGTTTATGTTTTGTTTTAAATTAGCCATCAAAGCAGCCGCCCGCAGCTAGGACCTCTTCCCAACGCTGCAAAAAAATAATAATAAAGGATATTTATTGAACATTGGAGCATAAAAGGAACTTTTACTGTGCTGTTGTTTAGCAACTCATTAATCCTTAATAACATATCTGAGAAGGTAGCCATTAAAAATTTTCCATCTTCTGGCTGAAGGCGTAAATCAGAGAGGTAAATAAATATCTCAAACGATTAGATCTTGCAGCTTGGTACCAATGTGTCCCAGTGTTTTCTAGAACTTTGGATGGATGTGGCTAAGGCAGAAAATCACTGAAGCCTTTTAACTGCTTTTGGTCCTTGTTCTCTGCTAGTTTCACCTCTGGTGGTCGACTGAAGGGAAGATGCCCTCTGTTATTTCGAGCCCCCATTAAGCAGCAGCCAAAAAGGCCAACGCAGTCCTGAGTTGCATAAATAGAGGGATACAATCAAGGACCAGAGAGGTACTAGTACCACTCTATAAAGCCTTGGTCAGACCACACCTAGAGTACTGCATCCAGTTTTGGTCACCACACTACAAAAAAGACATTGAAACTCTAGAGAAAGTGCAGAAGAGAGCAACCAGGATGATAAAGGGTCTGGAAAATAAAACATACGAAGAGCGGTTGCAGGAACTGAGCTTGGCCAGTCTGGCGAAGAGAAGGACCGGGGTGACATGATAGCAGTGTTCCAATACTTGAGGGGATGCCACAGAGAGGAGGGGGGTCAGGCTGTTCTCTATGGCACCAGAAAGCCAAACAAGGAATAAGGGATGGAAGCTGACCAAGGAGAGATTCAACCTGGAAGTGAGGAGAAACTTTCTGACAGTGAGAACAATCAACCAGTGGAACAGCTTGCCAGCGGAGGTTGTGAGAGCCCCAACACTTGCGACCTTCAAGGGGAGACTGGACTGCCATCTGTCTCAAAGGGTGTAGGAACTCCTGCTTGAGCAGGGGGTTGGACTAGATGACCTACAAGGTCCCTTCCAACTCTAATAATAAATCTAAATCATTTCGAGGGCATGGTGCAGATTTGTTTATATGGGGTCCTAGGCGCTCTCCCAGCTGCAGGGTTTTCTTGCAGAGGTTTCCTTACCAAACTAGGGGCTAGAAGGGAGTGGGGTTTGTCGAGAGGAGGAGGAGGAGGAGGAGGAGGAGGAGGAGGAGGAGGAGGAGGAGGAGGAGGAGGAGGAGGAGGAGGAAGAAAAGGACAGTGGCCTCCTTGGTGCTCTCTGAGCTTGGTGGTTCTCTTGCAGTCCCATTATCCTCAGCTTCGGTTTCACTGCTTTGGACACGTTCAGACCAGAGAATCCCTGATATTATAAGAGCCCCTGGACGCCCAACCCCAGGAGATGCCCAGGAATTTTGGCATCTCTGAAAATGGGCCCCTCCTGCGTGAATCCCAAATGCCCTTCGCAACTCAACTCTTCTTCTCTGCAGTTTTCCATCGCTTGCAAAATGGCTCTCCATCCGTAGCTGGGAGAGGCTTCCATTCGCTTCGATTGGGTCTCTGGTCTGGATCAAAGCTCTTTCCAAATGTCGTTGCAAAAAGACACCCAGGAAAGGGTTAGCTCCCCACTTCCGTCAAACCCCCCCCCCCCCAATCACACGCACACACACTTTTAATTACTGTCTGTCATTGTTCACAGCAAGAACCTCATTTGGCTCGTGGCTTATGAGCAAAGCTTTTAAAATGTCTTTCTATCAAGCATGCTCTCTGCTGGCGAAGATTAAGGAGGGTAGGAGGAGAGGGAGCAGAGCAGTCCTCGGAGGGAGGAGGCGGTTTCTGAGGTTAATAAAAGGGATGGGCTGGCTGCCTCGCATTTCACTTGGTTATTGAATTAACCTGCCTTCTGGAGTTGTGGCCATATTGGAAGGGGAGGGGAGGGGAGAGGGAGAGGGAGGGGGAGGGGGGAGGGGAGGGGAGGGGAGGAGAAGAGAAGAGAGAAGAGAAGAGAAGAGAAGAGAAGAGAAGAGAAGAGAAAATAATGGAAAAGAGAAGAGAATATGAAAATTAATAGAATAGAATAGAATAGAATAGAATAGAATAGAATAGAATAGAATAGAATAGAATAGAATGGAATGGAATGGAATGGAATGGAATGGAATGGAATGGAACAGAACGGGAGGGGAAGGGAGGGGAAGGGAAGGGACCTTGGAGGTCTTCTAGTCAAACCCCCTGTACAAGCAGGAGACCTTATACAGTGTCAGACAAGTGTCTGTCCAGTCTCTTCTTAAAAACCTCCAGTGTTGGAGCACCCACAACATCTGGAGGCAAATTGTTCCACTGGCTAATTGTTCTCAACTTCAGAAAATTTCCCTTTAATTCAACTGCCAGAATCCTCAGCAAATATAACCCCAACTCCACCCAAATTCTCCGTTGCTAAGCGAGGCAGTCATTCAGTGAGTTTTGCCCCATTTTATAACCTTGCTTGCCTCCGTTGTTAAACACATCACTGCAGTTGTTAAGTTAGTCACACCGTTGTAAAGCGAATCTGGTTCCCCCCCATTGACTTTGCTGGTCAGATGGTCGCAAAAGGGGATCATGTGACACTGCAACCGTCATAAATATGAGTCAGTCGCCAAGCGTCTGAATTTTGATCACATGACCCCAGGGATGTTGCAACGGCCATAAGTATGAAAAATGGTCGTAAGTCACTTTTTCCAACACCATTGTAACTTCAAACCGTCACAAAATGAGCAATTGTAAATCAAGGATTAACCTGTTTGAAATGATCACAGACAAATATTAGCATCGGAGGTCGCATTCAGCCAGTTCGCACCGGTTCAGGCGAACCTGCGCCCAACGCTATGCCGTCTTAGTTAGGCACGTTTTGAAGCCACGCGCCTGCGTGCAAGCCGCACGTGCGCAGAAGGCCGGTTACATGTGCGGAAGGCGTGTATGACCGAAGCGAGTGTGCGCGCACGTGCGCTTACATTTGCGAACCAGTAGGGAAATGTAAGTCAATGCCACCTCTGATTAGCATGTCATAAACTTAAGAGTCATTTGACCTTCAGCCGACGTAGCCATGATGTTCCCCAACCAGCCTCTCTTCTTAACCACCTTCCTTGGGGGTCTCACAAGCCAGGATACCCTCCTGTAGAAGCAGAGACGGAAGCCACAACGAAGAAGGCTTAGAAAATTGTATTTCCTCCCCGCTCTTGGTTCAGGTCGTACGCCTTCCGATCTACCTATATTTAACTGGTCTATTTTTGAACGTGACTCAGGAGAGGGCTCAGGAAAAAAATACATGTCCTACTCATTGAGCAAATGGAATTTATTACCGTAAGAGAAATGAAATGATTGGCCTGTTTTGGAGAGAGAGAGGGGGAGAGAGAGAGAGAGAGAGAGAGAGAGAGAGAGAGAGGGAGGGAGGGAGGGAGAGAGAGAGAGAGAGAGAGAGAGAGAGAGAGAGAGAGAGAGAGAGAGAGAGAGAGAGAGAGAGAGAGAGAGAGAGAACTTCGGATAGTTGCATGGTGGCTGGAATTGAAATAAACTATCAATCATTCTTAGTCAATGCAATGTTTGGTTTGTCCCATATTTGAAACAAGGCAGCCCGGTCTCCATGGGCCCTGCACTACAATTAGGAAGGCAAAAATATTTCCATCCCTTCTCATTGTTGTTCCCCGCATTCAATTACGGTGCTGTTTGCATCCAAAATAGAATGTTTTATTGAATGTCCAGCATTTGGGGTGGGGTGTTTTTTTATTTTGGTTTTTTTTTAAATGTCAAGAGAAAACAGGTGCGTGGCCATCTGCAGGTGTCCTTAGTGGAAGCTGCTTTCAGGACACATTTATCGAATGTCAAGTTGTTTTCAATTGAGCTGGTGTGAGCTTTTTTTCTTTTTTTTTTACAGTTGCTGTGATTGTGAGACCAAATTGCTGCCATTGCTCAAATCTGACTACCTTCAGTTTGACTTTTATGATTCAATCAGAATAGAGCGGGAAGGGACCTTGGAGGTCTTCTAGTCTAACCCCCTCCTCAGGCAGGAAACCCTGGCCTATACCATTTCCTAATTTAGAATAGAATAGAATAACAGAGTTGGAAGGGGCCTTGGAGGTCTTCTAGTCCAGCCCCCTGCTCAGGAAACCCTCTACCATGTCAGATAAATGGTTGTCCAATCTCTTCTTAAGAACTTCCAGTGTTGGAGCATTCCCGACTGAGTTTGCAGCCTTGCCTAAGCAAGGAGGTTGGACTAGAAGATCTCCAAGTTCCCCTTCCAACTCTGTTATTCTATTCTAAATTCTTCTTCTGATGTTCCTGTTTGATTTGGTGCAATGTCGTAATTTGTGCCGCCAGAAGTGTGGTGAAACTTCAATCTATAGCAGTGATGGCGAACCTTTTTTTCCTCGGGTGCCGAAAGCGCGTGCGCGCACGCTATCGCGCATGCGCGAGTGCCCATACCCATAATTCAATGCCAGGAGAGGGTGAAAACGGCCTCCCCCACCCCCTGGAGGCCCTCTGGAGGCCGGAAATGGCCCATTTCCCAACTTCTGGTGCACCGGTAGGCCCATTTTCGCCCTCCCCAGGCTCCAGAGGCTTCCCTGGAGCCTGGGGAGGGCAAAAATGCCCTCCCCCATCCCCCCAGAGGCCCTCCAGAAGCTGAAAACGCCCTCCCAGAGCCTCCGTGCAAGCCAAAAATCAGCTGGCCAGTGTGCTGGAGCTGAGCTAGGGCAACGGCTCGCGTGCCGGCAGATATGGCTCCGCGTGCCACCTGTGGCACGTGTGCCATAGGTTCGCCATCACTGATCTATAGCAACAGATTTACTAGTGTTAGTCAAGAACAAGAGTCCCGAAACTTGTGGACATTAAAACCTGCCCAAGCATGAGACCCTATGCCTGTGATGGCGAACCTATGGCCATCACTTCAGGAAAACCTCTGGAGCTTGGGGAGGGAGAAAAATGGCCCAATGGGCCTACCGGAAATTCATTTCTGAACTTCCGGTAGGCCCGTTGGGCCTGTTTTTTTTGCCATCCACAGGCTCTGGAGGCTTTCGTGAAGCCTGGGGAGGGCGAAAAATGGCCCAACAGGCTACTGGAAGTCCGGAGGCTTCAGTTAGGCCCACACGCATGCGTGGGGGGAAGGGCAGTGTGGTGGGGGTTGTGCACGCATGTGGGGGGGAGGGCATTGCATTATGGGTGCGGGCACGTGCACACGCGCTATCGCGCGCACACGTGCCCTTTTGGCACCCGAGCAAAAAAAAGTTTGCCATCACTGCCCTATAGTATTTCAGACAAATGGCTGTCCAGTCTCTTCTTAAGAACTTCCAGTGTTTGGAACATTCACCAGTTCTGGAGGCAAGTAGTTCCACTGGTTAATTGTTCTCACTGTCAGGAAATGTCTCCTTAGTTGTAGGTTGCTTCTCTCCTTGGTTAGTTTCTATCCATTGCTTCTTGTCTTGCCTTCTGGGGCTTTGGAAAATAAGTTGACCCCCCTCCAGAGGTGGGTTCCTACCGGTTCGGAACGGTTCTATAGAACCAGTAGTAACTTGGCGGCCTGGGTCGCTGGAACCGGCAGCAACTCAGGTCTGCCATGCCCCCGAGCTGGTTCTCTCAGCGGCACCATAGGCGCTGCCATCTTGTTTTTTTCTTTCTTTAAGTACTGAGCAACACACACGCGGGGCACGTCCCTGAGCGAACCGGCAGCGGGAGAATCCATAACCCACCCCTGCCCCTCTCCTCTTTGGGGCAGCCCCTCAAATACTGGAAATCTGGAGAAACAGTTACCCAATGCAGCCTCTGATCTAAACCCCAGCAGTTGCAAAGAGGCACTATTTCTAGCATATACATATAATCAATCAATCAATCAATACAATTTATCTCTTGCTTGCCATCTTGCCCCGTTCAGACTAACTTTGAGACCCACTTGGTTGGATTCACACACCCCACATATCAGGCTAAGCAAAACTGATCTCATTTGTAACTAAAACCTAGCATGGATTGACAGAATAACAAGAGTTGGAAGGGACCTTGGAGGTCTTCTAGCTTAACCCCTTGCTCAAGCAGAAGAACTTATGATTCCATGTCTGACATGGCATAGGCTCTCCTGCTCGAGTAGACGGCTGGACTAGAAGACCTGAAACCAGGCTTAATAGCAGTTAATTGTGAGAGTGATCTTGGAGTTTTAGTGGACAACCAATTAAAAATGAGCCAACAGTGTGCAGCCAAAAAAGCCAATGTAATCCTAAATTGCATTAA
This sequence comes from Diadophis punctatus similis, assembly GCA_023053685.1. Classification (NCBI taxonomy): domain Eukaryota; kingdom Metazoa; phylum Chordata; class Lepidosauria; order Squamata; family Dipsadidae; genus Diadophis; species Diadophis punctatus. Next base: position 1,841,227 of record JALIGW010000036.1, on the reverse strand, counting down.
TAGAGAGATACAATCAAGATCAAGGGAGGTACTAATACCACTCTATAAAGCCTTAGTAAGACCACACCTAGAATCCTGCATCCGGTTTTGGTCACCACAGTAAAAAAAAGATGTTGAGACTCTAGAAAGAGTGCAGAGAAGAGCAACAAAGATGATTAGGGGACTGGAGGCTAAAACATACGATGAACGGTTGCAGGAACTGGGTATGTCTAGTTTAATGAAAAGAAGGACCAGGGGAGACATGATAGCAGTGTTCCAATATCTGAGGGGTCGCCACAAAGAAGAGGGAGTCAAGCTATTCTCCAAAGCATCCGAAGGCCAGACAAGGAATAATGGATGGAAACTGAACAAGGAGAGATTCAACCTGGAAATAAGGAGAAATTTCCTGACAGTGAGGACCATCAACTAATGGAACAGAAGTTGCCTTTGGAAGTTGTGGGAGCTTCATCACTGGAGGTTTTCTAGAAGAGACTGGACTGCCATCTGTCAGAAATGGTGTAGGGTCTCCTGCTTGGGTGGGGGGTTGGACTAGATGACCTACAAGGTCCCTTCCAACCAGGGGTGGGTTCCTCCCGGTTCGGACTGGTTTGCCCGAACTGGTAGCGACCCGCTGGTGACGTCACGATTCGGTCGGTGCCAATCCATGGGCGCCGCCATATTTTTTTAAAAATTTTTTTTAATTTTCTTTTAATTTTATTCTTTTTTCTTCTGAGAATGCGCAGAAGCCGAGTTTCCAGCACTGTGCATGTGGCCGCCATCTTATTTTTGGCTTCCCCCTCCTGGCACTGTGCATGCGCACACACACGAGGCGCACCCACGCGGCGCGGGAGGAAGCGAACTGGCAGCGAGGTAAGTTAGAACCCACCCCTGCTTCCAACTCCAACTCTGTTAAACTGTTAAACCTCCCAGGTCCCTTGCAGCTCTGTTCTGATTGATTGAACCCACGTTCACAAAGAGAAAAAGATCTCCACGGATTCAGGGAAGCAGCCTTAAATACCAGAATAATTACAATCCCACTTCCTTCCTAGGGAAGACCTCCGCTTTAATGAAGATGAAATCCAGCAGCGGAGAGGAACGGAGGGGATTAAATCTGTCTGCTGGTAGGACACACAACAAATTTAATTGTTGTGCTGGAAAAGTGATTAGTATTCCAGCAGGCCTACGCAAAAGAACGCCACGCGAAGGGAGGCAGGAAGGGGCTCGTGTGTCAATTCTAGACAGGGGTAAATTTCCTAGATATAAAAGCTCAGAAGCGGGAGCATCACTCTGCAGCTACAATATTAGCCAGGATAGAAATTTTGGGCTCAATTGTGGTCTTAAAAGTCAAGGGCTACCTGGCAGTACAAAGGGACCTTGGAGGTCTTCTAGTCCAACCCCCTGCCCAAGCAGGACGCCCCATGCCATTTCAGACAAATGGTTGTCCAATCTCTTCTTAAAAACCTCCGTTGATGGAGCACCCACAACTTCTTGTGGAAAACAGTTCCACGGGTTAATTGTTCTCACTGTCAGGACATTTCCCCTTAATTCCAGGTTGCTTCTCTCCTTGATTAATTTCCACCCATTGCTTCTTCTCCTGCCTTCTGGTGCTTTGGAGAATAGTTTGACCCCCTCTTCTTTGTGGCAGCCCCTGAGATATTGGAAGATATCATGTCACCCCTAGTCCTTTTTCCTCATTAAACTAGACGTATCCAATTTAGAATTTAGAATAACAGAGTTGGAAGGGACCTTGGAGGTCTTCTAGTCCAACCCCCTGCTTAGGCAGGAAACCCTACACCACTTCAGACAAATGGTTATCCAACCTCTTCTTAAAAACTTCCAGTGTTGGAGCATTCACAACTTCTGGAGGCAAGCTGTTCCACGGATTAATTGTTCTAATTGTCAGGAAATTTCCCTTTAGTTCTAGTTCTTAGTTCTTCTTAATTCCTGCAACCGTTCTTTGTATGTTTTAGTCTCTAGTCTCCTAACCATCTTTGTTGCTCTTCTCTGCACTGATTTAGGGTCTCTCCCCACTCCCACCCAAGAAAAACTGGTCGCATGCTAGACAGGTTGGGATTAAAATGTTGTACGCTGCCCTAAGTCCTCAGGGAGTAGGGCGGCATAGAAGAACCTCCAAATAAATAAATAAATAAATAAATAAATAAATACATACATACATACATACATACATACATACATACATACATACATACATACATAAATAAATAAATAAATAAATAAATAAATAAATACATACATACATAAATACATAAATAAATAAATAAATAAATAAATAAATAAATAAATAAATAAATAAATAAATTAAATAAATAAATAAATAAATAAATAAGTCGTATTTTTTTTTTGCCTGATTTTCTGCGTAATAAAAGACTGGTGCTTTGGAGAGGGGGGAAAAAATCCATTCTTCTTCTTTTAACTCTGTTCTTCCTTCTTTCAGGCACATTAAAGACTCCGGCAAATGAGGAGGCTTAGAGACTGACAATCTAATTACATGCAGAGAGAGAAGAGAGAAGAGAGAGAGAGAAAATAATTTGTTTTGCAGAAAAGAAAAAATAAGATTGCAACAGGGGGGGGAGGAAATTTAGTCCCTTAATTGAATCTCGGATCCCATGAAATGCTGGAGCTTGCAAGATTAATGTGATTTAATTGCTTCGGTGAGTATATTAAGAGAGATGAACCAGCAGGCTTGCAAAAAAAACCCAGGCCCGAGAAGGCTTGTGACTATCCAAGGCTTCCCCTCTTGAAAAACCATAAAGGAGCGGAGCTCACCGCATCGTGCATTAAAGCTCAAAGAGGTACTTATTTATTATTTATCGCCATACGGAGAAGGCGGCCGTGAGTCACCAGATCCAGGGTGGTTTACAACCAGTTTCTTCTGCTCTGCAGTAAAATCTCTAAATGGACATGGGAGGCAGGGTTTACCACTCAAGATGCGATACAAACCGCAAGCATCCTGCTTCTCCCTGGCTATTTTATAAGAAGTAAGTTTATGAGACGAACGATAGTACAGAGGAAGGGAGAGGATGACCTTGGTTCAAAACCGTGGTTTGGGGAAAAGGGGGCGGAAGGATTGTCTATATATGGAGATTCTCAGACCTCCAGGTCATGGCTGCCCCAAAGGTGCTTCTCCCCACACACACACACATACAAAAGGCAACTGGACTTTTTTTTTTCCCTTGAAGATGTTTCACTTCTCATCTAAGAAGTCCCACAGCTGGATTTTGTGGCTAAAGCGGGACTAGAACTCACAGTCTCCTGGTAATTGGGCCAAAGTCACCTAGCTGACTTTCACGCCTAAGGTGGGACTAGAACTCACCATCTCCTGCTGATTGGCCCAAAGTCACCCAGTTGCTTTTTGTGGTCTGAAGTGGAACTAGAACTCACCGTCTCCTGGTGATTGGCCCAAAGTCACCCAGCCAGCTTTTGTGCTTAAGGCAAGACTAGAACTCACCGTCTCCTGGTGATCCCAAAAGTGCTTTTTCAAGAGGCAATTGGACTTCCTTGTTTTTCCTTGAAGACGTTTCACTTCTCATCCAAGAAGCTTCTTCAGCTCTGACTGGATGGTGGGGAATGGAAGGATTTATATTCCTTGCAGACAGCTGGTCATTTGTTTCCTTTTAGAGGGTTGTTGAGGCCACTTGGAGGTTTATTTCTGTCCTGGATGAGAAGTGAAATGTCTTCAAAGAAAAACAAGAAAGTCCAGTTGCCTCCTGAAAAAGCACCTTTGGGACAACCATGACCTGGATGGCTGAGAAACTCTACAGACTTTTAGCTACACAATTTGGGATGAAGACTCTTTGAAGGGTGTGGGAATAGGAATGAATTTCCAGAGGAAAAATTGCAGACCACAGGAACCATTTGCACCACTCAGGTGACCCTGAGGACACAGAAAAACCTCCAAGTGGCCTCAAGGACTCCCTAAAAGGATGCAAATGACCAGCTGTCTGTAAGAAATATAAATCCTTCCATTCCCCACCATCCAGTCAGAGCTGAAGAAGCTTCTTAGATGAGAAGCGAAACGTCTTCAAAGAAAAACCAGAAAGTCCAGTGGCCTCCTGAAAAAGCACCTTTGGGACAACCAGGACTGGAGGACTAAGTAGGAAATGCTCTTGGCAAAGCTTTTGTTCCAGGCAGAATCTCTCACTGGCTGTCAAACGAACAACTCGATTTAAATGGGAAAATCTTTCCAATAGCTTCCGAGCCCAAGTCTTTTGTATTTCTGCATTCCTCATTACCTCTGTACAATTTGAAGCTTTAGGACAGTGGCATGGAAAGAAATGGGAACATCACAGCTTCTCTCTGCAAAATCTGCAAAACCATATTTGGTAGCCGCCCATCAAAGTTGTGTGTTTTCTTCACATTCTATATTTAAATCAGAATATATTAGATGCAGAGCAGGGGCTTCGAAGGATTTCTCCTTGTTTTGTCCTGGGGGGTTTTTTTGTTTGTTTTATATTGCAACATTTCATCAACTTAGAGAAGTAAATATGAAATAGATTGTATCAGGCTTTTGATTTCAAATCATGAACTGTTATGGAGCAGTTTGTGATCAAAGAGCCGAGATCTCCAATCCATCTCTAAATATATTAGTGAGCGAAAGGATTTAAATATTTCCCCACATCTTAATGAAGATAAAAATGCTTTAATTAAAGCCAGAAGTCTCAGAAGACTTACTGAATCAAGTGCATGGATGGATGAGTGAGTGGGTGGATGAATGGATGGAGGGATTCGAGGATGGAGGGATGGAGAAATGGATGGATGGATGATTGGATGGAGGGAGGGAGGGAGGGAGGGAGGGATTGAAGGGTGGGATGGAGAAATGGATGGAGGGAGGGAGGGAGGGAGGGAGGGAGGGATTGAAGGGAGGGAGGGAGAAATGAATGGATGGATGATTAGATGATGGATGATTGGATGATTGGATAGATGGATGAATGAATGGAGGGAGGGATTCATGGATGGAGGGATGGAGAAATGGATGGATGGATGGATGGATGGATGGACAGGCGACGGATGGGCACAAGGATGCATGGATGCCCTCAGAGTTTGGTGATTTTCTTGCAGACGTTTCATGACCCAACTAGGTGACATCATCAGTGCTAGAAGGGAGTAGGGTTTGCTTCACACTTACCCCATGTTGCAAACTCAGCACTCTGCACACTCGTCCCATCCCTCCCTTTCAGTTTGTCCACATTCCCTTTTCCCGGTTCCTGACAGTTGCCGTCAGTGGCTATCACTGCCGGGTGTCTCCAAGACAAGGGAAACAGGTCAAAAAAGTCAAGATGGCCGATGAAAACCCTACTCCTTCTTTACCTGCCATCTTGAGTTTATTTTTCACTCCCCTGCAGAGTTCCCAGAAGGTAGGTCTGGTAACCTCTGGCCTGATCTGAAATTCCATCAAATAGCGAGTCTAAGAAATAGCATCGAAAATCCCGGGTTTTTTTAATCCAAGAAAAGAAAAACCAGTCCAGCTGCAAATGCAGGACTCTGGGAAGAGGCTCTCTTGGTTAAAAGGGTCATCAGGAGAGCCCATGAAACATTAAAGGCGGCTTTTATGCTGAATCAGCATAACATGAACTGAATTTTGCTGAATCCCCCCCCTCCCTCCCTCCCTCCCTCCTTGCAACCTGCCAGACTCCGAAACGCTGCAGGGAAAACCTGAGAACAGCAATTGATGCATTCAGGATGATCCAAGACCTTCCTTTTTAATTCACTTTCCCCCCCACCCACCCCAACTTCTGTAGCTAGCTTTGGTCCATTTTTTTTTCTTTTGAATTTTGTACCGTAAGCTTTCGAATAAAATAAGAATTGGAAATGAAAAGGGAAGTTCCACAGCCTCTCCCACCTCCGTCATTTCCTCAGATGAATGCAGCCGTTCCTCGACTTACGACCACAATGGGACCCCAGATTTTGGTTGTTCAGGGAAACATTTGCTAAGGGGAGTTTTGCCCCATTTTATGGCCTTTCTGGCCACAGTTGTTGTTAAGTGAATCACTGCAGTGGATAGGTTAGTGACGCAGTTGTTAAGGGAATCTGGCTTCCCCATTGATTTTGTTTGTCAGAAGGTCGCAAAAGGAGATCACATGATCCCTCGGGACACTGCGATTGTCATAAATAGGAACCAGTTGCCAAGCGTCTGAATTTTGGTCACGTGACCATGGGGAGGCTGCAATGGTCATAAGTGTGGAAACTGATCATAAGTAACCTTTTTCAATGCCGTTGTAACTTCAAACGATCACTAAATGAATGTCTAGTCTAATGCAAAGAAGGACCAGGGGAGATGACAGCAGTCTTCCAATATTTGAGGGGCTGCCACAGAGAGTAGGGGGGCCAAGTTATTCTCCAAAGCCCCTGAAGGAAGAACAAGAAGCAATGGATGGAAACTAATCAAGGAGAAAAGCAACCTGGAACTAAGGAGAAATTACCTGACAGTGAGGACAATAAACCAGTGGAACAGCTTGCCACTAGAAGTTGTGGGTGCTCCATCACTGGAGTTTTTAAAGAAGAGACTGGCCAGCCATTCGTCTGGAATGGTATAGGGTTTCCTGCCTGAGCAGGGGGTTGGACTAGATGACCTCCAAGGCCCCTTCTGACTCTGTGATTCTGTTATTCTGAGGACTGCCTGTACTCAGAGCAGCATCGGATTTCTACCTTAATGGACCCTTGAGTGACTCAACGCAACATTATGCTCAGTTGAAAATCTCCAGATATCTTTTCCTTTTCCTTTCTATTCCTTCATGCCTCCCTCCCTCTCTTTCCATTTCTCTCCTCCCCCTCTCTCTCTCCCTCCTGCTTTCTCTTTCTTTCTTTCTTTCTTTCTTTCTTTCTTTCTTTCTTTCTTTCTTTCTTTCTTTCTTTCTCTTTCTTTCTTTCTTTCTTTCTTTTTTTCCTTTTCTTCTTCCTTCCTTCCTTCTTTTACTACCTCCTTCCTCCACCTTTCCTTTCATTCTCTTCCATCCCTCCCTATTTCCCTTTATTTTTTCCTTTCTCCTCTTTCTTTACTTTCCTTCCTTTGTCTTCCTTCATCCTTCCCTCTTCCTTTTTTATTCTTTTTATTCTTTTTCTTTCTTTCTCTTTCCTTCCTTCCTTCTTTTTATTTTCTCTTTCCTTCTTCTTCTTCCCTCCCTCCCTCCCTCCCTCCTTCCCTCCTCTCTCTCTCTTTCTCTCTCTCCCTCTCCTTTTTCCTTCCCTCCTCCATTCATTTTTTTCTTCTTTCTCCCTGTCCTCTCTCTCCTTCTTCTCTTCATATTCCGTGTTTCAATCATTCCTAGCTAGAAACCCCAAAGCATACCCCGTGGATTCAAAGGAACAACAGTATCTCTCACCAACTGCTATTGAGCAAAAGTTAACAACCTCCCTGGTTATTTCTGCAGAGACAAACCTATCCCAGCCTTCTCTTCAGCCAGCAACTAATGAGGCCAGGAGTCCATCCGAGCGCTAGAAACAATAGATAAATCAGCAGGAAAAAAAACCCCCACAAGAAAATGTCTCATTCAGCCACAAAATAACACACACACACCCCAAAAAGACAACAGCACTCTTGCAAAGAACCACAGTTGTTGTACAAGGCCTTAAATTTGCTCAAAGAAAAGAGTTTGCAGAGCAGAACAAACGAAGTGAAGTTGTTGGCTGCAGTGAAAGGCCTGGACAGATTGTGCAGCACTTCAGGATGAAGATGGAGGACCCCTGGAAAATGTGGGGGAGGGAAGGGAAGGAAGGAAGGAAGGAGGAAGGGAGGGAGGGAGGGAAGAGAAGGAAAGTGGAGGGAGGGAGGAAGATACAAAGGGAGAAAGAAAAATATGAGAGGGGAGGGAGGGAGGGAAGGAAGAAAGGAAGGAAGGAAGATACAAAGGGAGAAAGAAAAATATGAGAGAGGATGGAGGGAGGGAAGGAAGGAAGGAAAGGAGAAAGGGAAGAGAAGGAAAGTGGAGGGAGGGAAGGAAGGAAGGAAAGGAGGAAGGGAAGAGAAGGAAAGTGGAGGGAGGGAGGGAGGGAGGAAGGAAGATACAAAGGGAGAAAGAAAAATAGAAAGGAGGGAGGGAGGGAGGGAAGGAAGGAAGGAAGATACAAAGGGAGAAAGAAAAATATGAGAGAGGAGGGAGGGAGGGAAGGAAGGAAGAAGGAAAGGAGGAAGGAAAGAGAAGGAAAGTGGAGGGAGGGAAGGAAGGAAGAAGGAAAGGAGGAAGGAAAGAGAAGGAAAGTGGAGGGAGGGAAGGAAGGAAGAAGGAAAGGAGGAAGGAAAGAGAAGGAAAGTGGAGGGAGGGAGTGAAGGAAGGAAGGAAGATACAAAGGGAGAAAGAAAAATATGAGAGAGGAGGGAGGGAGGGAAGGAAGGAAAGAAAGAAGGAAGGAAGATACAAAGAGAGAAAGAAAAATAAGAAGGAGGGAGGAAGGAAGGAAGAAAAGAAGAAAAGAAGGAAAGAAGAATAGACCACCCTGGAGCAGTTCTTAAATCTACTCATTGCCAGGCAAGCCAAGTCACCAAGTGACCCTTCCAAAAATGCAGATATGCAAATCCGAAGCAGCTCAACCTCCCAAGGCCAAGCCTCTTTCGGAATCAAATTGCTTTTGCTAGATTTTATGGCCAGGGCCTGATCTTGCTTCAGCAGTTGCCTGCTTTCCATTTCCAGGAACAGTAAACTCGCTCATAAATCTCTGGTGCGCACTGTTCGCACACAGACAAAAATGCCCCCCCTCCTTCCCAACCGAGGCTGGCAGGGAAAGTTGCTTACTTGGGCATTATCTCACCTCGGCTAACACCTTTTTTTTCTGCTCTTCACCTCTCGGCAACCGGAATAACAGAAGAACAGAGTTGGGAGGGACATTGGAGGTCATCTAACCCAACCCCCTGCTCAAGCAGGAGACCCTAGACCAGAGGTGCCCAACCTTGGAACTTTCAGACTTGTGGACTTCAACTCCCAGAATTGAAGCCGGCTGGGGAATTCTTGGAGTTAAAGTCCACAAGTGTTAAAGTTCTCCAGGTTGGGCACCTTTACCCTAAATCATTTCGCACAAACGATTGTCCAATCAAGTCTTCAAAACCTCCGGGGATTTGACACTGTCTGTTCCACAAACGTGACAGACACACACCCATCTGTGTGTGCGCAACACAACAACCCTCCTGGGAAGCTATAGTTTGAATGGTCCCTAAATGAATGGTTTGCAAGTCGAGGGCTACCTGGATAAATATAAACAGAATGACAGAATGGGAAGGGAGCTTGGAGGTCATCTAGACCAACCCTCTGCTCAAGCAGGAAACTCTGTTTTCCATTTAAGACAAATGGCTGTCCAAGCCTGAAGGGTTTGCTCTGTAAATTAAGACAGGGACCCCTCCCCTCCCTTCCCCCCCCAAAAAAAAATCTGTGCAACTTCAGTTTGCTTTCTCTTTCTTCGGGGAAGTGAGCGCGGAAGAAAATTGGGGGATTTTCCAGCAGAATTCCCCACTTTCACTCCCTCCCCAAAGTCTAATAACTCCAAATCATGAGATGTTCCTGTTTTGGGGTTCGCTCTTAGACAACTAAGGAATGAGGCGTGGGACTAACCCTAACCCCTAACCCTGCAGGGTTTTTCTCCGCTGTTCAGCCCTGCGGCACCACAATACACCCTGGAATGTCACAGTTGTGTTACACTCACAAAAGAGACTGCTGTTGCTTCTCATCATCAGGAGATCAAAGAATTCCTTTAACACGGAGTTTCTCAAACGTGGCAAGGTGTGTGGACTTCAACTCCCAGAATTCCCCCTGGCTGGCGGGGGAATTCTGGGGCTTGAAGTCCATGCAAGTTAAGTGGGGAATTCTGGGACTTGAAGTCCTCCAATGCTGGCTGGGGAATTCTGGGAACTGAAGTCCATCCGTCTTAAAGCTTGCTGGCTGGGGAATTCTGGGAGTTGAAGTCCACTCATCTTTAAAGCATGCTGGCTGGGGAATTCTGGGAGTTGAAGGCCACTCATCTTTAAAGTTTGCTGGCTGGAGAATTCTGGGGCTTGAAGTCCATGCAAGTTAACTGGGGAATTCTGGGAGTTGAAGTCCTCCAATGCTGGCTGGGGAATTCTGGGAGTTGAAGGCCATCCGTTTTGAAGCATGCTAGGTGGGGAATTCTGGGAACTGAAGTCCATCCGTCTTAAAGCTTGCTGGCTGGGGAATTCTGGGAGTCGAAGTCCACCCATCTTTAAAGCTTGCTGGCTGGGGAATTCTGGGAATAGCAGTCCATTCATGCCACCTGGGGAATTGTGAGACTTGAAGTCGATCCATGCTGCCTGGGGAATTCTGGGAGTCGAAGTCCACCCATCTGAAAGCTGCCAAGGTTGACAAAGACCGCTTCTGTGCAGACTAAAAATAGAACATTGATCTGATTCCCATTAGCAGCCCACTCAGTGAGTAACCGAAAGGCATTATACTTGCTCGTGAGCTCCTTCCTCTCTCCTTGCGGTGATGATGTTTGTGATAAAGAGGCATCGGTGGATGATGGGCATCCTGGGATGTGAGGAGGGGAGAGGGAAGCCCTGCAGATTTCGGGGGGGGGAGTTTGTCTCAGAAAAGAAAAGCTGAAATTTGTAGCATGGCTCAGAACAACTGTGGGCAAACCGCCTCTTCCAGAACACGAGATTTAGAAGTTCCAAGGTTGTACATCCCTGGTCTAGGGCCTCCTGCTTGAGCAGGGGGTTGGACTAGAAGACCTCCAAGCTCCCTTCTGTAGGAAGTTAGTACCCACCCCCTCCTAGAAAAATGAAATATCCTAGGAAATATTGAAAAAGGAAAGAATATGTTTCTCTGAATGAGGAAAAGAGAAACAGGTGTTAAATACAAAGCAGCTTCCTGCAGCTCCCTGCCCCCACCCTTGCCACATTCCTCCCACCTAGCCTGGAGCAGTCTTCTAACCATATTAGGATTTGCCCAAGGCCCTTTCATTCAGCCAAGCCTGGGACAGACAAAAGCCTATAGAGTTGCCACTGCATGCCTTCTGGGAGCCTGATCACCAATCAGTGCATTATATACACAGGAACAGGAAACTAAGAGGTGGGATCCAACAGAGATTATAAAACCAAGGGACTCAAGGCCACACTTGGAATCCTGCATTCAGTTTTGGTCGCCACGATGTAAAAAGGATGTTGAGACTCTAGAAAGAGTGCAGAGAAGAGCAACAAAGATGATGAGGGGACTGGAGGTTCAAACATATAAAGAACGGTTGCAGCAACTGGGTATGTCTAGTTTAATGAAAAGAAGGACCAGGGGAGACATGATAGCAGTCTTCCAATATCTCAGGGGTTGCCACAAAGAAGAGGGGGTCAAGCTATTCTCCAAAGCACCGGAAGGCAGGACAAGAAGCAATGGGTGGAAACTACTCAAGGAGAGAAGTAACTTAGAAATAAGAAGAAATTTCCTGATAGTGGGAACAATAAATTCAGAAGTTGTGGTGCTCCATCACTGGAGGTTTTTAAGAAGAATGAGATATTATAATGAATAATCATTTGTCTAAAATGAAGGGTTTCCTGCCTGAGTGGGGAGTTGAACTAGGAATGGTACAGGGCCTCCTGCTTGAGCAGAGGGTTAGACTAGATGACCTCCAAGGTCCTTTCCAACTCTGTGATTCTGTTAGAAGACCTCCTAATTTGTCCCTTCCAAATTTGTTGTTCTATTCTCCAAAGCCCCCGAAGGCAGAACAAGAAGCAACGGATGGAAACTATCCAAGGAAAGAAGCAACCTGGAACTAAGGAGCAATTCCCTGAGAGTGAGGACAATTAACCAGTGGAACAGCTTGCCACCAGAAGTGGTGGCTGCTCCAACACTGGAGGTTTTTTAGAAGAGTTTGGACAGCCATTTGTCCGGAATGGCACAGGATCTCCCTGGTACAGGGTCTCCTCCTTCAGCAGAAGGTTGAACTAGAACAGGGGTCTCCAACCTTGACAACTTTTAAGACTTGTGGACTTCAACTCCCAGAATTCTGGGAGTTGAAGTCCACAAGTCTTAAAGTTCCCAAGGTTGGAGACCCCTGAACTAGAAGACTCTTCTGTTATTGTGGCTATTACAAACCTCATTCCATGTCAATGTCCTTTTGAGAAGAGTTTCCTAGCCAGAAAAATCCCATTACTGCACTTCGTTTTTTTAAAAAACGTTTAAGTTGTCGTTCTGCATTTGCCAACAAATCCTTCGGAGGGTTTATCGATTGCCAAGTGCTTGGCGTCCTCTCATCTTCTGATGGAGCAGTTATGAGAAATCAGGCCCTGAGCGGAACAGGAGACCTTATACCATTCCAGACAAGTAGCTGTCCAGTCCCTTCTTAAAAACCTCCAGTAATAATGGGGCATCCACAACTTCTGGTGGCAAGCTGTTCCACTGGTTAATTCAGAGGTCTTCAAACTTGGCAACTTTAAGACTCGTAGACTTCAACTCTCCAGCCAGCTATTCTGGGAGTTGAAGTCCACAAATCTTAAAGTTGCCAAGTTTGAAGACCTCTGGGTTAATTGTTCTCACTGCCAGGAAATTTCTCCTTAATTCCAGGTTGCTTCTCTCCTTGTTTAGTTTCCACCCGTTGCTTCTTGTCCTGCCCTCAGGTGCTTTGGAGAATAGGTTGACCCCCTCTTCTTTGGGGCAACCTCTGAGATAGTGGAACACTGCTATCATGTCTCCCCTGGTCCTTCTTTTCATTAAACTAGACATACCCAGTTCCTGCAACCGTTCTTCATATGTTTTAGCCTCCAGTCCCCTAATCATCTTCGTTGCTCTTCTCTGCACTCTTTCCAGAATATCAACATCTTTTTTTATATCGTGGCAACAAGAATCAACTAACCAAAACAGATGAGGCCAAGCTATTTAGGAGCAGCGTAAAGTCCAGGAGATATTTTGGAAACTGCTTCCGCTGCAATCTCTACGCAGTGTGACCTGTCTGAGAAGGTCAACCCAAAGCAATTCAAAAATTAGAGATGGACGGCTTCGGCTAAGCAAAAATCTGTGTGATATCCAGAGCTCTTTTCCAGCCTTCCTGCTGAGTTTGCAAACCTCCTTTGCAAAAAGGGGAAATGAAGACTAGAAGAAGAAGAAGGGTGGGAGGAGAGACATCTGTAGGCTTTTGGGGGGGGCATGATAGGGATAAAAAAAAGATTCACTTAGGATTTGTGGTTTTGAGGATTTGGGGGGGAAAGCTGGGTAATAGGGGAAAAAAGTGATCACATTTGCTTCCTTCTTTGACGGTTGGGGATTTTTGCAATGTCGCTGAAAATGCAAAATTAAAGCACCAACTAGCAGCATCAACATCTGAAACAATACAAATTAAAATACAATTCCAAAGCAATTAAGGACCAGTTAAAATGCAATTAATTTTAAAGTGAGCTTTTTTCTTTCTCCTATTATTCTCTCCTTCCATAGTTTTGATTATTTCTTTCCTTTCTTTCCTTCCTTATTCTCCCTTTCCATCCTTCCGTCCTTCCTTTTCCTTCCTTCCTCCCACCCTTCCTTCTCTCTCTCTTCCTTTCTCTTCTTTCTTTCTTTTTCTTTCTTTCTCTTTCTTTCTTTCCTTTCCTCCCTCCCTCCCTTCTCTCTCTCTCTTCCTTTCTTTTCTTTCTTTCTTTCTGTTTCTTTTTCTCTTTCCTTCCTTCCTTCCTTCTTCTTTCCTTCCTCTCCCTCTTCCTTCCTTCCTTTCCTTCCTTCATTCCTTCTCTCTCTCTCTTCCTTTCTTTTCTTTCTTTCTTTCTGTTTCTTTTTCTCTTTCCTTCCTTCCTCCTTCCTTCCTTTCCTTCCTTCCTTTCCTTCCTTTCCTTCCTTCCTTCTCAGTCTGAGTTGCTTCGTATATTCTTTGTAAAACTTTTCTTTTTTTTTTTTATTGAAAAGTTTTACAAGTACAAAGTACATACAGTTTTTATCTTTTCTACCCCCCCATCCACCCTCTACCCTTCTCCCCTCCCTCACCCTCCCCCCTCCCCCCTCCCCCCTTCCAGACTTCCCAGAGAAAAACACAAGGTATAAATTCAATACAAAAAGTATAAAATTACCTAATACTAAAACAGATTGTTAATTCAAAAATATCTTATCCTTTCTTAACTCTTTGTTATGCATAAGCTTGAAAGTATAATCTATTATTTCTTCAAACAGCAAACAAAATATGCTATTTAAATTATATTAATCTGAAACTTTTTCTGAATATATTCCGTCCACTTACTCCATTCCAACACATATTTTTCATTAGAATAATCCTTAAGATAAGATGAAACCTTAGCCATTTCGGCCAGATGTGTCACTTTCAATGTCCATTCTTCAATTGTAGGTATATCTTCCTTCTTCCAATATTGCGCCACCAACAATCTGGCAGCCGTTATAAAATTCAAAATCAGCTTAGTCTCTATAGGTGTACAATCCGTTGTTATTCCCAGTAGAAAGAACTGTGGTGTAAATTTAATTTTTTTCTTTAAAATATTTTGTATAATCCACCAGATTTTTATCCAGAAAGCCTTAATTTTTTTACAAGTCCACCATACATGGAAATATGTAGCATCATCACATTCACATCTCCAGCATTTAGGCTGTAAGTTAGGATACATACATGCCAATTTTTTTGGGTCTAAATGCCATCTGTAAAACATTTTATAAAAATTTTCCCTCAAATTTTGAGCCTGCGTAAATTTAACATTTATAACCCATATCTTTTCCCATATGTCCATCGTTATAGGTTCTCCAAAGTTTTGAGCCCATTTTATCATACAATCTTTAACCAATTCCGATTCTGAATCCAGTTCCAATAAAATATTATATAATCTTTTTATATGCATTGGACCATTATCTTTAATTTGTACAATCAAGTTTTCTTCATTTTGCACAATACCAATTTTTCTATCATCGCTCCATCTGGCCTGTAACTGTCTATATTGGAACCAGGTCCTAACTATTCCTTCCTCTTTTAATTTCTCAAATGATTTTAGTTGAGATAGTGTTCCATCTTCAAGGAGAAGTTCTTTATATGTAACCTTATCTATGTTTTGTTCCAAGTTTATATTTTCTATCGCGTGTCTAGGTACCGTCCACCAAGGTATTTTATCATTTAGCTTACATTGGTACTTTTTCCAGACACGCAATAAAGCATTTCTCAATATATGACTCTTAAAAACTTTGTCTATCTTTTTATCATATATTAAATAGGCATGCCACCCATAGAGCAAACCATATCCCTCAATATTTAATACACTTTCTTCCGTTAAGTTAATCCAATCTGTAATTGCTGCGAGAGCTGCTGCTTCATAATACAATTTTAAGTTTGGCATTTTTAAGCCCCCTCTTTCACGTATATCCTGCATTATCTTCTGATTTACCCGCGGCTTCTTCCCTGCCCAAATGAATTTATTTATACCCTTCTGCCACTCCCTTAAGGTTCCGTCTTTTTTAAGTATTGGTATCATTTGAAAAAGGAATAGAAACCTTGGTAAAACATTCATTTTAACAGCAGCTATCCTTCCCAACAGTGACAATTGCAGTTTTTCCCAATTTTCCATATCTTTCTGTATTTTTAACCATAATGGTTCATAATTATATTGGTATAGTTTTGTATTTGTGGACATAATATAAACCCCTAAATATTTGATCTTTTGAACTACTTCAAAACCTGTTACCTTTTCTATTTCTTCTTTTTGACTTCTTGTCACATTTTTAACTATTATTTTTGTTTTGGCTATATTTATCTTAAAACCAGATACTTGTCCATATAAGTTAATTATATCCATCAAAATTTTAATAGATTGTAGTGGTTGGGTCAGAGTAACGACCAGGTCATCCGCAAAAGCTCGTAACTTATATTCTTCCTGTCTGATCTTAATCCCCTTTATTGTGTCAAGTTCTCTTATTTTGCTGAGTAATATTTCCAAACTCAAGATAAACAACAAAGGAGATAAAGGACATCCTTGTCTTGTTCCTTTTTCTATATTAAAATTATCTGTTAACCCACCATTGATTATTATTTGCGCTGTTTGTTTTTGGTATATTGCCTGAATAGATTGTACAAAATAATCTCCAAGTTGTAATTTTTCTATTAACTTTAATAAAAATCGCCAATTCAATCTATCAAAGGCTTTCTCAGCATCCAAAAATATCAATGTTGCAGGGACCTGGTTGTTCTTTCCCAAATACTCTAATAAATTAACAACTTGTCTAACATTAGTTTTCATTTGTCTACCTGTTATAAACCCAGTTTGATCGTGATGTATTGTCTGTTGTAAGACTATCATTAGTCTATTTGCTAAAATTTTTGCAAAAATTTTATAATCTAAGTTTAGAAGTGAAATCGGCCTGTAATTTTTTGGGTCTGTAAGATCTTGACCCTCTTTTGGGATCAGAGAGATAAAAGCAGTTTTCCAAGATGGAGGTACAGTGCCTCCCTTTTGGATATAGTTAAACAAATCTTTAAGTGGTTCCACCATTTCCTCCTGCAATTTTTTATAATAAACAGCGGTTAATCCATCTGTCCCCGGGGCCTTGCCCACTTTTAATTGTTTAATTGCCAATGCAATCTCTTCTGAAGTTATCAATTGATTTAAAGTATCCCTCTGAATCTCAGTAAGTGTATGAATATTTTGTTGCTGTAAGTACCTATCTATCTCTTCTTCCCTTACTTTATCCCCACTATATAATCCTGAGTAGAAATCTAAGAATGATTTTTTAATGAATTCTTGTTCATAAGTTTCTTTACCCTTATATCTAATTTTTTCAATAGTTCTTGATTTTTGCTTCTTTCTTAACATGTATGCCAGCCACCGCCCTGGTTTGTTTGCGTTACTAAAAATATTAAATTTTGCATACTGTAAATTGGTTGCAACTTGGTCTGTCATTAACATGTTAAATTGACCCCTTAATAAGTTAATTACCTCTTTAATTTTCCTATCCAATGGATTAGAAATTAAGGCCCTTTCCTGTCGTTTGATCTCTTCTTCCAATTCTTTCCTCTTTTCCTCTTTTTTTCTTCTAAATTTATTATTCAGATAGATCAAAATACCTCTCATATAAGCTTTACTGGCATCCCAAACCATTTCCAAAGATGTGCCCTTCTGCATATTATTAACAAAAAATTCTTTCATTAATTTTTTACATTCCCTCACATTATTCTCATATCTAAATAAATTATCATTTAACCTCCATGACCTTCTGGGTCCATTGTTATCTTGCAATTCCAGCCAGACCGGACTATGATCCGTTAATACTCTTGAACATATCTTCGTCTTCTTTACCCTAGAAAAAAGATTATTAGTAATCAAAATAAAATCAATCCTTGAAAAAGATTGATGTCTATCGGAGAAAAAGGTAAAGTCCTTTTCTTCTATATTTCTTTCACGCCAAATATCCCTCAACTCCCAATCTTCCATCATTTCAAAAAAAGACTTTGGTAATTTGGCTCTTGAAAAAGTATTTTGGCTTGGACCCTTCTTGTCCTTTTTAACGTCTGGTACACCATTCCAATCTCCCAGAAGGATACAGGTATTATAGTCCCATTGTATTAACTTTGTATGTAAAAAATCATAAAATTTCTCTTGTTGTTGGTTCGGGGCATATACACCAATCACCAATATTCTTTCTCCTTTAATTAAAAGTTCTATAGCTAGAAATCTTCCTTGATCGTCTGCTTCAATCAATTTGGCAGTCAGGTTTTTTTTGACGTATATTACAATACCATTTCTTTTTTCTGATGCTGATGATACAAATTGCAGAAAAGCCTCTTCCCGGGCAAAGGGAAGGGCAAAGAGCGCGCAGGCACAGGTAGAGCCCTCCCAACCCCCCCAGGGAAAGATCTAGGGGGGGCGTAAGGAGGACTCCCTGGTAACCAGTTGCTGCTCCGGACCTTGGATATCTCTGCTTTTGCAGAGCGAGGAGGCTGTCACCAAACACTGCTGTAAACAACAGATTCTGATTGAAGATTATCATCAGCAGCGGAGAAAGCCAGGAGGTAAAATCAAATTACAGTAACCTATAATTAACTCTTAACGACTCTCATTTGAACTACAAAGAAACAAGTTGGCTTTTTAAAATGGCGTTGGAGGCTTGAAAGGGGGAGGAAGTGATGAGAACAAAGAGAAAAGTTTTATCTTTGCTGATAGCAATGGCAAGAGAGCTGCTGGACTTGATTTAAATTTGTACTTACGTTTGAGACTTTTCTTCTTTTTGGCACCAGATTAAAATAACTGGGAATATCTGACTAAAGATTTACGTTAATCCTGATGGCTTCTAAATCTGTAAAGACGGTCTCTTCCAAAAGTGCGGAGAGCTCTCCAACCCCCACTACTACTAAGCTGCAAATGCTTGCAACACAATCTCAACCCCAGCCCCAGCCATTAACTCTTGCAATGTTGCAAGAAAGCCTTAAAGCTATGCAGATTCAAATATCTACCAATTTTAACAAAAAAATTGATGAATCTAATGAGACAATTAAGGAGTTGATAAATGATCAGATACAAGTTGTGTCTAATAAAATGGAAATCTGCAACAATGAAATTAGAGCTGACATTTTGGAGGCATTTAAAGGATTGGCGAATAATGTGGAATATTTGGATGAGCAAGTTCAATTAATCAAAGATATTACTGCCTCCCTACGAGAGAGAATAGACGAAGTTGAAGAAAAAACTACAGATGAAATTACATTGATACATTTTCGCAACATGGAGTTCGCGATCAGAATTCGTGGACTGCGAGAAGAGAAAAGTGAAGATTTAAGAGTGTTGTTGGGAGATGCCCTTGCCCAAGTGTTGGATATTAACAAGGAAGAGCTGATGGGCCAGATCGATAAGGTTTACAGGGTCAACTCTCGAGCTGCCAGAGTAAGGAACCTTCCAAGAGACATCGTGATATATTTTAATAACAGAGCACTGCGTAATGAAATTCTCCAAGCAACGTACCTAAATAAATTACAGGTGGGAGGACAGGAATTGATCACACTGAAAGAGATTCCCCCAAGAATGCTGAGGGCTAGAAGAGATTTTACCTTTTTGGTTGAGGAGCTTAAAAGACAACAATTACCATTTAGATGGGAAGTTCCAAATGGTATCTCTTTGATCTATGCTGGAGAAAGACATCGACTTAACACGGTCCAAAAAGCAAGAGATTTTTTTACATATATTTTAAAGGCTGGGACACCGAGTTCATCAGAGGGAAGGAGAAAAGAGAATGACGGAGCAAGACAACAGGAAGTCCAGCAAATAGAGGCCCCATCTGGTCAAGGTGATACTGTTATAATTCGGGACCAAAGTTTGGATTTATTTGGAGAACAACAGATAAAAGAACAAAGACAGACCAGAGCGGCAACTAAACGTATGCAGGAAATGGCACAACAACAATCTCAGCTTGCGGTTAAAGAAACTACTAAATCTGAAGCAGTGGGAGGAGCAAGACGAAAGGAACGGCAGTTCCTAGATCATCAGTCAATGTTCCAGAAGCTTCAGAAGCCTGCAGATGGGAAGTAGATTTTTAACTTGGAATGTTAATGGATTAAATTCACCACAGAAAAGAAGGAAAATATTTCATTATCTAAAACAATTTAATAACGATGTGGTCTGTCTTCAAGAAACACATATTAGAAAACAAGACCAAAAATATTTGCTAAATTCAAAATTAGGACTACAATTTGTAAAACTTTTCATAAAAAATGATTTATAAAAGACAAAAGAGGGGAGGTACGCTCTTTGGAAAAAGCAAGTGTTTTTGAAACAATGTCAGACAGATCCAGTGAGATTGTTCTTTTAAAAAAAATTAAGCTACCCCCAAAGGTTCCCCAAAAAACCCTTTTCCATAACGACCCTGATTTTTTAAAAAGAATCTCTCCATATTCAACCCCCTTCCCGTACTGAGCCCATTAACACCCCCACCCGCCTTCTCCTCTTCTCCAGTTACATACCTTTCTATTTTAACTAGAAGCTCAAAAGGCAGCAATTTAATTTTTTTTAGTCTTTTTGAAGTCTTTTTTAAAGCCCGAAATAAAATGTAGGGGAAATGGGATCGAACCAGGGCTAAAAACAGAATCTCTCCGTTCAAAGAGGGACTCTCAGGTGGCAAAGTAAACAATGAAACCTGGCAATGCCCAAAAAATACAAATGGTCTTTTCATGATTCACTAATAATCTCTTTGGACATTTTTGCTATAAAGGGTCAACAAAATACAGGTAGTCCTTGACTTACAACGGTTCATTTAGTGACTGTTTGAAGTTACGGCCCTGGGAAAAAAAGTGACTTATGACCATTTTCACACTTACGACTGCTGCAGCCTTCCCACGGTCACCTGATCAAAATTCAGACCTTTGGCAACGGACTCATATTTATGACGGGGGCCGTGTCCCAGGCTCACGTGGCCCCCTTCTGGCAAGCAGTCAATGGGGAAGCCGGATTCACTTAACAACCATGTTCCTAACTTAACAGCTGCAGGGATTCACTTAACAACGGTGGCATAAAACAACCGTTAGTCACATGATTGTCCAGTGAAACGGGTTTCCCTGTTGTGTTTGCTTGTCAGAAGGTCGCAAAAGGAAAGGAAAGGAAAGGAAAGAAGGAAAGGAAAGGAAAGGAAAGGAAAGGAAAGGAAAGGAAAGGAAAGGAAAGGAAAGGAAAGAAGGAAAGGAAAGGAAAGGAAAGGAAAGGAAAGGAAAGGAAAGGAAAGGAAAGGAAAGGAAAGGAAAGGAAAGAAGGAAAGGAAAGGAAAGGAAAGGAAAGGAAAAGGAAGGGAAAGGAAAGGAAGGAAAGGAAAGGAAAGGAAAGGAAAGGAAAGGAAAGGAAAGGAAAGGAAAGGAAAGGAAAGGAAAAGAAAGGAAAGAAGGAAAGGAAAGGAAAGGAAAGGAAAGGAAAGGAAAGGAAAGGAAAGGAAAGGAAAGGAAAGGAAAGGAAAGAAGGAAAGGAAAGGAAAGGAAAGGAAAGGAAAGGAAAGGAAAGGAAAAGGAAGGGAAAGGAAAGGAAGGAAAGGAAAGGAAAGGAAAGGAAAGAAGGAAAGGAAAGGAAAGGAAAGGAAAGGAAAGGAAAGGAAGGAAAGGAAGGAAAGGAAAGGAAAGGAAAGACAGGGATTGATTTAAAGATGGAAACATTCAATATAACAAGGTTAAGGAAGAGGAAGTATTTTGAGGACTATTTGTAATAGCTTGGAGATATCTGCAGATCCATTGGCTCCAAAAGGGGCTTGATTGATTGATTGATTGATTGATTGATTGATTGATTGATTGATTGATTGATTGATTGATTCTGGGACATCAAGTCATTGCTGATCCTTTGCAACTGGAAGGTCAGAACATCTGGCCATCAGCTCTCCTATTCCAATAATCTTAAAATATCCCCCCCTGCCCTAAACATCCAAACATCAAAATGAAGACAAACAATGAAACACAACAAAATAAAACTTCTGTTGAAGTTTTATTTATCACCGTGGATTTATCACAGTTACGTGACTACAAGAGTTGTCAAAGCTTCTTTGGGGTGGGGTGTCTGTGACAATTCCCCATGGGACAACGCGCCACAACCAACTCGCTGCAGGACAAGAGTTTTACACTAATATCAAAGAAATTGTGGAAAGAAAGGATGCACAAGGAGGGACAGAATGAAATGTGAATGGCAAACATGAAAATAAAATTGCATTTATTTTAAATAATTAAATAGAATTGTTAAATGGTCCCACAGCGAGTTGGCTGTGTGCCAAGTTGTCCCATTCTGTTCTTTGGATTCTGTCTTCACGTCCCCACAGGAGGGGACCTCACCGTTTGGGAAATCCTGTCATGGATAAGTTTTCTCCAGGAGGGCCTCTCCACAACCTGGACCTTGAGATCTTCCAAGACCATCACCATGTGACTGCATCCATCCATCTTACTGCTGCTTGTCTCCTCTTTTTTTCCCCTTCCTCTTCCTCTTCCTCTTCCTCCTCCTCCTCCTCTTCCTCTTCCTCCTCCTCCTCTTCTTCTTCTTCTTCTTCTTCTTCTTCTTCTTCTTCTTCTTCTTCTTCTTCTTCTTCTTCTTTTCTTCCTCTTCCTCCTCCTCCTCCTCCTCCTCCTCCTCCTCCTCCTCCTCCTCCTCCTTCCTTCCTTCCTTCCTTCCTTCCGACTTAACTAGCATTATGGACTTCTCAAAGTCTTCACATGGATTGATTATCTGCCATCAGGTCAGTTCTTATAGGCCACACTTTTCTTCCACCTTTCCAAGAATTATGGGTCCCTCAAGAGACTTGGGTCTTTGCATTGATTGATTGATTGATTATGCACCTTCAAGTTGGTATTGACTCCTAGCAACCATGGATGGATGGGTGGGTGGGTGGATGGATTCTGTCCCATCAGAATCACTATCTAGTCTTAGGGACCACATAGATAGATGTTCTCCATGAAGAGATGTCTTCAACCTGGTCCTTCAGATCTTCTAATGGTGCCCTCTTCACCACTGTAACTGGGCCTCCTCCTTGCTGTTACAGTTCCCCGTGATCATGAGATCAAAATTTGGATCCTTGGCAACTGGTTCGTATTTACGATGGTCACAGCGTCCCTGGGGTCACGTGATCCCCTTTTGCGACCTTCTGACCAGCCAAGTCCATGGGGAAGCCAGATTCGTTTAACGACCGTGTGACCAACTTAACAACTGCAGTGATTTGCTTAGCCACCGTGGCAAGGAAGGTCATAAAATATGGCAAATTTCACTTAACAGCTGTCTCACTTAGCAACAGAAACGTTGGGCTCAATGGTGGTCGTAAGTCAAGGACTCCCTATATTTAAGCTAGACTTCTTGGCAAATCGAACGCCATTCGACCAGTGTGTGAGGATCACAACCAAGCTACAAAAATGCTCCAAGGTCATTTTGTGCAGGTGTGTGTGTGTGTGTGTGTGTGTGTGTGTGTGTGTGTGTGTGTGTGTGTGTGTGTGTGTTGTGTCCCCAACCCCTCCACAAAAGAGGATAACAGAACCTGCTCCTCCATCCCGGCTTAATTCAGGCTCCACATAGTAGTAGGGTGTCAGGGTCATCCATTGCTGACCTGCATGTGTGAATCCCTCCTCTCCTTTCCATGCATGCAGCTTAGAATAGAACAGAGCTGGAGGGGACTTTGGAGGTCTTCTAGTCCAGCCCCCTCCTCAAGCAGAACAGAACTACCCGTCATCCTTCCTTCCTGCTCTCCAATGCTCTACCCTTCTTAGACCCTTAAAGTCAAATAAAAAGGATAACCGTCAGATAAATTGCTCCAATCCAGTCCCGTCCTTACGACGGGCATCTCTAGAGGAAAAATCTTTGGGACGTCCCGGACGGACACTGTCTTCCTGCGTCCTTCACATGCCTCCTTCCAACCTCCTTCTCCCCCCTCCCCGCCTCCGTTCTCGCATAGCTCCGGGCGCAGCCACGCGACTTCCCCTCGCCTCGCCTCTCCCACCCATCCACCCCCGGGAGAGATTCCCCTGGACTCGCTCCTCCGACACTGTGGGGAGAAGAGCCGCTACGCCCGCCCCGGCGTCCGACGCCCACCCCCCAAGAAGAGGCAGGCACCAAGAACGCCTCTGAGAACGTGCAGAGAGCCGGAGAGTGCCGGACGCCAAAGTCGGGGCTCCCTTCTGCCCACTCCGCTGAGCGACGGCCGCAAACAGGAGGCAGGCGCGTAGAGCACCTCTGAGAACGTGCAGAAAGCCGAAGGATACGAGACGCCAACGCCAAGGGCTCCCTTCTGCCCTTCCACGGTCCGACGCCCCCAAACAAGAGGCAGGCAAGAGAGAGCGCCTCTGAGAACGTGCAAAGAGCCGGAGAGTGCCGGGCGCCAAACTCGGGTCGGAAGGCTCTCTTCTCAGAGTCTTCTGCCCACTCGGTCGTAGGACATCCAGAAAGAAAAGGCAGCAAGAGCTTCTGAGAACGCGCAGAGTGCCCGAAAGAGACGGAGAGAGCGCCTCTGAGAACGTGCAAATAGCCGGAGGGTGCCGGGCGCCAAAGCGGGGGCTCCCTTCTGCCCACTCCGCCATCTGACGCCCCCAAACCAGGAGCACACAAGAGACAGAACCTCTGAGAACGTGCAGAGAGCCGGACGGTACCAAGCGTCCCAACAACTGCGGCCGGCGGAGGAGAGCCAAGCAGGCGCGCACCCCGAGGTCCGCGCGCGCTCCCTCCCTCCCTCCTCCCTCCCCGGAGCCGAGCCGGGACAGCCTCCTCAGCGCTCCCCGCCTCCGCCCGGCACCGTCCGGAGCAGCCTCCGACCCACTTCCCTCCGGCTGCCGTCCAAAGCAGCGCTCTCCCGGGCAGGCGGCGGCTGCGGAGTTGCAAGAGCGGTCGGCAGCCCTCCTGGGCGGCGCTCGCGGGGATGCCCGAGCTGGGCTAGCATGGCCCGGCGTCCCCCTTCGCTGCTCCTCCTCCTCCTCCTCCTCCTCCTCTTCCTCCCTCCGCTGCTGCAGAGCCGGGGCTGCTCGCCCTGCTTCTGGTTCGCCACGCCGGACACGGTGCAGTGCCGTTTCGTGCAGCTGCAAGAGCCGCCGGCGGAGCTGCCGTCCGCGGTGCGCAACCTGACCGTGGTCGGCGCCAACCTGAGCGTGCTGGGCCGGGCGGCCTTTGCAGGCGGCTGGGGACCGCGGGCTTTGCCTCGCCGACCGTTGCTCCACCTAACGTTGCTGGCGTTGCTCCGAAGCCGCATCGAAGCGCTCGAGGAGGCGGCCTTCGCCGGGCTGCCGTCCCTGGCCGCCCTGGATTTAAGCCACAACCCGCTGCGCTGCGTCTCGCCCGGAGCGTTCCTCTTCTGCGCCCGCTTGCACCGGCTCAGCCTCAACGGGGCGCTGACGGACGGACGGACGACCGAGGAGCTGCTGGGCTCGGCTCTGACCAACCTCAGCCTTGCGCGGCTGGAGCTGGCCGGGAACGGCTTGCGCGCTCTGCCTCCGGGCTGGACGCTGCCGGCCTCTTTGCAAGAGCTGGACGCGCGCAACAACTCGCTGCAGGCGCCGCGGCCCGAGGGGCTGGCTGCGCCCCTGTTGCGCTTGCAGCTGGCGGGCAATCCCCTGACTTGCGACTGCCCCGCTCTGCGACCGCTGCTGCTCTGGCTGGGCAACGCCACGTGGCGGGCGCCGGATCGGCGGGAGCTGCGCTGCGCTTCCCCGCCGCAACTGCGGGACACGCTGGTTCTGCGCCTTCGGCCGCGTCAGCTCAAGTGCCTGGAGGAAGGGGCGGCTTGGGGGCTCCTGGAGCCCGTCGGCGGGCCGGAGCCGAAGGAGCTGGAGACCGTCTCGTACGTCTTCCTTGGCATAGTGCTGGCACTGATCGGGCTGGTTTTCTTAATGGTGCTGTACCTGAACCGACGGGGCATTAAGCGGTGGCTGAATAACCTGCGAGAAGCCTGCCGGGATCAGATGGAGGGCTACCAGTACCGGTACGAGCAGGACAGCGACCCCCGGCGGGCCAGCCCGGGCGCTCTCTGAAACCGGGCAGGGATGGGGCAGGTGAAGGACAACCTGGTGAGCCCTGCCAGGCTGGCTGCATTGGGGAGGTTGGCACCCCAAGCTTTCTCTCTGGGGCAGCTTCTTCTGGCCCCCCAAAAGGTTGGACCTCCCGAGGGCTTTGGCCAGCACTGGTGCTGGAGGAGATGTTGAGGGGTCCTGGGCTGGAGCACCAGGCTTGGGATGCCCTTGCCAGCTGTCCCGTTTTCTGCGAGGCCAAGCCGGTGGTGACCTCTGGAAGCTAAGCAGGGTCAGAGCTGGGCAAAGCTTGGAGGGGAGAACTGGAGGCTACAAGGGGGTGTAGCGGAATCGCCCTGATCTCCAAAGAAGAGACTATTGTCTGCAGAGATGTGGCTCCGGGACTCACCGAACTGTGGCTGTGCCTTAAGCCTGTCTAGATAACTAGCATAAAAGTTAACCGTGGCTAATCCGGAGAGCCTAAACAATGTTGGCTAGTAAACTAGATAAGAGGCAACCAGGAAGTTCCGGAGTTGTGAAAAATGGCCACACCTTCGAAGATGGGAATGACCGTTTTTGTATGATTGCCAAGGTGACGGATTTAATCTCTCAGAACTGAAATCCACTTAAATGCGCCGTTGTTTATTCAGCCCTATGGATGCTCCACTCTTGAACCCAGGACTCTGGATTCTGCCGAGGTTCCACGCTGCCCTCTTAACGGGGGGACGTGGGGGACGGTTGTGCGAATTCTTCCACCGCAGTCTGACGCAGGGAGAGCGAGCTTTGTGCAATACCGGGGCTGCCTTCCCCTGAGACCCTCCTAAGTTTGCATCCCCAAACTTTTTAACTTTGTACTTCGGGCAGAGCCTGTCCCCCTTTTAATGCTCAGGAGGTGACGGATACCCAGAAAAATGCCAGGAACTGAACAAATGTATTCTGCCAACTTAAAGATTTCCTTGCAATAATTTGGATACGGAGGGAGGGTGCAATGCTTGATTTTCCCAAAGGAATTTGGGGAATTTGATTCCTGTGAATGAACGAATCCCAGAGTCCTGACTCCCGATGTCGGTTTGCCAGTTAAACAAACAGGGGTCAGGAATGGTGAGGAAGGGGCTTTCACTGTCTTCCTGTCTGCATTGAAGGTTTGCCTCCCCTTAGAAAAAATATTAACAAAGAAAGAGCTGTTTTCCCCCTCCCATCTGTGGGTCTTTCCCCCTCCTCCAATTCCAATGGATCTGTGCCAGCACCCCATGCCAGCTACTGGAAGAGGGGAGTCCCCATCCTCTTCTGCTCTTAGTTGGCACAACCCTCCCCCCTCCTTTCCCCAGCACCATGGGTTTCGGAGTCAGTAACTTTCTGCCGGACCATTAATTTTGAATTATTTCAGACCCAATTCCCGCAGACTTTTGAGCTTCAGGGAACGTTGCAATAGAGCAGAAAATCCCTTTTTTTTATTTAAAAAAAACTTTTCGGTGTGTTTCAGATGATTTTAGAAACACACACATGAACAGATGCCATAATCCCTAAGGGGAGAATGTCTGGAAGTGAAGCCTGATGAATTTCTTCAGAGTAGATCCATTCAAACCAAATAATTATTCCTTAGGAACCGTTTTGCCTGTTCCAAACTCTGAAGCCATAGAAAACGCAAGTGTCTCAAAAGTAGCCGGCTGCTGACCCTTGTTTAAGTCTTACCTTTACCGCATTATTAGTCAACAATCAAATAGGATATATACAGAAGGCCTTCCTATATTTATTGCTGTTCCATATTAATTCTGATTTTTTTTATTGCTGAAGGAGAACTGTAAAGGACCAGGGAAGTCACGTTGGAGGGAACAAAGGCATCATGGAACAAATTAAAATCTTAATAAACTTAGATTTTCTCCCAAAGAACTCAAAATTCTGATCTCACTGTTGCTGTTTTTATCCGCGTGCGCACACACACTGGATGTCAATGGAAATCTACATGCTGTTTTTATTGCACCCAGCCTAAATTGCCTTCCCCAAACGGTCCCCTTCCCACTCCAGGTCTTCTTTCTGGTTTCACAGCCGTGACCAGGTGACCTTAAAGCATTGAACAGAGGGAGGGAGGAAGAAGAAGGTGGCCCAGGCGAGAAGGCAGAATCCTAGAGTTGGGAGCGACCTTAGAGGCCATCCAGTCAACCCTCTGCTCAGGGCAGGCTGAAATAGTGTCTATAAAAAAGGTAAATACCTTAAATAAGAAAGTTACCTCTTTCTTTGGGGTGGGTAGTATGAAGCAGCAAAGAATACAGCTAGTCCTCAGCTTATGTTCACAATTGGGACCGGAATTTTTGTTGGCCAAACAAGGCAGTTGTTTAGTGGAGTCATGCCTGATTTTATGACCTTTTTTGCCAAGGCCGTTAAGGGAATGATGCAGTTGTTAAGTGAATCGTTGCAGTTGTTAAGTGAATCATTGCACTTGTTAAGTGAATGAGGCAGTTAAGTGAATTGTTGCAGTTAAGTGAATCATTGCAGTTGTTAAGTGAATCATTGCAGTTGTTAAGTGAATTGTTGCAGTTGTTAAGTGAATCATTGCAGTTGTTAAGTGAATCATTGCAGTTGTTAAGTGAATCATTGCAGTTAAGTGAATCATTGCAGTTGTTAAGTGAATGATGTGGTCGTTAAGTGAATGATGCAGTTGTTAAGTGAATCTGGATCCCCCCCCCCACATTGACTCTGCTTATCGGAAGCCAGCTGGAAAGGTTGCAAAAGGTGATCACATGACCCCGGAATAGTACAACCATTGTAAATAACTTGCTGAGTGCCCAGATTTTGATCACTTGACCTTGGGAATGCCACAATGGTCGTAAGTGCGAGGACTGGTCATGTCATTTTCTTCAGTGCTGTTGTAACTTTGAACAGACATTAAACGAATGTAAGTCAAGGACTAAGAGAACTTTCAACTTATATTGTAGTGATGTTCAACAGCTTTAAGATCTGTGGTCTTCAATTCCTTTAACCTGCCAGCTGGGGAATTCTGGGAGTTGAAGTCCACCCATCACCCAGGAGCCAAGGTTGAGAAACTCTCCCTAGACCAGGGGTCTCCAGCCTTGGCAACTTTGCTGGCTGAGGAATTCTGGGAGTTGAAGTCCACAAGTCTTAAAGTTGCCAAGATTGGAGAACCCCGATCTAGAGGTCTCTAATGAAGCACCATCCAGCCTTTTTTGGGATCCATTTGAGAAAATGCATCAGACAGCATGAATCTTCTCCCCTTCTTCCAGGCACCAGAGAATGCAAAGAGGCAGGGAATATTTCCAGGTTTCTGAATTCTGCAGGAGCCACCAATGTGTTATGTTTTCACAAACAGGATGGAGATGTTAGATTAGGTCTGTTTTGCAGGTTTTTTCCCCATCTGGTGGAAAATCTCTTTGAGTTTTCGTGGGACATTGGATAATGAGACGGGTGAAGAAAGAGAAGAAAAAAGAAAAAGAAAAAGGGAGGGAGGGAAGGAAGGAAGGAATGAAAGAAGGAAGGATAGAGAGAAAGAAAATGAGAAAGGGAATGGAGGGAGGGAGAAAGAAAATGAGAGAGAAGGAAGGAAAAGGAAGGGAGGAAGGGAGGAAGGGAGGGAGGAAGGAAGGAAGGAAGGAAGGAAGGAAGGAAGGAAGGAAGACAGAGAGAAAGAAAATGAGAAAGGGAAGGGAGGGAGGGAGAAAGAAAATGAGAGAGAAGGAAGGAAAAGGAAGGAAGGAAAGAAAGAAAGAGAAAGAAAGAAAGAAAGAAAGAAAGGGAGAGAGGGAGAGAAAGAAAGGAAAGAAGAAGGAAGGAAAGAGGAAGGAAAGAAGGAGAAAGAAAATGAGAGGGAAGGAAGGAAAAGGAAGGAAAGAAAGAGAAAGAGAGAAAGAAAGAAAGGAAAGAGAAGAAGGAAGGAAGAAAAGAGGTAGGAAAGGAGAGAAAGAAGGAAAGAAGGAAAGGAGAAAAAGAAGGAAAGGAAAGAAGGAAAAGGAAGGAAGGAAGGAAAAAAGGAAAAAAGGAAAGGAAGAAAGGAAGAAAAGAGAAAGTTATAATAGTTTCAGGTTTGCTTAGAAGAGGACACTCCTTGAGTGTTGAAATTTCTTGCACTTTTTGTCACACGGGTAGCTGCCTTTAGCCTCTGTCTAAGAAATGGCGCTTGCATCTCTTCATCTTGTGGTATTTTTAACTGTAAACCTTGCAATCTCTTTTGCCCTGCAATCTCGGGAGGACAAAAATAGCACTTGGGCGGAAGGTACCCAATACAGGTGGGAGGTGAGTGGGTGGGCTTTGAATTCCAGAGGTAGCAAAAATAGTGTAACTCTGTGGTTTTCACGCAGTCCTGGGGTTTCTTTTTATTATTAAGCATTACTGAGCAACATCTGGCAAATTGTCATAGCAGCTGTTATATATAGGCATGAATAGAATTGCAAATTTCCTTTTTGTTATACATTTGTCAAGAACTTGTATAGGTGTGTGTTTCTGTGTTCTGATTTTTCCGGAGAAAAGGTCTCTAGGGTTCGGTTAGTGAGGATTTGTGCAAACATCCTCACAAAGATGCAATGGATATTTTTTTTTCCGTTTAAGTCTTTTGGGGGACACCAAATTGCAAATTTCCTTTTTGTTTTAATGGCAGAGCGCAAGTTTGTCCCGGGCTGCTCCCAGCTGTAAAATCCCTTCTGCTAACAGCTGTAAAACATTATGCAACCTTCCTCTCTCTCATTTCTGAGGGATACCCTTGGAGAAGGGGGTGGGGGGAAATAAAAATAAAACAGAAGGCAAAGAAGGGGAAAAGGATGTTTTCATGGAGACATCTGTTCGAATTTGCTGCAGAGGACAGAATTAATCCGGAAGTGGCTGAGAATTTGGAGAGCGGGTGGGAGAATCGAACGGTGGCTAGAGTTGGTTTTGAAGGACATCCGGATAATCCTTGAGGACTAGAGAGACGTCCCGGGGCTTGTTGGCTGGAGCCAGCCTCGCTTGGCATGGAAATGTGGCATTAGCGGGCCTGAATTTCCTTTCCAGCAGTGCTTAAAAACCCATCAGCTGTGAAATCTTGGCAGGGTTGACAGTCTGGCCAGGCTCTGCGCTTGGCGTCAATTAGACCTTGTCACAAATGCTGTTGGAAGTGCTTGGTGCCTTTGTTTTGGCTTGCTGCGGAGAACATCTAAGAGAGAACCTCCAGTTCCCAAGGCAGTCTATCTGCATTCTTCAGCAGCATAGAAACTCCAGTTCCAGAGACAATCTACCTGCATGCTTCCAATAGAACCTCCATCTCCAGAGGCAGGCTATCTGCATTCTTCAGGGGCACAGCTGAGACAGCTCAGGAATAGAGCTTCCAGTTCCAGAGGCAGTCTATCTGCATGCTTCAAATAGAATTCCCAACTCCAGAGGCAGACTACCTGCATTCTTTGAATAGAACATCCAGCGCCAGAGGCAGGCTATCTGCATTCTTCAGAGGCACAGCTGAGACAGCTGAGACAGTTGAGACTAGAACCTCCAGATCCAGAGACAGGTTATCTGCATTCTTTGAATAGAACCTCCAGTTCCAGAGGCAAGCTATTCCCTGCTGGCTGGGGAATTCTGGGAGTTGAAGACCACATGCCTTTGAAGGGCCCAGATTGAGAAATATTGATAGAGACATACATTTCTGGGAGGGCTTAATTAGTTCCCTTGCAGATTTCAGAGGGCTAGACCAGATGATCTTTGGGGATCCCTTCTGGTGCTACAAATCAATGATTCTCTGATTTCCCAGGGATCCTCCATTAGAAATGATTTGCATGGGGAATTCTGGGAGTCGAAGTCCACAGGGCTTAAAGTGACCCGGGTTGAGAAACAACTGTTTTAGATCATGAAGTTGGAAG
Source organism: Diadophis punctatus similis (assembly GCA_023053685.1). Taxonomy (NCBI): domain Eukaryota; kingdom Metazoa; phylum Chordata; class Lepidosauria; order Squamata; family Dipsadidae; genus Diadophis; species Diadophis punctatus. The sequence continues at coordinate 1,810,070 of JALIGW010000036.1, read as the reverse complement.
AGACTTTAAAGATCATCTAGTCCACCCCCCTGCTTAGAAATCTTTTTTCTTTCTTTCATTCTTTAAAGGAAATTATTTCAACTTTCCTCAAAGAGAAGGTGCGCAATTAAGTTGCCCTTTTCAGAATGAAGACAGCGTATTTTAACAAAGCTGAGAAAAACCAGCGAAATGTAAGGTTGAAAGATAAAACTGGTGTTGAAATCCGAATGGTTTCCACCCCTCCCCCCCCTTATCCTAACTCAGACAGTTTTAGTTGCAGTTTTATTTACCGCTTTTTGTCAGCATATTCTAGTTTTTATACACTCTCTGCATGCATACAGTGAATGCATTTTGGGCAGATTTTTCCCCTAATACAATATACATTTTTAAAAGTCTGAGAACTGCACTGCGGAATTCAAAGTGTTTTCAAACAGTACTTAAAAGAGAGGAACTGCAGATAGCACCAATTCATGCTTTCTGGCTTATCTTTAACCTTTCCATCCATGATTAAACCTTCACGTCTAGAGAAAAGAGGGGCTAGGGGTGACATATCAGTCTTCCAGTATTTGAGGGGCTGCCCCAAAGAAGAGGGGGTCCACCTCTTCTCCAAAGCACCTGAAGGCAGGACAAGAAGCAACGGATGGAAACTGATCAAGAAGAGAACGATTAACCGGTGGAACAGCTTGCCACCAGAAGTTATGGTGCTTCAACACTGGAGGTTTTTAAGAAGAGACTGGACAGTCACTTGTCTGAAATGGTAGGGTCTCCTGCTTGAGCAGGGGGCTGGACTAGATGACCTACAAGGTCCCTTCCAGCTCTATTCTGGATTGATGATTTAACCAGTTCTTCTTCTGAAGATCCAGACCCCTATTACATCCTTCTCATTGTCCCAAAAAATAGTTTTCTTTCTTCCTTTTCTTTCTTTCTTTCTTTCTTTCTTCCCTCCCTCCCTTCTTGTTTCCTTTCCTTTTCTCCCTCTCCTGCCTTTTCCTTCCTTCTTCTCTCTCCTTCATTCATTCCTTTGCTCCTTTTTCTCCTTTCCTTCTCTCCCCTCCTTCCGTTCTTCTTTCCCTTTCCTTTCTTTTCCTCCCTCCCTCCCTTTGCCCCATCCATCTCCTCCTTCCTTCTCTTCCTTGTCTTCTCCTTTCCTTTCTTCCTTCTTCTCCTTTCTTCTCCTTCCTTCCCATTTCTTCTCCTTCCCTCTCTCCTTCATTCATTTGTTCCTCTCCTTCTCTCCCTCTCTTCTTTCCTCCCTCCCTCCCTCCCTCCCAGGATTACTGAATTTCAGTTCATGTGCCAGTTCAAAACCTGACATTATATATACATTGGCAATGCTGTGCCAACCAAATAAAGTTTGCCTCTTTCTTTCTTTCTTTCTTTCTTTCTTTCTTTCTTTCTTTCTTTCTTTCTTTCTTTCTTTCTTTCTTTCTTTCTTTCTTTCTTTCTTTCTTCCTTCCTTCCTTCCTTTCTTTTTCTTTCTTTCTTCCTTCCTTCCTTCCTTTCTCTTTCTTTCTTTCTTTCTTTCTTTCTTTCTTTCTTTCTTTCTTTCTTTCTTTCTTTCTTTCTTTCTTTCTTTCTTTCTTTCTTTCTTTCTCTCTTCTCTCCTTTGGCAGCCAGGCCCTAGAAGCTTCCGCCTTGCACAATCCAACAGGAACGGAGTGAATATTTTGTGCTTCTATGAATCTCTTTCTTCCCTTTGCAGCCAGATGGATGAGACGTCGCCTCTTTCAGTTGTGTTGCCAAATCGAACACCTTGTTGGCTCTACCCTGCCATTCAAAAGCTAGAAAGAGTAGATTTGGGACACAATTGCTCAGTAACGGGACGGAGAACATTTTCTCCTCTTTCTCTGTATCCATCAGCTGCTTCCAGTCCCTGGGCTGCCCGCCAAGCTTGCCAGCTGCAGTTGGTACCAAACAAAAAGAGAAAAGAGGAAGGAGCCAAAATAACAACATTAGTCTTCAGCCTTCCCTGCCTTTTGAAGCTCTCCTTGACTTTATCCGCAAAACGAGCAGAACTTCTTCTGGCTGGATCCGTGCCAGTTTCCCGAGGCTGCCAATTAGCAGGGCAAAATGTCAGAGTCTGGTTAGATCTGTTGGATCCTAATCCCAGACAGACTTGTCGGCCGAACAGGTCAGCCTTGGCCACGCTCTCGTGCAAAGAAATGGAGGCTCTCGCAAACGTCTGGGAAGGAAAAATACCTGGCAAAATAATGCAGAGAATCCAAGGGCTGGAAGGGACTTTGGAGATTTATTATTTTATTTTATTTTATTTTATTTATTTTGTCAAGCATGTATATGAATACAAAGTATAAACATTAATATGAATATATAAAAAGTACAAGTATGGTTTGAGTACATGACATTTTACGAAATACATGGGGACTTTAGGACAGGGACAGTAGGCACGCTAGTGCGCTTATGCACGCCCCTTACAGACCTCTTAGGAATGGGATGAGGTCAATGGTAGACAGTCTAAGGTTAAAGTTTTGGGGCTTTGGGGAAGAAACTACAGAGTCAGGTAATGTATTCCAGGCATGGACCACTCTGTAGAAAGCACGGTTGGATTTCGTGCGCAGGAGGTTTTCCTCGATTGATATGATAATTGGTGCATTCAGTCTTTATTTGTTGGCATAAGTTTTTGTAGCAGTTTTTGAAGTTGGCTACATAGCCAGTTTTGTTTTTTCACCAAAGTTTTTTTTTTTGCTTGGAGCTTCCTTATTGGTATTGGTAGTTTGTTTTTTTCTGTTTTTGGGAGTTATTAGTGGTACGTATAGTTTAATGACTCTTTTGACTTCGAGTAAGAAAATGTTATAATGGTCTTCGGCAGTAATCTTCGAGTCCAACCCCTTTCCCAAGGCGGGGAGTCCTCATATCATGTTGGACAGCATCTTTTTTGTATCCTTTTTTTAAAAATAATACATTCAGACCAGTTTGCATCATCTGTTAACCCAAAACAGGAAATGTCGATCTGTTTTTTTTTTAAAGTAAGATTCAAAATACTTTTTGGATAAATATCTCTCAAAAGAGCCAATTCTCAAATCCGGTGCTGATACTTCTAAGGATGCACGTGAGATTCAGGGAGGACATTCTGAATCCTTCACTGAAAACACTTAAGCAGGAGAGTCTATACCATTCTGGAAAGATGGCTGTGTAGTCTCTTAAAATCCTCCCATATTGGAGTACCCACAACTTCTGGAGATAAGCCATTCCACTGATTAATTGTTCTCACTGTTGGGAAGTTTCTCCTTAATTCCAAGTTGCTTCTCTCTTTGATTAGTTTCCATCCATTGCTTCTTGTCCTGCCTTCAGGTGCTTTGGAAAATAGGTTGAGCCCCTCCTCTTTGTGGCAGCCCCTCAAATATTGGAAGATTGCTATCATATCACCCTTAGTCTTTTGTTAGACATATCCAGTTCCTGCAGCTATTCTTCATACAGTTTAACCTCCAGTCCCCTAACCATCTTTATTGCTATGTTGCTTTGTTGATATTTAACAGAATAACAGAGTTGGAGGTCGATCAAGAGACCCTATTCCATTTGGACAAATGGCTGTCCGGTCTCTTCTTCAAAACCTCCAGTGATAGAGCACCCACAACTTCTGGAGGCAAGCTGTTCCACTGGTTAATTGTTCTCACTCTTAGGAAATTTCTCCTTAATTCCAGGTTGCTTCTCAAATAGTTTTCATCCGTTGTTTCTTGTCCTGCCTTCAGGTGCTTTGGTAAATAGGTTGACTCCTTCTTCTTTGTGGCAACCCCTCAAATACTGGAATACTGCTACCAGGATTGGTTCATTATCCGGATTAGGAGTTGTGCGAATGCAGCCAGTGAATAATCCCAGCTTGCTTCTCTCCTTGATTAGTTTCCATCCGTTGCTTCTTGTTCTGCCTTTAGGGGTCTGGATCTTGAGAAGAACTGATGAAATCAGGCAGAGCAATGAATGTTTAATCACGGATGGAAAAGCTAAAGATAAGTCAGATAGTATAAATTAGTGCCATCCACGTCTCTTTGAAAGTCGAGATCTCCAGGCCAATAAATTCTCGTCATTCAGTGGAGAGTTGAGTGCCACTCTCCACTGAATGACGAGAATTTATTGATTTATGTATTTTATTTATTTGTTTGTCAAACATATACAAGATAGTAGGTGTTTGTATAAACATAACATAAGCAAAGAAGTACAGATAAATGAGGACAATAGGACAGTAAGACAGGGATGATAGGCACAGTGGTGCGCTTATGCACGCATAATAATAATAATAATAATAATAATAATAATAATAATAATAATAATAATAATAATAATAATAATAATAATAATAATAATAATAATAATAATAATAATAATAATAATAATAATAATAATTGTTGCAACACCAGGAACATTGACAACAAGGCAACAAGAACTGAGGGATAAACTCACAGCCCATACTGTATTAAATGCAGTAAGAAGACGGCTTCCAACTTTGAAAACTGTGCCCAAAAAACGACTTGCACCGCTGATGAAGGATGTGAACACTGTACTTGCTACGGTCCAAATAGCATCCATTGAACAAATAAATCAGTTTGCTTATAGTACAGCAGTAATAGTAACAGAAGAGCTTGGGCACCTGCAGCCTCCTAGAAAATCAACTGGAAAACCAAAATGGAAGATCAGGTTGGAGTTGAAAATAAAAAGTTTACGATCAGATGCAAGCAACTTGAAGAGTATGAAAGAGAAAAAACTGAAGAATGAGAAGATCAAAAAATACCTGATCAGAAGGTACTGGCTGAATACCAGAAAAATCGAAGAAGTTCTGGAAATTGTGAAAGAACAAATTACAGCAACAGCCAGAAAAATCGAAAGATATGAAGCCAGAATCACCCAGTACAAACAAAACCAACTGTTTCACTTAGACCAAAGGCGGTTCTACCAGACCTTGAATCAACCAACAGACATAGTAGTTGAAAAGCCTGAGAAAATGGAAACAACTGCATTTTGGAAAGAGCTCTGGGAAAATGAGAAGGACTATAACAAAAATGCTGGGTGGATAAAAGAGTTTGAGGAAAAATTCTCACACAAGAAAATGGAAAAGATGCAAATAACAACTGAAATGATCAGCAAACGTGTGAGGAAAGTAAAGAACTGGACATCACCTGGCAGTGATCAACTGCATGGATTTTGGCTCAAACATCTGACCAGTCTGCATGAAAAAATGGCCCAAAAATTCAATGAGATGCTGCAAAAAGGAAGTATCAGTGAATGGTTGACAGCTGGGAGAACATATCTGATACAAAAAGACCCAGCAAAAGGAGCAGCACCAGGAAATTATAGGCCAATAACGTGTCTACCCACTATGTTTAAACTATTGACTGGCATTATGGCTGACAGAATTCAAGATTATCTTGAAGAGAATGACATCTTACCAGATGAACAGAAAGGCAACAAACGAAAAAGCAGGGGCACAAAAGATCAGCTTTTGATTGATAAAATGATTCTGGAGAATTGCAAAAGCCGAAAAACTAATCTTCACGCAACATGGATTGACTATAAAAAAGCTTTTGATTCACTCCCACACAGTTGGATCATCAAGTGCCTAGACACCATTGGGATTTGTAAAAATGTTGGCAGTTTTATTGAAAACATGATGAAGCACTGGAAAACTGAACTGTTTGTGGGAAATGAAAATTACGGATTTGTCAACATCAAAAGAGGAATTTTCCAGGGAGACTCATTGTCACCATTACTTTTTATCATTGCCATGATCCCGCTGTCAACAATCTTACAAAAAACAAACCTTGGCTATCAAACATCCAAGAAATCTAATAAAATTTCACACCTGTTGTACATGGATGATCTGAAGTTGTATGGAAAAACTGAAACTGAAATTCAGTCTCTGACCAACACTGTCCGAATCTTTAGCAATGATATCAGCATGGAGTTTGGTTTGGACAAATGTGCCACAGTAGCATTGAAGAAGGGCAAAATCACTGAAAGTGTGGGCATAAACATGCCTAATGGTCAAGCCATAAAGTGTCATCAGCCAGAGGCCTATAAATACCTGGGCATACTACAACTGGATAATATCAAGCATGATCATGTGAAGAATGTGGTCAGTAAAGAATACACACAAAGAGTCAGAAAAATTCTCAAAAGCAAGCTCAATGGAGGCAACACCATCAAGGCTATAAACAACTGGGCTATACCTGTTATAAGATATACTGCTGGCATAATAAACTGGACACAGGCTGAACTGGACAATTTGGACAGAAAAACAAGAAAACTCATGACCATTCACCATTCACTTCATCCTCGTAGTGATGTCGACAGACTATATCTGCCCAGAAAAACTGGTGGCAGAGGACTTTTACAAGTAAAACAAACAGTAGAAGAAGAAAAACATGCATTGGCAGAATACGTCAAAGAAAGTAAAGAACCTGCATTGATTGAAGTAAACAACCGGAAGCTTCTGAAAGTGCAGCAGACCAAGCATCAGTATAGGAAAACTGCAATGCAAACTAGAGCCGACAGTTGGTGCAATAAAGCCTTGCATGGGCAATTCCTCAACAAGATTGAAGGAAAGGTTGATAAGGAGAAGATCTGGTTATGGCTCACTAATGGAACACTGAAGAAGGAGACAGAAGGCTTGATTCTTGCAGCCCAGGAGCAAGCAATTAGAACAAATGCAATCAAAGCCAAGATTGAAAAATCAGCTGATGACCCAAAATGCAGACTTTGCAAGGAAGCTGATGAAACAATTGATCATATCCTCAGCGGCTGCAAGAAAATCGCACAGACGGACTACAAACAGAGGCACAACTACGTGGCCCAGATGCTTCATTGGAACCTGTGCCACAACTACCACCTACCAGTGGTAAAGAACTGGTGGGATCATAAACCTGAGAAAGTAGTTGAAAACAAACATGCCAAAATACTTTGGGACTTTCGAATTCAGACTGACAAGGTTTTGGAACATAATACGCCAGACCTCACGATTGTGGAAAATAAAAAAGTGTGGATCATTGATGTCGCCATACCAGGTGACAGTCGAATTGATGAAAAACAACAAGAAAAACTTAACCGATATCAGGACCTCAAAATCGAATTACAACGACTCTGGCATAAACCAGTACAGGTGGTCCCAGTGGTAATCGGCACACTGGGTGCTGTGCCAAAAGACCTTAACCGGCATTTGAAAACAATAAACATTGACAAAATCACGATCTGTCAGTTGCAAAAGGCCACCCTACTTGGATCTGCGCGCATCATACGAAAATACATCACACAGTCCTAGACGCTTGGGAAGTGTTCGACTTGTGATATAGTGATACGAAATCCAGCATATAAATCTCGTTTGCTGTGTATTACATTTTTTGTGAATAAATAATAATAATAATAATAATAATAATAATAATAATAATAATAATAATAATAATAATAATAATAATAATAATAATAATAATAATAACAATAACAACAATAACAATAACAATAACAATAACAATAACAATAACAATAACAATAACAATAACAATAATAATAATAGGAAGACAGAGAGAGAAGTGCTGTGACTTTCTGAATGACTTGAGCCGTGAAGGGAAAAATTTCCTCTGCCTGGTGACATAAATGAGCAAAGATGACCGAGCGTGAGAAAAACTCATTCCTGGCAATGCCGAGAATAAAGGAGAATTGTTTTTTTTTAAAAAAAAAAATCTGCTTGGAAAGGATCTCTTTGCTTTCAATATATGGCTTAAGCATGCCTGATCAGACGTGTCTGTGGCCGAGGGATGAATATAAATCTAAAAGTATGATTAGTTTTGACTGCTCGGGATGAACGATTAAGAGGATTAACGCAGGATAGAAGACTGATGAGAGATTCTGAAATTGAATATGGGGTAGAGTCAGGCTTTCACATCCTTGGTAACTTTTAAGAGTGTGGACTTCAACTCCCAGAATTCCCCTAATTCACTTTTAAAAATGGGGAGAAAATCCTTTTTTTTGAGCAGATGGAAGCTTGATCCTAAATGATTTGGGCATCGACTTGGATTGGGCAGGAAAGGAGGGCGAGGGGCCAGCAACCTTTTTTTGCCAGAACTGTTTTCCCCCCTGCAAGGGACAAAGGCCGAGAACGGGTCCTTGGTGCGCTCTGAGCTGGGTGATTTTTTTGCAGACGTCTCTGGAGATTTTCAGCCATCCAGGTCATGGTTGTCCCCAAAGATGTTTTTTTTTTCCAAGAGGCGACTGGACTTTCTGGTTTTTCCTTGAAGACATTAGAGTTGGAAGGGACCTTGTAGGTTATCTAGTCCAACCCCCTGCTCAAGCAGGAGTTCCTACACCATTTGAGACAGATGGCAGTCCAGTCTCTCCTTGAAGGTCGCAAGTGTTGGGGCTCTCACAACCTCCGCTGGCAAGCTGTTCCACTGGTTGATCACTCTCACCGTCAGAAATTTTCTCCTCACTTCCAGGTTGAATCTCTCCTTGGTCAGCTTCCATCCCTTATTCCTTGTTTGGCTTTCTGGTGCCATAGAGAACAGCCTGACCCCCTCCTCTCTGTGGCAGCCCCTCAAGTATTAGAACACTGCTATCATGTCACCCCTGGTCCTTCTCTTCGCCAGACTGCCCAAGCTCAGTTCCTGCAACCGCTCTTTGTATGTTTTATTTTCCAGACCCTTTATCATCCTGGTTGCTCTCTTCTGCACTTTCTCTAGGGTTTCAGTGTCTTTTTTGTAGTGTGGTGACCAAAACTGGATGCAGTACTCTAGGTGTGGTCTGACCAAGGCTTTATAGAGTGGTACTAGTACCTCTCTGGTCCTTGATTGTATCCCTCTATTTATGCAGCTCAGGACTGCGTTGGCCTTTTTGGCTGCTGCTGCACACTGCTGGCTCATATTTAGTTGGGCTGTCTACCAGGACTCCGAGATCCCTCTCGCAAACGCTGCTATTGAGTGTGGTTTCACCCAGTGGGGAACGGAAGGAGTATCAATCCTTCCGTTCTGCACCCTCCAGTCAGAGCTGAAGAAGCTTCTTGGATGAGAAGCGAAACGTCTCCAGAGAAAAACCAAGAAAGTCTAGTTGCCTCTTGAAAAAGCACCTTTGGGTTTTCTTACAGTTGTTTCATTGCCCAACTAGGCCACACGTGAGCGCTGGAAGGGAGTGGAGTTTGCAGAGTAGAGAAGTGGGGAGGGGGAGAGGGAGAGGAAGAGGAGGATGACGACTTTGGGGTCCTTAGTGCTTTCTGAGCTTGGTTGTTTCCTTGCAGACGTTTCATAACCCAACTAGGTAACATCATCAGTGAAGAAGCAAACTCGCCTGTTTTGATCCCATATTGGGGAGGGGTATACGTGTGTGTTTCTCCTTCCCCTTTTTTTGCTTTCAAGAGGTGAGGGGATGGTGGAGACCCAGAAACTAGCTTCTTCCTCTATGTCAGGGGTCCGGTGGCCCACTACCAGTCCATGGCCTATTTGCAACCGGGCCGCATGAGTGGTCAGCTGGTGGGTGCGCGCGCACAGCCCCACTCGCATGAGCGTCGTGGAGGCTTGCAGCCTCATTCGCTTGAGCAACAGGTTTTCATGCGCGCATGTGCTCCTGCCCCTCCATAAAACCACCCCCTCTTCCCCCCCTCGGGTCTGGCCCACCAACCCGGAAAGTTTGAGGAACTCTGCTCTACGCATTCTAGCGTCCAGGTAGTCCTCAACATATAACCATTTGTTTAGCGACCGTTCAAAGCTACAACAGCACGGACAAAAGTGACTTAACAGTCGGTCCTCGCACTTATGACCGTTGCAGCCTCCCCATGGCCATGGTGTTCGGTATTTGCGACGCTTCCCAGCATCCCAGGATCACGTGATCGCCAACTTGGCTTCCGAAAAGCAAAGTCAATGGATTCATTTAATGTCCACGTGATTCACTCAACGGCAACGATCCATTTTAAGGACCGAGGCAAAAATGGCTCATAAAATTGGGCGAAAATTTCTCCACCGCTTTGCTTCCCAACAGAAAATTCTTGTCGCCATTGTGGTTCTAAGTCCAGGACTGGCTGTATTAAATTCCAGGAGACTTTTGCTGCAGAAGCGAAACGGGCAATTCAGTTGCCATCAGTTCTGGAATTTGGAAGAATTCCAGCTTAGGGAATGGGTGAGTCACCGTTCCTCGTTGTCTTCGGGATTGAGATGCATAGGCCAGGTTTCCTGGACAAATGGTCTCTTCTCGATCTTCACGAGGACCGGTGCCTTGCGTTGTTCTTCGAGGAACAGCAAAAGAGCATTTTGTGCCAGCAAATGTCCCCTTTCAAATTACTCAAAGCCTCCAGCTAGATCTAGGAAAATATCCTCCGTCTGAAAACCCCAGCAAGGTATTCAACACATCTGCCCCCCCTCCCCCCGATGTGCCAATTACATTCTTATCTCTAAGAAGAGCTGGGATGAAGCCACAACTCTTTGTAATTGGCTGCTTCTCAGGTCAAGTCTATCTGAATTGGAATTCCTGGTGGCTTAATAAGGGTGAACCTGGACGCCACAAATTTGTGGTTTGGGTCGGTTTTGAGAATTTAAACCGAAATGGGCTGCAAATTAGTTTGCATCTTCTGGACCTGAAAGATGCAGCCGTCTCTAAATTCTGCCTCTTTTTAGGATGTTCTTGCACAGGTCGCGTTAACTTTTTAGGTGCTGGAAATAATCTTAAATATTCCATTTGGAGGGCAAATGCGAAGTGCCTCTCTTTATCCTTTGCTGAGTCCTGTAAGAATGAGTCTGAATTTTTGCTTATAGTTTTATCCTTCTTGGAGATTATGGGCAGAGAGAGGGCCCCTACCTCTGTCGAGGCTAAATACGAGAGCAGAGAAAAAATTAAGCAAGATAGAGCTGGAATGTATTTCCAATTGTTGTTGGAAATATTATCTGAAATTGGCTATTTTTTATTTTATTTTGCAAGCCCTCTCACTGGAGTACCAGGACAAAGACAGGGAGGGAGGGAGGGAGGGAGGAAAAGGATGGATGGATGGATGGATGGAAGGGAGGGAGGGAAGAAAGGAAGGAGAAGGGAAGAAGTAAGGAAGGAAATAAGAGAAAGAGAGAGAAAGAGGAAGAGGAAAAGAGAAAAAGGGGAGGGAGGGAGGGAAGGAAAGAAGGAAGGAAAAAGGAACTAAGGGATGACAGAAAGGGATGGAAGGGAGGAAAAAAGAAAGGGAGGGAAGGTGGAAAAGAGGGAATAAAGATGGAAGGAAGGAAAAAAGGAAGGAAGGAAGAATCCTTGTGTAGTAATAACATCATTTGCACAAGCTGCTAAGGAAAAATGACCCCTTACTGTATTTTTCATGCCTCTGCAAGATGTTCTTACTTCGGACATTAATGAACAATCCATTCCCTTTCATCTCACCAGGATCACCTTCTGCTCAATTCCTGATGTGGAACCCACTGGATTTACTAAGTAGGAGTTTAACAGTGGATTGAGAGAGTCTACTACCCAGAACAAATTAAGCAGCAGCCAACCGAACAATCTGGCCGAGTGTTTCTCAACCTCAGCCACTTCAAGATGGGTGAACCAACTCCCAGAATTCCCCCAGCTAGCCAGGTTGATGGGTTAAGCCATCAATCCTCAAACGAGCAAGAGGACGCTTTATGTAAAGTTGCGGCTGTTCAGTCACATGATCACAGGGATGCCGCAATGGTCGTGTGAAAAATGATCATAGATCACTTTTCTCAGTGCTTCTGTCGCTTCAGTCACTAAACGAATGGTTGTTAAGTCGACCATACTACCGGTAGCTGACACCAAATGATTCTGTATGCTGGATTCTGCCCCAGTTAGAATAGAATAACAGAGTTGGAAGGGACCTTGTAGGTCATCTAGTCCAACCTCCCTGCTCAAGCCAGAGACCCTATAGTACCATTTCTAACTTGGGTCAGTTTCCTCCCCAGGGATAATTCTGTTGATCTAGAATTCTCATTGCTCCCAGCGTGCCTGCTCAACGGGCAGGAGACGAGAGATGCTCTGGCCCCGCACATCTGGAAAGTGACCGGCTGATGATGATGCAGCTGCTTTTGCAAGGAAGAGCCAATTTCTCCCAGCCTTGATTTAGGAGGGTCATAGCCCCCCCTGGTGGATGCAGTGAGGAGTTACGGGTCTGGTTGCACAGCTGTACTTTCCGTGGGAAGTTTTGCTTTGGTGGATTTATCTGCATGGACCTATGTTTTAAATTTGTTCAATTTATTGGCAAATTATTATTTTAAATAACTAAGGTAGCCATGGTTTTCTTTTGGACAGGTAATAAAAAGTAGCAAAGGATAGCTGACTGAATGTTTGGAGGAGTCACAAACCTCTAAAAGTGTTTCTCACTTTAAGAGGTATGGACTCCAACTTCCAGAATTCCCCAGCCAGCATAGCTGGCTGGGAAATTCTGGGAGTTGAAGTCCACACCTCTTGGAAGTAGCTATGGTTGAAAAACTCACATTGTATTGCTATTTTATTTATTTATATCCTGTTGTGATCTGAATCACACATGATCATTTCCACTGCTATTGGTCCTTCTTTTCCATTAAAAACACAGGTCAGAGTTCCAAAGGTGGACCACCCATCAGGCACAGCTCCCAAGGACTACAGTTCCCATTTGCTTTCCATCAAGGCTTCCTCTCCCTTCCTTTGGCACTTTTTCATTCTTTCTTCTATGAAAACTGTGGCTTGTTGGGACATCTTCAAAGGTGCGCCTTTCCATATACAGGCGGTCCTCGACTAACAGCAGCTCAAAAGTTACAACGGCACTGAAAAGTGACTTATGACCAGTTTTCACACTTATGGCCGTTGTAGCGTTCCCCCGTGTCACATGATCAAAATTCAGATGCTTGGCAATTGACTTGTATTTACGAGTGTCCTGGGGTCACGTGATCCCCTTTTGCGACCTTCTAACAAGCAAAGTCAATCGGGGGGGAACCAGATTCACTTAACGGCCGTGTTACTAACTTAACTGCAGTGATTCACTTAAGAACTGTGGCAAGAAAGGTTGTAAAATGGGGCAAAACAACCGCCTTGCTTAGCAACCGAAATGCTGGGCTCTACTCTGCCATAGGTCGAGGATTTCCAGTACTGCTTGGCAGAAACTCCAAATTGAAATTTAAAAAGATCCATCAGCCACCCCGTTTTCCCTAGTTAAACCACAAAGCCACAACTTTTTTGTGTTTGTGGGTTTTTTTTCTTTCCCCCCTTTTCTAAATCTCTTGTTGTGTAAAGCCCCATGTCAAGAAAGAGACCCCAGTGCACGTCTCTATCAAGGTAACATTTTATTAACCGAACACTTTTAACCAAATTGACAGCAAAATCCGGACACAAAACACTTCCAACAGGAAGGGGGGGGGAGAGAAGAAAGTGCAAAGTCTTGAGTCCACATCGATAGCATAATTGTCGTCTCTTGGGTAGAAAGCACGTGTGAAATGGAAGGATTGCAAAGAGCTTCTCGGAGCTGAGGAGCAGGAAAAGGGGGGGCCTTCAGACCCCCCCCCCCAAACAAAGCCACCTGCTTCCCCTGAACAAGACCAACGAAGCAGGAGCCGCTCGAATTCTGGGATCAATTGAGGGAGGGAGGCAACTTAAGGGCAACTTAGTCCCACTTTTCCCCAAGTTCAAATGAAGGAAGATCGGTGGATTCCAATGGAAGGAGACACACTTGTTCAAGGGAGTTCCCAGGGTGTGTGTGTGTCTACTCTGGACCATTTCTGCTCTTGCGTGCAAATGTTGCGTTTACATCATTTGTGGACGTGTCATCTCTTCCACTATTAAGTAGTGGGAAGTTGTACACACCTGACTTGAGCTACTCAGAAGCGGGATGGAAGGTACAGGGCTCCACCTCAGGGGTGGAGAGCTTGACTCTGGGCCACAGGTAAGGTGGCCCATCCATCCATGGGGTGGGAAGAGCTCCTCCTCCTCCTCCGGAAGAAGAAACTTTCCATGACTCTGGTGTTTGGGTGAAGAAGCAAGGGCTCTGGCCATGAGACCAGGATAACTCATCTCTTGCCGCTTCTCATGAAGGCCCCTCGGAGTCCGAGGTCCACAAGCTTCTGAGGAAGACGTGTATGGAGATTCCCCGTCATCCAGGTCACAGTTGTCCCAAAGGTGCTTTTTTTTCCCCCAAGAGGCAACTGGACTTTCTGGTTCTTCTCATCCAAGAAGCTTCTTGAATCTCTGAGCTGAAGGAGCTTCTTGGATGAGAAGCGAAACGTCTTCAAAGAAGAACCAGGAAGTCCAGTTGCCTCTTGGGAAAAAAAGCACCTTTGGGACGATCAAGGAAGATCAATCTCTTACAATGGTGACTAGAGGCCTCTTGAGTGGGGTGTAACTTCTCGTTCTCTGACCGAGAGAAGTCTTCGTTCTCAGAGGTCTACCCAGGTTTCAAGGCTAGCTACAGAACCTTGAATCTAGTCACCAGGCCTGGAGGGCAGGGTCCTATTTTCCAAGATGAAAGCTCTCAACAAGCCCGACTCGGTTCTTCAAAAGTAGAGAATCACCCCATGGGATCCCTGCCCAAAGATCTACCCAACTTCCAACCTGGGGTGTGAATGACCACCATGGCTCCTACCTCAAAGAGGTTCTTTTGTGCTTTGTCGAGCAGCTTCCTTAAGCCATGGAAACATACTTCATGGACCAGCTGCCTATGGCTGCACCCTTGCCCCAATCACTCTGAAACACCCCACAGCATCCCCATACACCACACACAGACACAGACACACACACACACGGAGATATCGAGCAGCTTGTTTGTTCAGGAGGGTTCAAACCCCCAACTACTTGGGGAATAGCTATGGTGTCAAGGCCAAAGACATGCGAGAGAATCTGGGGGGCACATAGAGGCTGCACCCTTCAACCATTGCCGCACAGCGCTGCGGAAGTGGCTCTCTCCTGCCACAACGAATGGGGAGGATGCCCAATTGCCAACAGAGCACCAAAAGGATCTGTTTTCACTGGAAAGATCCAAGACTTTCGTTCTGTTCCCCTGTCCTGAAAGATAGGGGCTGCCCCCGACTTTACCACAGAGTTAAGAGAAGGAAGACCGTTAAGACATTTATTTAATTGCTGGAGGACAGGCGTTCTTTCCACTTAAAGCAGAACAAAGCTAATATTTTGTATCTCGTGCCCACATGGTTTTTAAAGGCTGTATCTTCATCCCGTGGAGACCAGCAGGAAGCATGCAAGAGAGTCTTGTGAGCTACCACTTTAAGACTTGTGGACCTCAACTCCCAGAATTCCCCAGTCAGACAGGCTGGCTGAGAAATTCTGGGAGTTGAAGTCCACAAGTCTTGAAGTTGCCAAGGTTGAACAGCCCTGAACTAAAACATTCCTTTAACAGTGCAAAACAAAAAGGAAAGAAAATGTACACAAAACAGTTGCAAAACTTAAAAAACAAAGACACCCAACAGTCAATTCTCACTGTATGAACACATAAAACGGAAGAGGCGTTTTAAGCAAACCAAGACCCATGTCCTAGGCGTCTTACAAATAATCATTATTCTCCTCTTCAGTTTCTGAAGCAAGGAATCAGAGACACCCAAATGAAAGGCTGGCGAAAGGCCAAAATCAAAGGCATCCCTGCTGCTCTAAGTTTCCCGGTTAGCCAAAAGGTGGGAAGAAAAATATCTTTTTCCAACAGAATCTGACGGATTTTGAGAAACAAGGTGCTACAAACAATTATTACACTGTTTTGTGGGGCACTTTCTTAAGAGCATCAACCGCACACCCTTCCTCACCCACAAAAGGGTATTATCACACCGTCTATTCCAGTGTGCTTCAATTATTCGAGATTCCTTATCTAACATCTCTATTATATGAAATGTTGATGGGTGTTTTTTTATTATTTGTGATTCCTTAAATAAGTTCTTCATTATATGAACTGGGAAATTTTAATCCTCTTCTGTCCCTAGGAGACATTGCTAAAGACCGCATGCCAACTAAGGAGAAACAATTTTGTTCTTTCGTGTTTGTTTGTTCCAAAGCAAGGTTGTTCTTTGCCAAAATTAGAACAAAGTGCAGAAAAAAGTCTCAAAGTATTGTGTTCTCCTTCCTCTTGTTTTCTGATGGCGTTTTAAATCAGGCTATGGATCTCAAGCAAGCATATTTTATCCACAGTTTCCACCACATAAATTAGGCTTTCTTCACTAGAATAGTGATTCACTTGCAAATATACAGAAAACAAAAACAACAGCATATTTAAAAACAAACAAACAAACACACAAAAACCAGCATTCCGTATCGGTCACTCAAAAGTATAGAAAACCTGGAAGTACTTAAAGCTTTAAATAAAAGCGAAATAAATAAATAAATATTGCATGTAAATTGAAGACAAAATATATCAAGAATATCTATTGCACAGCTTCAAACTTTGGAAAGGCCTGTAAAGCCCATGGAGTGAATGATCTAGAGTTAATACTTCCCATTTCAAAGAATAAATAATTTATCCCAGAAAGGCAATAAATCTGGCTCTAGGTCGTATCAATGGAAGCTTAAATCTGTACAGATAGTTCTTCAAAATCCCTGCAATGTGCTTTCCATGTGCAAAAAGCTGTGCTTCATTCCTGTGACTGCATGAATTTTCATACAGTTACACAACAGTCCCTTGGGGCATCGTTTAGACCCAATTTTTCCATTTTCCTAAAATTAAATAAATCATAATTCTTGAGATTATCTGCCTGGAAGCTAGAAATGAGTCTGACAATGAACGCTGTAGAATCCATGTATAGATTCATTCTACCATGTAGCCCTGGCAGCTGCATCGGACTTCTGTGCTTCCAATCTGACCTTACGCCAAAGCTACACCCTCCCTCAATTCCCTTCCAGGAAGAGGACTGGGACCCTCCTGCGTGTTGTGCTATCAAGAGGCTTTGTAGTTAGTCCTCCACAGGACATCTGCCACCTAGAAGGCCAGAGGTCCATGCAGCTACATGGAGGGAAGCAGCTGAGGGGCCAATGATCCATGCCAAAGATTCTGCTCTGCGGTGAGGCCAGTTTTTCTCATCCTGCTTTCTAGGGATGTCCCCGACTACAGCTCAGCACAGTGGATGGAAAAATGCACCAAACTGGGTATATTCCATAATTTACCTAATGCGTCTTCCTAATTGGGTATCCTGGAGAGAACCTGGACTTCGATTTACAGGCCTCCTAGCCAACGTGGAAATTGGGAAGAGGCAAGCCAATACACAACTGGATGCAAAATTTTCCACCCACCCTACTGCATTTCCCTGGGATATCTTAGTCAAGCCAAAATATTCCAAGGAGATAGACCCCTTTGCTTGAAAAATGTTAACTTCTGAGCATCAAGATTGTCTTACAACTGTGATTCTCAACCTTGGCCGCTGGAAGAAGGGTGGACTTCAACTCCCAGAATTCCCCAGCCAGCATAGGCTCTGGGAGTTGAGGTCCACCCGGCCGCAAGCAGCCAAGGTTGAGAAACAGTGGTGTATCATGTTTACACCCTGAAGTTCAACCTTGTGTTAATATAAATATTTGGAGGGAGAGAGAGAGATGTAACCATTAAAGCATTGATAAAACTCCTTTGTTCTGGCAAGTAATTAACAAGCTCTGTTTGCAGGTCTCTTCCAACCTCTAGAGTTTAAATAGGACTGATTATGTTTGCAAATCAAGGGAGCCTGTGGACGATGGGACTTAGGTGAAAAATTTGCTTTTTCGTAAGGGGGGTGTTCAGAGGTGAATCTGTCACAGCCCCTGTCAGCTATTCTAAAATAGTTGGGATCCACCTGAGTCTAGCTCAACTTAACTTGCAGAGAAACACAAGAGGATAGATCAAAACCTCAGGCAATTTAGCCCGTCTTGACTGGTTAACGGCTCACTTGATGTCAAGAAGCAAAATTGTCAGGGGTGAAAATGCCACCCAGCAAAGATGATTTAAGGAGATTGAAAAACAGCTGGAATCCCTAGGACTACTGAATACCACAGCATGAGCCGGGGGGGGGGGGGGGGAACCCTGGAAAAATTAAGACTTGATAACACAGTAAAGATAATACCAATATTCTAGCTAACGATGTAGAAGCAGAACCGCTGTTTCCAAGCTCCGGAAGGACCTTTGTAGAGCAAAGAATGTAGACAGCTGATCTGTGCTATGGGGAAGTGGGGGGGGGGGCGAGGAAGAACACCAGGAGCTGATGCCAGAGACCCTTCC
Source organism: Diadophis punctatus similis (assembly GCA_023053685.1). Classification (NCBI taxonomy): domain Eukaryota; kingdom Metazoa; phylum Chordata; class Lepidosauria; order Squamata; family Dipsadidae; genus Diadophis; species Diadophis punctatus. The sequence goes on along the minus strand of JALIGW010000036.1, from coordinate 1,791,970 downwards.
CACGGGTTCTGTCTCTCTTGCGGGCATCTCTGGCCAGCTTCAAAGCAGTTTACTACTTGGTACACTAAGCTGACAAAATGTTACTGCTTTTGGACGCTGGCTAAGGGACACAGACACCCCACAGAGCAAACACTCACAGACACCTATGAAATGAATGCAAGGAGGGAGAGAGGAGGCTTTCCTCTTGGTTCCTGAATTTCGCAGGACACAGTGCAAGGAATAAATGTCGACGATAGCCAAGGCCGGAGGGAAGGGGGGGGGGTAGCTGCTACACACAGCGCCAGGTGAGCTGGTTCTTGCTGGGCTCCAGAAAGTGCTCCACGAGGGCTCCAATGAGCTTCGTGAGGTCCTCTTCCAACAAGGTGACATCGCTAAAGAGCAAGGAAGACAAAGCTGAAAACCATCAAAATCGGAAGGTTCGTTCTAAAACCCCAAACCCACAGGCAACCCACATGCTGCTCCTCACCCCCAAAGTTTTGGCTGTCAAGTTAGGGGAGAGAGGGCTGTCAGTTGGGCAACGGAAAAGAGTACAGTGTCTCTTCAATAGAAGACAATGTTTGTAGCTCAGGGTGCTTGGTGATCTCTGAGCCTGGCTGTTTTCTTGCAGACGTTCTATTACCCAACTAGGTAACCTCATCGGTGCTAGAAGGGAGAAGGGTTTGGGAGGAGGAGGGAGGAGGAGGAGGAGACCGGCTCCAGTTGCCAACAGGCTTCCCCTCTGCCACTTGCAGCAGCACCCTCCATAACCTTGTTGTTGGGGTACCGGGAAGCCGAGAGGGGGAAGGCAACATATGCTGCCCTGTGCATCCAGAGATGAAGTCCTTCCAAAATAATAAAATAATGGTCATCACCCTACAAGGAAGTCTAGACTAAGAAATCATAGAGGTCAGGACTACTTTTATTGTAAAGCTATAGTAACAGCATCTTGCATGTCTGAGTGGGCTCCCCCCCCTCCACTGCCTTACTTTTATGTGACCTAGGGAAGGGCTTGTCTTGTTCACGTTACTTTCCAAGTCAAGGCTCAAGCCCTGTTTATCTGACCATTGCTTTGGGGGTGGAACTTCCTCCTGTCCTTCAAGGCCATTTCCTCTTCCCTCTAACCCCCCCCCCCTCCACCTTGGCTAAAGTCTTCCAGGAATCAGGCTTGGTTTACAGGAAAGAGTTTCCCCACCTCTGGCCTGGCAGCGCACACATCTCGGCGTAGTATTTAATCTTTGGTTCGGTTCCACTGGTCCGGAGGGTGGCCACGCAGCCATTTTGAAAGGTGAAGGTGATCATCTGGCTGTTTTTGCTCACGGGCAACACCTGACACAACAGGAAAAGCACCAGGAATCACAACCACCCTCGGAAAAGTATTGATCCTATCTTGGCCTGTGCAGAATCTGAACTGGATGGGTTTTGGGAGATGGGGGGAGGGAACATTTTTATTTATTGGTATCCCACCTTTATTGGTTTTTTTTTTACAAATAATTCAAGGTGGTGAATTATGGTGTGTGGCCATCACACCTTCCTCCTCCTATTTTCCCCACAACAACCACTCGATGAGGTGAGTTGGACCCAACTGGCTTTCACACCTAAGACAGGACTAGAACTCACACTCTCCTGTTGACTGGCTCAAAGTCACCCGGCCGGCTTTCATGCCTAACCTGGAACTAGAACTCACCATCTCTTGGTGACTGGCACAAAGTCAGCCAGCTGGCATTCTGCCTACTCCAGGACTAGAACTCACCATCTCCTAGTGATTGGCCCAAAGTCACCCAGTCAGCTTTCATGCCTAAGGCAGGACTAGAACTCACCCTCTCCTGGTGATTGGCCCAGGTCACCCAGCTGACTAAGGTGGGACTAGAACTCACTGTCTCCTGGTCTTTAGGCTGGGGTGTTAAATCACTGGAACAAACTGGCTGTCCATTTCAGTAGCATGCTTTGGGGGCATTTAAAGTACAAGATGAGTAAGGAAGTAAAAATGAGTTGCTATGCTCCGCATTGCATACTATTCTAGGGAACTTCAGAGGCTTAACACTGGCTAGTAAGGTTACAACAGAACTACTGTGTGCAGGTACTTAATGGCCCAGATTTGAACTTCCAATGGTGAGGCTCCCCCTCCGGTCATGTGACTGCACTTCAGGTGCTTGGTAGCCAGCCTGCATTTGCAGCTGTTTGCTGCATCCCATGGTCGATTAATTAAGCATTCGCTTAATGCCTGCCACAAAAAAGGTTATAAAATCCACTTTACGACCATCATGACTTACAACTGTAATGGGCAGGCTCCATTACAGTCAAAACTCAAGGAGTAACCGTGGTTTGATTTGAGGAAATTGATACCAGTTTCTGTGGGAACAGAATAAATCTGGAATTTTGTGACTTGCCAAAGAAATCTGGGATTTGCATATGTAATTTTTGCAGCAGGACAATATGTGACTTGTGCGTTTCAAAGCAGGATGTAAGCTTAGGCGCATCTCTCTCTGATTTGCAATGCAGGAGACTCCGACTTATGAACACCATTGGGTCAATTCCCGCTGATAAGCAAGGCAGCTGTTAAGTGAGCCACATCCAATTTTACAACCTTTTTTGCCACCATTGGTAAGCAAATCACTGCCGTTGTTAAGTGGGTCATGCAGTCATTAAGCGAATGCAGCTTCTCCCATTGATTTTGCTTGTCGGAAGCCGACTGGGAAGGTCGCAAATGGTGATCACGTGACCCCGGGAGGCTGCGACTGTTACAAATACATGCAGACTGACAAGCACCCTAATTTTAATCATGTGACCAGGGGGATGCTGCAATGGCCGTAAGTGCGAGGACTAAACTTAAGTCCTTTTTTTTCAATGCTGTTGTATCTTCAAAGGGTCGTTAAGTGGAAGACTACCCATATACATTGAATAAAACAGAAAGCACTTCTCTAGAGCATCCGTAAAAACAAAACGAAGTTGTAAAAGAGTTTGTTTCAAAGAAGAAACGAAACCTTCCAGGAAGAGCCGAAACTGCAGCGCTTTGGTCACTCTGAACCAAAAGATGCAAACAACTGACCGATTTTTTCTTCAGCTGGCTGCTGTCATAGCCGGTGGTGACATCCCGGACATGGAGAATACCGTAAGTCCCACAAGAGGTCGGATAAGAATCAGGCATATCGAAGTTTCGGAGCCTTTCAAATATCCTTTTGATTGTAGGGGGATCGTAACACAGGAAGTAGGAGGTTTTTGAAATGTGGTAGCCATACCTGCGAGAAGACAAGGCAGAATTGGCTAAAAGAAAACATTTTGGATCTACTGTCTCTTTGCTTGCTTTGAAAGTCCAGTTGCCCTTTGGAAGAAAGCACCTTTGGGACTTTGGATCTATTCCAAGCTGGGTCTATTCGGGGCAAGGACAGCCAGGGGGCCAGAGAGGCATCCCCTCTAGGCAGAATCTCTGTGGCAGCTGCCAAAGAACAGCAGTGTGCCTGTGTGAACATCTGTTCCAGCTGTGGAATTAAAAAAAGGTTACCTAAAGAAGACAATTATAAGGAATTGATTAAACAAATAGAAAGAGACTTAGAAAAGTGGAACAAATTACAAATTTCATTAATTGGAAGGATCTCAACCATCAAAATGACTATATTACCCAAACTGCTATATCTCTTTCAAACAACACCGATTAAACTAGACAAAAAATATTTCGAGCATTTAAACAAAATAACATCCAAATTTATCTGGGCAGGAAAAAAAACCAAGAATTAAGTTGAAATATGTACAAGACAATAGAAACCAAGGGGGATTTGGACTTCCGGAATGGGAACTTTACTACCAAGCATCAGTTTTACTATGGATAAAGGACTGGATTCAACTTAAAAATAAAAGAATATTGACACTTGAAGGATATGATCTACACACAGGCTGGCACGGATTTCTCTGGGATGAAAAACACAGGACACACTCATATTTTCAAAGGCATATGATTAGGGATTCACTATATGGGATTTGGATAAAAATTAAAAAACAACACTATAGGAAAATTCTGAACTGGTTTTCAAGTATGGAAGCAACGACCCACCTAAACACAATAGACCTCCATAAAATGGTTAGGTACTCAGAAATTCTAGATGAAAGAGGAGAGCTAAAATATATTCAAAAATTGGAACAACAAGGAATTAAAATTGATTGGTGGCCATACTTTCAAATTAAATCAAGATTAAATGAGGATAGGAAACAATTTGGCATACAAAGAGAAGAATCAGAACTAGACAAAATTTTATTAGGACAAGAAAGGAAAAAACAATAACTAAAATATACAAATTTCTATTAAATTATAAAATGCAGGAGGAAATAGTAAAAGGGAATATGATTAGTTGGGCCAAAAACTTTGGGTATAATATAAAACTAGAACAATGGGACAAAATTTGGAATAAAAACTATAAACTTACCAAATCAACCACATACAAAGAAAACTTATATAAGATGTACTACAGATGGCATTTACCCCCAGCGAGATTGGCCAAAATGTATTCAAATCTAACTCCCAAATGTTGGAAATGTGATCATAAAAGCAGATCTTACTATCACATGTGAACCTGCCCCGTTATAAAGAAATTCTGGCACAAAATTTGGATTTGGTTAGAGGAAATTACAAAACAGAAAATAATTATGATACTGGAAACATTTCTACTGGGAATACTGGACCAGAAAATGGAGAAAAAATATTATTACATAATATTACATATTCTTACTGCAGCTAGAATCACCCTTGCTCAATATTGGAAACAAAAGGATATACCAACTGAAAATATGTAATTAAGAAAATTCTTGACTGTGCTGAATTAGACAAAATGACAATGGAATTAAATGAAAAGGAGGATTCGGAATACTATGAAATTTGGAATAAATTTTATGATTGGCTTGAAAAGAGAAAACAAAATAAATCTGTAAATAATTAACTTAGTAGTGTATATATGATGACTTTTAACTATGTTAAGTTACTACAATTATATCAATGCATAATAATTAAATATGTTAATGAAAAAGATTATATAATTATGTTAATTACAAAAATTACATAAGCATGAATTTACTGTAGATATAAATTGCTGTATTATAACCCTAGAGGTTACGTAGTATAATTGTATGTATGTTATTGTACTGTTTTGTTTTTGTCTATTTTTTGTATATGTTTTCTTTTGTGTTGTTTTTAAATGTAAATAACTAAATAAAAATTATTTTTTTTTAAAAAAAAGGTTACCTCTGCTGCAGTTTGCACTTCTTGAATCCAGGGCAGCCAAGGACTTACGTTTTATAGATCTCCGTTAGCTGATGGGCCAGCGTTTGGCCTCCAGTGTCCAGCCAGGCAGCCATTTCTGCTATGACCACGGCAGCACTGACCCCATCTTTGTCCAGCACGGACGTGCCGCACATGAAGCCTGAGAACCAAACATATCCCATTCAAAGGACAGCAGTTTGTGGATAATAGCAGCACTCAAGTTTGAAAAATCAAACCCTGTAAATGATCAATGGCTTAAAAAAAAGGAATAGTAGAATTCTGGGATCATTCCCATGGTTTTTATTTTTACTGATTTTTGTGAGCCGTCCCAACTTGGTCAGTTAGAAAGACTCTGGGCCCCATAGTTAGCCAAAAGTATACTTTACTAATGCCAAGTTGGTTACAGAAGAAGCAAAGCTGGATCAGAGGTTTTCGTATCCAAAGCACAGGGTTCTTTCCCTTGTTCCCATCCACCACCACCACCCTGTTTAGCAACAAGTGTCCAATGAGGTGCTAACAAATTGTTTGGGTAACATTCCGTGTCTTCCTGGGCTGGGTGGTTCTGCATTCCTTCATGTGACCTGGAAGAGCTGGCGGCTCTCACAGGATGGCATGATGCATAGTTTCATTTCCTCATGCTGACCCTCCCCTTATCCCACCCTGCCATTCCTCCCCCCCCCCCCCCCCCGGCGTAGCAGGATGGCAGTCCTGACAGATTTTACTGATAAGTCCAGAGCCGTTTGCTGAGATGGGCAGCTATAGAAATTGAATAAATAATAAAACAATTTTAACCCTACATTTACATTCTTTCTGGCTGAGGTGTCACTATCATCCCAAATCAGGAACAAAATGAAAAGAGACAGACTTTTCCAAGAGTTCTGCCGAGATGGAATAATTTTTAGATGAAATACATCCGTGGGTGTCACTGAGCATTCACGAGAACATATTTATGTCAACTCTGAAGCTGGCCTGACTGAGGCGATCTTGGAGACTTCAGTGTTGCCACAATGGTGATGAGGGGAGGGGAGGGGAGAATAGAGATAGTTGGGGTTTTGTAGCCAAAACAAAATAGTTTCCCCTGAGGACATTCCCACAGGTGGCTGACCAGAGGAGGAGTGAAGTTTCCAAGTAACTGGACAGCACCTTGATTGGACAATGTGACTGTTTGGGGTGTGTGTGTGTGTGTGGGGGAAACGTTTACTTTTTATTAGGTGAAAACCGTGAGAACCTTTAGAGTCGGTTTTCACCAGTCTGTGCCAATATGATACGTCCAATAAACCTGTTCTTTGAGGAACCTACTTGCCTTGGCGTTCTGTTTGCTATGGGTGTAATACTTGGAACCCTGACAATTTATTTACTAAATAAATGAAAGATTCTAGTTTGGTAATAAAAAATACCAGGAGAAATTCCTTTATTTCTGGATGAGGAGGACGCCACAACTGGCCAAGGCTTACCGATGGATTCTTCGAAGGCAAAAAGGACTTCTTTGCCGCTGTCCACCAGATCCTTCACCCTGCTGCCGATCCATTTGAAGCCAGGGAGGGTCTCCTGAAATGAGACAAGGAGATGCTTCTTTCAGAAGAACCGGACCGGTGGCTCCCACTCAGCTGCGAGCAGATTTCACCGAGGGATTCGGTCCACGAGACCTTGCCCAAAACTTCTGCTGCTAAGCAAGACGGTTGTTAAGTGAACCATTTTGCCACCTTTCTTTGCTGCAGTTGTTAAATGTATTATTGCAGTGGTTACGTTAGTCACCCGGTTGTTAAGTGAATCTTGCTCCCACATGGATTTTGCTTCTCAAAAGGTTGCAAAAGGGGGTCACGTGAACCCCCCGGGACACGGCAACCTTCGTAAATATATAAGACAGTTGCCGAGTGTCTTTTTGATCATGTGACCACGGGGATGCTGCAACGGTCGTAAGTGTGAAAACAGTCATTAGTCATTTTTTTTCAGTGTTGTAACTTTGAACGGTCACAACACGAACTGCTATAAGTGCAGGACTACCTGAATTTATCAAATTTATATGCAACCTTAAACCTCTGGACAGGTATATTTACTTGACAGGCCTCCTCCCTCCAGATAAACAGAGCTAGTCTTCGACTTACGACCACAATTGAGCCCAATATTTCCATTGCTAGTGAGACAGCTGTTAAGTGAGTTTTGTCCCATTTTGCGACCTTTCTTGCCAGAGTTGTTAAGTGAATCAGCACAGTTGTTAACTTAATAACACCGTTGTTAAGTGAATCTGGCTTCCCCATTGACTTTGCTTGTCAGAAGGCCGCAAAAGGGGATCACGTGATCCCAGGTAAAAGCAACCATCATAAATATGACCCAGTTGCCAAGCCTCTGATCATGTGACCATGGGGTCATGGGTGAAAAACAGCCAGACACTTTTTTCAATGCCATTGTGACTTTGAACAGTCATTAAGCAAAAAGTTGTAAGTTGAGGACTACCTGTCTGCATACAAAACTGAACTTGTGTCAGAAACTTCTGGGGTTTGAGAGCCACAATCCATGACAGCTGATCTTCTGAGGACACTTGCTCACAGCAGGCATGGCCAGTGCCTGCTCACAGGCAGATACTCTCCAGGCACACACAAAAAAAAGAGGCTTGAAAAAAGCCTCTGTTTGGAACCAGCGCAGGAGGAAACCCATGTTCGTAAGAATGACCAGCGATCAGGACTGAGTGACCCTCCTCCTCAAAACATCTCAAGACTTCCTCCTGGAGGCCCGAGACCACCTGGAGCATGGCACCAAAGAGGAGGCCGCTGGACAACACTCACTTCAAAATTAAATCCTTCCTTGAGAGCGATGGCCCGCAGAATTTTGGAGGAGACGGTGGTGGCCAACATGTAAACGTTCTTCACATCGGCTTCCTTGGGACAATTTTCCTTCCAACAAGTAAACATCCACCAGCCAAACAAGGCAGCCAGCTCATTGCCGGTGAAGACTTTCCAGCGGCCACTGAGGGGAAAAAAAATTAGACAAGATTAAAGGCTTAACCAGGTTACGGGTAGTCCTCAATTTAAGACCAGAATTGGGACCTGAATTTCCATTGTTAAGGTGGTTAACAAGGTGGTTGTGAGCTGCGCCTGATTTTATGACTTTTTCTGCCACGATTGTTAAGGGAATCACTGCAGGCATTAAGTGAATCACACGGTCGTTAAGCGAATTCAGCTTTCATTGAGTTTGCGTATTGCACACGGCAAGCATGTGACCGAGTTGTCAAGTGCCGAATTTTGATCACATGACCTTGGGTGACAGCTGTAAGTACAAGGACCGTTTGTAAATCATTTTTTTCAGTGCCACTGTGATTTGGAAAAGATGGCTGTATGTTGAAGGCCACCTGTTCTAAATTAACCCATTTTCTGGAGCCACAGATGGCAATTTCTCAAGCGAGCTCTTCATAACATGTCATGAAACAACAAACAGGGTTAAGGTTAACCAGGCTTAGCATGTTGTGCACCAACATTATTCGATCTAGTTTAAGAAACTGTATGAACACAACCGTTCTGGGACAAACGTTAAGAAGTTCCTTTATAGGCTAGGAGGGCTCTTGACACTTGTCTATTGCACAACAAAGGGCAACTAAAGGATCACTAAGAATTTGGAGAGCTTAATAAAAACAAGCACTGTTGTATTAAAGGTAGAAATGGGTCCAAAACGTGTTCACAGCAAAATCCGGCATGTTAGTATTGGAAATGAGATTACGAATAGTCAGAACAAGGTGTACGGTATTCAACAAAGAATGTGTAAGTGCAGAAGTAGAACTTAACGAACAAAGAAATGTTTGAAAAATGAAGAGCTGGAACAATAGTTACACTGATTCCACCTGCACTGAGCCACAAAGCATGTCTGGTTTTGTTCCTTAGGCCAGCCGGTGTGATTTTTATCTTCAGTATTACATGTAAACAAGCATTATGGGATATATAGCTTGTTTGACAAAGCTCATTAGCACAAGCCTGCAGTACTGACAATCATGTTGCCAATCCAAATTTATCTGAATATTTATAACAAAATAATTAGATTATGAAACAATCATTAAAGTTTTAATTTCTATTCTCCAAAGCACCTGAAGGCAGGACAAGAGGTAGCAGATGGAAACTTATCAAAGAGAAAATCAACCTAGAACGAAGGAGAAATTTCCTGACAGTGGGAACAATTACTCAGTGGAACAACTTGCCTCCAGAAGTTATGAATGCTCCAACAATGGAAGTTTTTAAGAAGAGACTAGACAGCCATTTGTCTGAAATTGCATAGGGTCTCCTGCTTGAGCAAGGGGTTGGACTAGAAGACCTCCAAGGGCCCTTCCAACTCTGTTATTCTGTTATTAATCAGATACTGGGGAATAAACACTGGAAAAGGGAGCCCTGGTGGCACAGTGGTTGAGAATGTAGCATTGCAGGCTAATTCACTGCTCACTGTCAGCAGTTCGATCCTGACCGGCTCAAGGTTGACTCAGCCATCCATCCTTCCAAGGTTGGTAAAATGAGGACCCAGATTGTTGGGGGCAAGATGCGAATAATGCTTACACTGTAAACTGCCCAGAGAGTGCTGTAAAGCACTATGGATTGGTATATAAGCCTAAATGCTATTTCTATAATACATAGTCTGTATAAAATTTGGTGTACAGACATCTAAGAACCTTTGTACACCTAAGGTCCAAAAAGCAATGTTGAGTTCACAGTTCTTTCCTCTGGGACAGGGGCGAGGAAGGATGGCCCTTTAATACTTCTGGACTTCAACTCCCAGAATTCCTGAGCCAGCCATGCTCAGAATTCCATGCTGGCTCAGGAATTCTGGGAGTTGAAGTCCACGAGTCATAAAGGGGCCACAGTTCCTCACTTTTGCTCTAGGACAGTGTTTCTCAACCTTGGCAGTTTGAAGATGTGTGGACTTCAACTCCCAGAATTCCCCAGCCAGCAACGCTGGCTGGGGAATTCTGGGAGTTGAAGTCCACACATCTTCAAACTGCCAAGGTTGAGAAACACTGCTCTAGGAGATCACACAGAATTAGCTCCATCAAACTGGAAATAAGAAAACTCAAAGATTACCACTGGTTAAAGAGTTTTAAAGCTTGTTAACAGTATTTTTGACAATGAACATTTTAAGAACTGGATAAAGATATTTGGGGGCAGGCAGCTTTCGAAATTCTCCAAATCTATATGCAGAATCAGAACTGGGGGGGGGGGGGAATCCTAAAATTTACATTGGTTCTTTTTGTTAAGATCTGAAATCTTTAAAGAGAGGCTGCGTGTGGAAAATACTGCTCTCTGTCCACCCATTAAAATTGTTAAAGGTTCTTAGTACAGGCAGTCCTTGACTTATGACAACAATTGAGCCCAACAGTTGTTAAGCGAGACAGTTGTTAAGTGAGATTTGCCCCATTTTATGACCTTACTTGCCAGAGTTATTAAGTGAATCATGCGGTCATTCAGCGAATCTGGCTTCCCCATTGACTTTGCTGGTCCGAAGGTCACGAAAGGTGGTCACATGACTCCGGGACACAGCGACTGTCATAAATATGAGCCAGTTTCCAAGCGTCTTAAGTGTGAAAATGGCCATAAGTCACTTTTTTCTGATGTTGTAACTTAAAACAATCACTAAACAAATAGTTGAGGTCGAAGTGAAGGACTACCTGTATTTGATTGATTGATTGATTGTAACATTTATTTGTCACTATAAGCTGCCCAGAGTCACTCTGGATAGTGAGATGGGGGGGGCACAGAAATGAAATAGATACACAGGTTCATGGAGAGCATCCCAGCCAGCTTGGCTCAGAAGAGGGAGTTATGGCAAAGCCAAGCTGGAACCTCCAGCCACTCACTTTTCCTGTCGTTCGGCCACCGCTAGCCTGTCCGCGTCAGGATCCGTAGCCACGACCACTCGCGCTCCCTCTTTCTCCGCCAGCCGCAAAGACAGTTCCTGGAAAAACATTGGTGGTCACCATTCAAAAGAGCCGATCAGAGCGTTGATTGCAGCTGATCAAAGACTTGGAAAAGACAACCGCTCCCTTCCTGTGGCCCGCAGAAGCCCCACAGAGGCAAAAACCTACCAGCACCGATTCTCCTTCTTCGGGATTGGGACATCTGACCGTGGAAAAATCTGGATCCGGATCTTTTTGTTCGGGGACTGGAATGGGGGGCTGGAAGCCAAAGGCCTGGAAAGCCAGCTGCACGTAGTCGTGTCCCACCCCGTGGAAAGACGTGTGCACAAACTTCAAGGGGGTCTTTGCGTTCAGCTGTCTGTCATGGGAAGCAGCAGGAAGAAAGCCTTAAAGGGCAGCAGGTGCTTCTCCCTCCCTCCCTCCCTCCTCCTCCACCCGAACTACAGCTATCCCCCACTGTTGCAGGCAGGCAGTGCTACCCAGAGGGGAGAATTGACGTGAAACGGGGCCAAGGGCAGAGCAGCAGCGGAGAAGCAGATTTCCTCCTGGTTTGGCTGCAGAATTGTAGGCTGCAATTTGAAGGCAACCATGCTCTCTTCTTCACAGGGGCTACCCTACAGAAAGTCCTCGACTTACAATCATTCATTTAGGGACCGTTCGCAGTTACCACGGCACTGAAAAAACTGACTTATGGCCGTTTTTCAGAGTTACAACTGTTGCAGCATCCCCGTGATTCCATGACATAAATTCAGACCTTTGCCAATTGCTTCATATTTATGACGGTTGCAGCGTCCGGGGGGGGGGGGGTCATGTGATCCCCTTTTGCGACCTTCTGACAAACCAAGTCAATGGGGAAGCCAGATTCATTTAACAACTGCGTCACTAATTTAAGAGCAGCAGCGATTCACTCAACAACTTGGCAAGAAAGGTTGTAAAACGGGGCAAAACTCACTTAACAAATGTTTTGCTTAGCAACAGAAATTTTGGGCTCAGTTGTGATTGTAAGTCAAGGACTACCTGTAGTTTTAAATTCTGTTTTGAAGCACACACAGATATTTCACCATTATTAATTGCTTACCACAGTGTTTTTCAAACTTAGCCATTTTAACATGTCTATTCCCAAAATTCCTCATTCAGTGATCTGGGAATTGAAATCCACACATGGTGGCTTGGAAATTCCAGGAGTTGAGGCCCACCTTTCTTAAAGTTGCCAAATTTGAGAAACACTGATTTACTCCTGTTACATTCCAAGCTGCAATTTTCCAGAGATCACGGTCACACATTTTGGGGCCGGGGGGGGAATGTTGGCTGGGGAATTCTGGGAGTTGAAGTCTTTATGTCTTAAAATTGCCAAGTTTGAGAAAGACTGGGAGACATGGTAAAATCCCCAAAGTCCAATTTTATGAATGCTGCCTTTGCTTCATGGTACTTTACTAGAGAGGGAGGGCTATGGGCTAATAAAAGATTATTATTGTAAAATTCTTTGGAAAACCTCACTGGATATAAACAGGATTTTCCCCAAAAGCATTGTAAATGCTTTTAATGTGGAGAAGTGGGCTGAGAGAATATTTTAGCAAGCAGGCAAAGTTAGTTCTTTATGGGGGCAGATTGTTTCTGCTTGGTCAGCTATGTTGAAAATGCTAGCTTGAAACCCAATCCGCATTCAATTTTAGATTGCTGACTTTGGGTTACACTGCCAGGGGTGGCCAAACTATGGTTCTTTGAGGACCTGTGGACTTCAACTCCCAGAATTCCTGAGCCAGCCATGTATGCATGGCTTGCTCAGGAATTCTGGGAGTTGAAGTCCACAGGTCCTCAAAGAACCATAGTTTGGCCACCCCTGTACTACACGGTCTCCCATATGCCTCGCGGTTCACATGTGATTACTGAATCAGATAGCTTTCTAATTGGGAATAAATAACAGTGATGAGTAAGGACCAATCTATCATTTATAACATGATAACAAGAAAAAAAGGGCCCAGTTTGGTCTAGTGATGAAAGCACCTGGTTAGAAAACAAGAGACCGTGAGTTCTAGTCCCGCCTTAGGCAAGATGTAGCCCAATCACCAAGAGGTGATGACTTCTCATCCTACCTTAGCGTGGAAGTCGACTGGGTGACTTTGGGCCAATCACCAGGAGATGATGATTGGCCCAAAAATGGGCCAATGGTGAGAAGATGGTGAGCTTCAGCCCACCTTAAGCAAGTAGTAGGCGAATCCCACCTTAGGCACGGAAGCCAGCTGGGTGACTTTCAGCCAGTCTCTCTCTCTCTCAGCACAACCCACCACACAGGGTTGTTATGGGAAAAATAGGAGGAGGAAGGCGTTATGTTCAACACTAAGTTATTCATAAAACTAATCGAGGTGGGTAAAAATGTCATCAAACCATACAGTGAGGGTGTTGGAAATGCAAAACCAGGCAGTTTCTGTTACTCAATTAGCAATTTTATTCATTACTTACAATATTGTCTAATCTTGGTGTCCATTACCAGCACAGGTGAACGCACCTTCCTTCTCCGGAGATTACGTTTCTCCTCTTCAAAATGTGGCAAATGTGCTTACAGGAGCCCCCACGGTTAGGGTCGGCTTTCTTACCGGTGGTAGCAGATCTTTTTCAGGTCCTCCATGTAGCTTGCAGAGATTTTTTGCAGAGGGTCTCGAGTGAGAGGGCTGCAGTCCACCAGATTTTCGTTCCAGGAGTCGTTCCACGGCTCCACGCATTCTTCGATGCATTTCAGGATCTCTTTATCATGTGGGGATGTGATCTGAGCGCCGTTTTCCCAGTAGACCTGCAGTGAGAGTTTGCCAAAGTGAGGAATTCGCTTAACAGTCAAGCTGTGGGCAGAGGTACACAAGGAAGTCCTTGACTTACGACTTACAACATCTAACAACAACTATTCTCAAAAGCAAACCCTGTTCTTGTGTAATTTTTGGAGGCTATGGAAGCCATGCAACAATGGGATGTGCTCTCAGATACTCCAGAGGTCACGTGAGAGGGATATGCGCTTGCGTGGCCTCCAGAACCTCCAAAAATTGTGCGAGAATGGGGTGTGCTTTCGGGCTGTTTGCAGAGGCTGCAGACCACTCTCCAAAGCTGCTTTGAATAAAGGCCACGTGGACCCTAGAGCAGTCTCAGTTAGGCTGCAGGTGCGTATCAACAGAGAACACCACCTGAAGGTCAGCAGCCCGTGGCAGATCCAAGGGAGCGCTGGGCCACAGAGACAATCGCACCTTGGGGAACGGCACAAGGAAGCTGTTTTGAGTGGCAGTGTTGGTGCTAGGGCTGAAGTCAAGGCCCAGGCCTCCATTTCAGGCCCAGCCTTGGGGTAGCTGCCAAGTGCTGCTGTTTAGGGTGGCCTATATGGCGGGGGAAGGAGGGAAGACAGAATTGTTTCGGTTTTGTTGAGGTGGTTATATAACATGCCAGCAGAATCAAGTTAGACATTTTCCAAATTAATAAAGGGAAATATTTGTAGCTCAGGGTTGAATTGTGGGGGCCTTGGCGCTGTCTGAGCTTGGTTGTTTGCTTACAGATGTTTCATTACCAAATTAGAGAACATCATCAGTGCTAGAAGGGAGGGGGGAGGGGGAGGATTGTGGGGTCCTCAATGCTCTCTGAGCTGGGTTGTTTTCTTGCAGACATTTCATAACCCAAATAGGTAACATCATCAGTGCTAGAAGGGAGTGAGGTTTGCTCTCTGTTTATATACAAGTGACTTGTTGGTGATTTTTTTGATTAGGCTATTGAAAGAGCAAGCCTCACTCCCTACTAGCACTGATGATGTTACCTAGTTTGCGTAATGAAACGTCTGCAAGGAAAGAACTAAGCTCAGAGAGCACCAAGGATGCCTCATTTTCCAAACTTTTGACACACTGAGCCCAAAAGGTTCACCATCACTGACCTAAAGAGAGGGAAAAAATTGCAAACCAATTTGTTAAATCAGGCACCTACAAAGTTTGCTGACCTACCTTGTAGCCATTGTCTTCTTTACGGTTGTGGGAAGCTGTAATCATCACCCCCGCGACAGCTCTGAGCTGCTGGACCGCATACGGCTACAAAACAAAATTTATTTATATTTAATATTTCTAAGCCCCATCTCCTTCAGAGATCCTGGATTAGACCCATGAGCTGTCTAAAATCACGTGTGGATGACAAAAACCACCCAGGCTGAGCCCCTAGAAGGAACACCAAGTACTCCAAGCACCTGCATAACTGCTACAAGAAAAACATTTGGAGCCTTGGAGGCAAGCCATTTTTTGAAAAAAATCATTTTACTTAAAATAAGGAAAATAAAATAAATCTTTTTAAATGGCAGGTGCATAAGGAGATAGCTTAGCACTGCTGTTATGTTAACACAGCATGTCAGATGTACAAGTGTTCTTTGCCTACATAAAAGTGATAAAAATGTTCCACAGATGCCTAACCGCTGTTCAGTTTTAGAAAAGCCACTTAATTGTATCTCTCTGAGGCAGGCAAGGCTTAAATTGTGCAGGATTGTCAACATGCAGAACTGGATCTGAAAAGGACAGCTCACAGATATAACCCAGGAGTAATAAGTTGCCAGTACAGGTAGTCCTTGACTTACGACCCACAAATGAGCCCAAAATTTCTGTTGCTAAGTAAGAGAGTTGTGAAGTGAGTTTTACCCCATTTTAGAACAGTTGCTAAGTGAATCACTGCAGTTGTTAAGTTAGCAACATGGTTATTAAGCGAATCCGGCTTCCCCCATTGACTTGGCTTGTCAGGAGGTCGCAAAAGGGGATCACCTGACCCTGGGACGCTGCAACCGTCATAAATGTGAATCATTTGCCAAGTGATTGAAATTCCATTATGTGACATGGAATGCTGCAACGGCCGTTAACTGAAAAACGGTCATAAGTCACTTTTTTTCAGTGCAGCCGTAATTACAAGTGGTCACTAAACAAACTGTTGTAAGTCAATGACAACCTTGCAAATTGTCTCTGATTTTGTCTACAGGTTGCAGCCAAGACTGGCAATAGAAACGGCATGTTGAGCTAGTAGTATATAACTCTTGGAATTGCAGTTTAGCAATTGAATTCTCACATTTTGGGAAATCATTTGATTCAAAAAACAGTAATTAATTGTAAAACACAGTGGAGAAGAAAGTGGAAATGGCCAGATATATCCATTTTTTCACACCAAGCTATTGGTCAAGGCAGTCCTTGACTTATGACCGGTTGCTTAGCAACTGTTTCAAGTGACGACTGACCTCCCGGGAGCTTCTTACAACCAAGTATCAAAATTCTGACAGCTGCTACTCTCCATGCAATCGCATTTTGGGCGCTTAGCAACCAGCCCACCTTTATACAGCTGTTTGCAAACGCCCCACGGTCACGCAACTGTGATTTACAATGTCTGTTGCAGGAAACAATTGAGTTCACTTAATGACCATGGCATTCATTTAATGATTGCAGTGTTCATTTAACGACGCTTAATGACTGCCCCCAAAAGGTTGTAAAATTAGGTGTGATCACACAGGGACCCACTTAACAACTGGCACGATATACAAGCAGCAATCTGGGCTCAGTTATGGTTGTAAGAGGACTATCACTGCAATTTTAAGGATGGATGAAGAGATATCATTGCCTGTAGATTAAAGGGAATCTTCAGTTGCCACAGGAGGCGCCCAGCACTAACCCTGTTTCATTTCTAGATATGGTGGTTGAGATCCACTCCAAGAAGCTCAGTCAGAATTTTAAAAAATAGCCACTTACCACAAAAGGCGTGGGGACGTATCTTGAGAACAAGTAAACAGGAACTCCCTTTGCAAGCAGGACTGCTGCTGTGAGTCTGGCAAGTCTGTGGGAAACAAGAAATTAAAATACAAGAAATAAATAGCTTCTCAGGGCAAGACTAACAACATGATACCATAGGAGCTGCAAAACAGCTCAGCAATTTCTTTCATACTGCATTAAGTTTCCTACTTTTGCCATGAGAAATAATTTGGTGTTGCAGTTAAGACATCAGGCTAGATACCGAGAGATCCCAAGTTCTAATCCTGCCTTAGGCATGAAAGCCGGCTGGGTGACTTTGATTTAATCACCAGGACACAGTGAATTCTAGTCCCCACCTTAGGCATGAAAGGCAGCTGGGTGACTTTGGTCCAATCACCAGGAGAATGTGAGTTCTAGTCCCATTTTATGCATGAAAGTGGCTGGGTGACTCAGTGAATTCTAGTTCCACCTTAGGCACGAAAGCCAGCTGGGTGACTTCAGTCATCAGGAGACCAGGAGTTCTAGTCCTACTTTAGGCATGAAGCCACCTACCCTGGGCCAGTCCCTCTTTCTCAGCCCTAGAAAGAAGGCAATGGCCAAAACCAATCCTGAAATCTTGCCTAGAATACTGCAGGGACTAACCCAGGCGCTCTCTAGTTTAAAAAAATGAGTCGAAGGCATAAAAAAAGTGCCCTCTTTCTCAACCGCACAAATTACTACACAGTGCTGACTAAGGCGCATGTCTTTTCTGGAACCCTAAAGTGCTGAGGGATATAGCAAGCACAGAAACATGGGTCTGTTGAACAAATTTCTCTTCTGAATCAGCTTCATGCCCAAATCAAAATGCTTTCCGTATTACAAAATGATTTCAAAAAACACGTTTAGGCCCTGTGCGTCTGTTGGATTCCAGATTAATTCAATAGGATCAACAGCAAATTCTGCAGGAGAATGTATGATACCTGTACTCATGGTGAAAGGCTAATATTTATAATTCAATTCTGCTTAAACATTTTGTCTGCAACAAAGGATTTAGATGTGGATCTACAGCTTCTATTCTGTGGCACCCGAAACTATCCAGATTTCTCTGACAGCTTGAGAGAGAATGAAGATCTGAATCCAGTCAGGTCTAGGTAAAGCACTAATTAACAGTTATTACTGGTGCTTATTTGAGGAAAAAAAATGTGGGTTTTTTTCCAGATTTGTTCTCCACTTCAAACTATTAATACTGGCCTCTGCGAGAGAAATGGAGGCATTCTTTACTTCTAGACTTTTAAATCTGGACCAAGTCGATACCTGAAGCTGCTGCACATGCTGGTCACCTGGCCTCGCGTGTCATATCCTACCACAAAACCACGTTGCTTGAAGTCGGAAAAACATTGCCCAAGGTATTTGTACATCCCCTGCAGGAAAGGAAAAGAGAGAGGAGGAGAATACAGTATCGTTTGCCTGGGCAGGAAACTTAATGGAAGGTGAAGTTTATTGAGATCATGATCTATTGCAGGGGTGTCAAACTCAAGGCCCACAGGCCAGATCCGGCCCGTGGGGTGCTTAAATCTGGCCCGTGGGGCCAGCCTGGAAATAGCAAAGGGCCGGCCCGTGGTGCCTCTGGCAGCCAAAACGGGGCGCTGGGGGCCGCACGTGGCTATGCCCCGTTTTTGGCCTGGACAGCCTCCTGAAGCATTTTGCCAGCCAAAATGGGGTGCAGGGGGCCGCGCAGCATTTGGGGGTGGGGCAGCAAAGTGGTGCAGGAGGCCGTCCAGGCAGAAAACAGGGCGCGGGGGGCTGAGCACGACCCCCCCACGCCCCATTTTGGCCAGCAGGGTGCTGCAGGAGGCGTCCGTCCTGTCTTCCTCCCCCAACCCACCCTGGCCGGCCAGTCAGCAGAGAACTACAATGCTGATCTGGCCCTCAAAGAAATCCAGTTTGACACCCCTGCTCTGTTGCTTACACCAGAAGGCATCACTGTTGGATTCAAGTCCAAGGAAGTGGTGGTTCCATTTGGAGATGATTAGATAGATTAATTAGATAGATAGATAGATAGATAGATAGATAGATAGATAGATAGATAGATAGATAGATAGATAGATAGATAGATAGATAGATAGATAGATAGATAGATAGATAGATAGATAGATAGATGATAGATAGATAGATGATAGATAGATAGATAGATAGATAGATAGATAGATAGATAGATAGATAGATAGATAGATGATAGATAGATAGATAGATAGATTAGATAGATTAGATAGATAGATAGATAGATAGATAGATAGATAGATAGATAGATAGATAGATAGATAGATAGATAGATAGATAGATAGGTGATGGATGGATGGATGATAGATTGTAGATAATAGATGATAGACAGATAATGGATGGATGGAGGGATGGATGGATGATAGATGGATGGGAGATAGATAGATAGATAGATAGATAGATAGATAGATAGATAGATAGATAGATAGATAGATAGATAGATAGATAGATAGATAGATAGATAGATAGATAGATAGAAGAGAGAGAGAGAGATGATAGATAGGTGATGGATGGATGGATGATAGATTGTAGATAATAGATGATAGACAGATAATGGATGGATGGAGGGATGGATGGATGATAGATGGATGGGAGATAGATAGATAGATAGATAGATAGATAGATAGATAGATAGATAGATAGATAGATAGATAGATAGATAGATAGATAGATAGATAGATAGATAGATAGATAGAAGAGAGAGAGAGATGATAGATAGGTGATGGATGGATGGATGATAGATTGTAGATAATAGATGATAGACAGATAATGGATGGATGGAGGGATGGATGGATGATAGATGGATGGGAGATAGATAGATAGATAGATAGATAGATAGATAGATAGATAGATAGATAGATAGATAGATAGATAGATAGATAGATAGATAGATAGATAGATAGATAGATAGATAGATAGAAGAGAGAGAGAGAGATGATAGATAGGTGATGGATGGATGGATGATAGATTGTAGATAATAGATGATAGATAGATAATGGATGGATGGAGGGATGGATGGATGATAGATGGATGGGAGATAGATAGATAGATAGATAGATAGATAGATAGATAGATAGATAGATAGATAGATAGATAGATAGATAGATAGATAGATAGATAGATAGATAGATAGATAGATAGATAGATAGATAGATAGAGATAGATAGATAGATAGATAGATAGATAGATAGATAGATAGATAGATAGATAGATAGATAGATAGATAGATAGATAGATAGAATAGGCCTTACATATTTACCTGCATAATGGTTAAACAAGTTATTTTTAAAAAAATTTTTAAGGAAATTCAGTGCAATTTATTTTATACTCTCCTCTGTAGATCAGTGTTTCTCAGCTTTGTCAGCTTTAAGAAGAGTGGACTTCAATTTGCAGAATTCCTGGCTGGCTGGGGAATTCTGGGAGTTAAAGTCCACACATCTTAAAGTCAACACAGCTGAGAAATATTGCTACAGATGAATCAGTAGGTTAATAAAAAGAGGTATTTAATTCCTCCACACCAAGCTTCCTCAGCAGGAATGATGGAAGAATCTGCCCTTGCTCCATTGTGTTGTTTTGTTCTTCAGCCTGAGAGGAAAATTTGCCATCTTTCTATGCCAGTTGATCAAGAAGGGAAATAATTTCTGTCAATGTGGGTGTGGTTTTTATTGTTATTTATTTCTCAAAATTATACAGCCGTCTGTCTCACACAAGTGACTCTGGGCAGCTTACGCAATGAAAACATAAAGTGTTTTTCTTTTGAACGATAAGGAGTAATTCTTATTTACATGATGTCTGGCATGGCCCAAGGCCTTTGGATCAGCTACTATCTGAAGCTACTGATCCCTTGCAAGAAAAACAAAAAGAACTACTCTGGGTCAGTCGCTTTCACCAAGTGCCAATAAGGTGGAGATAACTGCTAAAGCAAACTTCACAATGGACAATATTTGCTGAAAGGTAAATAATTTATCCTCTGTATAGCGGTTCATTATATCCCCACACAATAAAGATTTCCAAAACAAACATGCCATTCCAGGCTAAAGACAGTGTACTAATTCAGATAATTCTATTTAAGTTAAGCAGATCAATATATCAGCGGCCTCTTTCTCCACACAACAGCTAACTACAATAATGCCAAAAAAGCTTTCCATTGGTTATTCTTTGGTATCTGGGCCACTGTCAGGTTCAAAACTAGTCAGTTTAAATCTTAACTTGTTTTCAGCTTATTTTCTGGATAAGCAAAATTTGAGGGAGGGTAGGAAGGAGATAGGAAGGGAGGGATATGAAGAAAGGAAGTGAGATGAAGACCGATCACATGGGCCAAACAAACACTGCTAACCTTCTATAGTTTATTAAGCTGAAATGACTGCATTACAGCATAATCTTAAAATGCCCTGCATGACAGAAGAAACTCTGCTATTCCAGAATAAAAGATTGAAGCCTCAGATGTACATAATTCTCTCTTTTGGGACCCTAAAGTCAGGCAAGCAAAGACTTCACATTCTAACTTGTAATTTTCCCAGGGAGAAATTTTAGTCTACCTTCCACATACCTGACACCCTGACATTGTTCTTGATTCACTTTTCTGTGTTCTGCATAGGTGCAGGTCTATAAATACACTCATACTTGTGGACTGGTTTTTCTTTAATTTCTCCCAAATTAATCATGCTGTGGGGGTTCAAATTATGCACCCCAGAGGATATCTCTGAATCTAACAGAGGCTCAAAATGGCTATTTGGAGGAATGCTGATTTAGTGCCTAGTATTTCGGTCAGCACAAATCCTACTCAGGAGACCTTGTGCCTGGATCTTTACCATACTTAGCTGATTGCTCAATAAGTCTGCATTGCATGGTCCTTTTTTTAGGGCTGGCTGCAACATGGATTAAACAAAAAAAGAACCCTAGTTAAAAATGTATAAGTAAAATGTATAGGTAGGGACCAATTCTGGACATTGGCTCATTTAAAAAAACTGCTGGATTCCATTCACTTGTTAGAACAGTTGCTCACTTTAAGATGTGTGTACTTCAACTCCCAGAATTCCTCAGGCAGCATGGCTGTTGCTAAGGCTTCTGGGAATTGAGGTCCATGCTTCTTGAAGTTACCGAGATTGAGAAATGCTACCCTAAAGATATAACCAAGAGACCTCAAAATGAGCTGTGAAAGGCAACGTTGAACAAAATCTGGGGCCTCCAAGAAATTCTACAGCCCTGGCTGCATGGCTGGCTAAGGAATTCTGGGAGTTGAAGTCCACACATTATTAAGTCAACAAGGCTGAGAAACACTATAGTGGAAGGAAGGATCCAGGATGTGGAAGACAGAGGTTAATCTAAGTTTCTACAGCTTTACTTGGACTTACTTGGATATAAATCACACCACTTTATCTCTATCCCCTAAGTAGAATCAATGGGGCAATACAAGGTTGATATAGGGAATATGGGGTGGGGGGGGCAAGGACCAAAAGCAACCCCTTCCCCAACTACAAGCCAGCCTACTACAGATGCAAATGCAGTTAGCATATAAAGAGCAACTACTGCTAAGTGCAATTCGCAACTTACCCAAGATATATCACCGGATAGATAAGGCAGCTGACCGATCTTCCTCAATTAAATATGCACACTTGGCTGGCAGTTAGGATAAGATCAAGAAAAAACACCTTCATTAACCCCTGACCCCCAAAAATGCTCACTAAGATGTCCTGGGGTGACTACTGAAAATGTATGGAGACATCAGCATTATTCTAAGTCTCTTGTGGCAGCATTAATTCCTCCCCCTTCCTCTTCCTCTCTCCCTCCCTCCCAAAATACTGTGTGTGTGTGTGTAAAAAACAAACAAAACATTAAAAAGTTGATGTTTATGTAGTTACTTACCAAGCACATCTAAATTATATTAAAGTAACCAAAATATATTTACGATCCCCAAGGCATGTCACAATGTTTGAGCACCCCTAATGTTTGGAAATTGAAAGCTGAAAAATTTGACACGCCCTAAATGGAGGGATATATAGAGGATTTGTTCATAACCAAATAACCGCAACAATTCTGCTAGATCAAAAGAATAGCCAAAGAATAGAGAAGGGCTACCCGTGCAACCCACAGGAATTAGGGAAGCAAATATCCAGCAGCCCAGAATGTAATCAACAAAACAAAACACAGCCACAGAGACTCCCTGGGGTCTGAACTGAACTTCCTCCCAGAAATGCCTATTATGATTTATCAGCCAATCTCCAACTGCACATTCTTCCCAGCAAACCAAAACACCAAGCCAGCATGTGCTGGGCAGGCTTTCAGAGCATGACCAACTCCGAGTCAAGAAGAAGGAAGTTCAGAGTTTGGCATGCTTCCATAGTGATCCAAGGTCTCTTGACCTGCTGCATTCCTGCTTCTATTAATTCATGTTTTCTTTACTGTACAGCAAGTCTTGCTCCAGACCTCCCCCCAGCTTTTCAATCCTGCGCACACAAACACAACCTCTTCATATTTCAAATCCTGATAACTAAGATAGTTAATAAGTTCGCCACTCACACATGGGCAATTCAAAGAAAAGAGGAGAATGAAAGCTTCCATTTATACAAAGTAGTCCTCGGTTTACAACCACAATTGAGCCCAAAATTTCTGTTCCTAAGTGAGATATTTGTTAAGTTTTGCCCCATTTTACAACTTTTCTTGCCACAGTTGTTAAGCGAATCACTGCAGTTGTTAAGTTAGTAACAAGGTTGTTAAGTGAATCTGGCTTCCCCATTGACTTTATTTGTCAGAAAATCAAAAAAAGGGATCACATAACTCCAGCACACTACAACCATCATAAATATGAACCCGTCTCCAAGCATCTGAATTTTGAGCATGTGACCATGGGGATGCAGCAATGGTTGTAAGTGTGAAAAATGCTCATAAGTCTCTTTTTTCAATGCCACCGTAACTTCAAGCAGTCATTAAATGAATTGTTGTAAGTCAATGACTACCTGTACATGAACCACACTGCCTCACTGCCACAGCCTTCCTTGGAATGTCACCTTTGCCCAAGATTGTTTTTTAAAAAAATTCAGATAAAAAGCGATGTTCCCTTCATTGGAAAGGATAGCGCTTCAAGCAGTGAGCATTTTGTTTCTTAATAGGGCCACGCGACAATAATTCATTTCTAAATGCGTTTCCTCAGGGTTTATTCCACTTAAATCTTTTTTTTAAAAAACACCACGCAATATTCTGGCAGGCTCAGGAAAAACAAATCCTCTCTGTTTTAATATTCCTCCTGGAAGCTCAGAAGAGCAAAGCCCTGTTCCACTTTATTGTTTTATCCCGTAAGGGAGGTTAAGCCAAGTTCACCAATAACCCCATGCAGTTGGGGTTTTTGTTTTTGTTTTTTGAGAATTACTTCACAAGACCAGGCAAATCTGTTTCGTTGAACGCTCGGTGCCTAGTCAACAGGAAGGGGGGTTGTTGAGTCTCCACAATGCCAAAATCTTCAAAGCAATGCCAGCTCTTGCTTCCTCCAAGTCCTGCCTCAGATAACCTTCTCTTAGTCTAAATCCCCGGTTCTTCTACGCTACTGAAAATCTGCCTGCAACCACAATGTTAAATGGACAGCAACAGCAGAAAATCAGGAATGGCAGAAAATCAGCCAAATGTTGCTTCTCCATTTCTCTCTCCCTTTCCATTTCGCCCTTTTCTGCGGCATTTTTTCAAATGGAAATTTGGCAGCGAGAGGAGGAAACATAACTTGCTTTGCTTTATTGTCCGTTTTTGAGCCTTTTTAGTTGAAGAGTATGGCAGAAACATTTTAGATCAATGTTTCTCAATCTTGGCAACTTGAAAATGTGTGGACTTCAACTTAAAGTAGTTGGTCCATACATCTTAAATACATCTTATAAACATTTTAAAGTTGAATTCTGGGACTTGAAGTACATATGTCTTAAATGTTGAATTCTGGGATTGGAAATCCACACAAAATCCAAGCTGAATTCTGAGAATTGAAGTCTACACATATTAAAGTTGCCAAGGTTGAGAAACACTGCTTTAGATCAGTAGTCTCCAAACTTGGCAACTTTAAAACTTGAGGATTCAACTTCCAGAATTTGGAAGCCATTATGGCTGTTTGAGGAATTCTGAGAGTTAAAGTCCACACATCTTAAAGTTGCCAAGTTTGAAGACCCCTGTTTTAGATGTACCAAGGATGTATCAGAGGCATGTCTGATATTAAACGTTTTTTTTAATTTGTTTTTCCAATTCAGGTTACGTCTTTCATGCATTATGGGGCACCAACAATGCATCTGATGTCATATGTGGGACAGAGGAGAGGGGGGAAGAGCTTTTAGCCTTCACAATGGCTCTGGAACTCACCTGGGTCGACTGGATCACGGTAAGATCATTGATATAGCAGAAGCCAGCCCCCATGGCGGAACGGAGACCGGCGGTCCCAAAGGTCAGCCTGCGGCACAGACGATCACGTAGTTCCTTATTCTTCCCATTTCGTAACAGATTTTCAATCTGCTCTTTGGTTTTAGGATTCTACGAAGGAGACAATTGGCAGGATCAGACTTCACATGTTAGGAAATTGGGAGTCATAATCACATGCTCCTAGTGGGCTAATGACTTTGTAAAGGAAGTCATGCCATCTAGTAGAGAAAGCCATAGAAAAGAATATTTGAACTGTGGGGTCCTTGATGCTCTCTGTGGTTGGTGGTTTTCTTGCAGACATTTCATTACCCAACTAGATAACACCATCAGTGCTAGAAGGGAATGGGGCTTGCACACAGGAGGAGGATTGTGCAGCCCTTCGTTCTCTCTGAACTTGGTTATTTTCTTGCAGACATTTCATTAGCAAACTAGGCAACATCATCAGTGCTAGAAGGAAGTGAGGTAAATAGTGAGCAAACCAAACACCCTTCTGACACTGATGATGTTACCTAGTTTGTTAATGAAACATCTGCAAGAAAACCGCCAGCCTCAGAGAGCACCAAGCACCCCAGAGAAAGTCGTCCTATCTAGTAACTCTGCCACGTACAATCAAGCAAGCAAACCGCTTAAGCCAAAATCAGCTTCAGCTGTTGTTCCACTGCTTGCAAGCGTCAGTGGGAACCAGCCTAACTGTGCATCAGCAGAGGCTGCCTGAAAACCTCTGGAGTTATTGTAAGGTTTGTCTCGATTGACTCTTCCACGCAGGCCTATGTATTTATGTATGTATTTACTTATTCATTCATTCATTCAAATTTGTTATAGCTGTCCAAATCTGATGGGACTCAATTGGCGTACAAAATTGAAAAAAAAACCCATAAAAGAGATAAAACATAAAACTATGCAGACAGCCTGGAACTAAAACGACCTTAAAGACAATACTAATGAAACAAAAGAAAGCTCCTCGAAATAACCTACAGGCAGCGCTTGACCTATGACCACAATTGAGCCCAAAATTTCCATTGCTAAGCAAGGAAGTTAAACGAGTCGTGTCCATTTTACAACCTTTTCTTACCATTGACTTTGCTTGTTGGAAGCCAACTGGGAATGGCGATCACGTGACCCTGGGACTCTGCAACCATAGTAAGTACCTGCTGGTTGCCAAGCACTCGAAGTCTGATCACGTGACCTGGGGGAGTGCTACAACGGTCCTGAAAAAAAATGACTTCGGACCCGTTTTCACCCTTACAACTGTTGCAGCATCCCAGTGTCACGTGATCAAACCTGGTTGTGGCATCCTGGGAGTGCCATTTGCGACTTCCTAGCCAGCTTCAGACAAGCAAAGCCATTGGGGAAGCCAGAATCACTTAACGACCGCATGATTCACTTAACAACTGTCGTGATTTGCTTACCCAAGGTCGTGAATGGGTGTGTGTGTGACTCATTTAACAACTGCCCTGCTTAACAACAGAAATTTTGGGTTGAATTGTGGTCATACGTCGAGGATGACCTGTATTCCTACTTTGTTTTGTACAAGCCAATAAATGCTCTTGCTTCTATATTCCACTCAACAACAACCCTGTGAGGTAGGTTGGGCCGAGAGAGAATGAGAGGCCGAAAGTCACCCAACCACCTTTCATGCCTAAGAAAAGACTGATGCAGAAGAACTCAGATCAGCCCAGCACCAAAACAGCACATTCCTCACGGGCTCACACAATTGCACAAACTGATAATTTAAAGTCATCTTTTTAATTCCAAGAGATACTTACAGAAATTGTGCAAGCAGAAGGAAGTGCAAAATACAAAACAAAACAGTCTATCATTCCCCACTAAGCCTGTGTTAACAATCAAAGTTTTGAATTTTATCTGTAACCCTCTTTAGGTATAACTTGTGTCTTACTGCCATTTTAATGTGATTTATACATACTGTATATTTGTGGTTTCATTTTAATTGGAGCTCAGAGTTGCCTTGCGGTGAGATGGGCAGCAAACAAATTTAATAAATAAGATAAACGATTAAATACAAAAATTAATCATAATTCAAATTTCAGAAGTCACTTTGATTACAGTCAATAAAAGCCCCAAACAAGCCACAACCTGTTATAGCTGGGAGGAAAATTTTGTTGCTGATCTCAGAAAGCCTTGTACATGCTATCGTTTGTTTTGCCAAATTCTTTCTGTGAAACCCAAGGATTTGCAAAGCTGCAAGTTCATGCTTTCATGTCTCAGCCAAACATAAAGATGTCTGGCTGATAGGTAGATAGATCACTGGGAGTGCAATTTGTACTGCGTAACAAACCCTGCGGCTTCTGATTTAGGTGCAACTGCTTAAAGCACATGCATGCATAATAAAATCCCCTATGGATCACAAGCTGATCTCTGCAGCTCACGGCCTCCCTTACCGGCACTTTAAAAAGGCAACGGCATCTGAAGTCCCAGGGGTGAGTGAGAAGCCTGACCTTTACCACAAAGAGGTCAGCCAGCGGTGCGATCAGGGACTGCCAGCCATTGGTCAGTTGGTGGAAATGGAAAAATAGGCATTTTGAAGACAGAATGTTTTTATTGTATTAATGAATGAAATTTGTTTGCTGCCCACCACGTTTCAAAATGGCTTAGTTATTTGGGATCCAGATCTGGCTGACCTTCGAAAGAACTCAACCGACATCGGTCTTGAATAAAAGAACATCCTCTCCTGTTAAAATCATGAAATTTGATGGAGCTGAACAGTGACTCAGAACATCATTTGCACACGAATTAGATGAGGTAAACAGGCTGTGTCTAATTCGGGTGCAAATGATGTTCTGAATCACTGTTCAGCTCCATCAAACTGAAGTAAAAATGAAGTGTTTCACAGGACAAGAACTTTACACTGCCTCGAACAGTGAAAGGAGAGGAAAATGCATTTTACATTTTAATAGGAAAATTCTCATTGCATATAAATCTCTGAGGTTTATTCATGCATGATCAAATCTAAGTAACTCAAGATTCATGTGTTTCTGTCTGGGATGGCAGAAGAGGAAAGAGTTCAATTCCATCACAGAACAAATGTTCCCCAATACATGGATGGGTGTTTCCAACAGAAAGAAATACTCTTCCATTCTTCAAGGACTTTTAACTTTTCTTGGCAACCACCCCCAGCCCCGCCAGAAAATTTAGGGTTATGGATCTTTGCACAGATTAATTTAATTTAATTTAATTTAATTTAATTTAATTTAATTTAATTTAATTTAATTTAATTTAATTTAATTTAATTTAATTTAATTTAATTTAATTTAATTTAATTTAAAGTTCTTATAGGCCGCCCAATCCCGTAGGACTCAGGGTAGCGTACAACAGAAATTAATCTGTTGATTAATCTGTGCAAAGATCCATAATCCCAAATTTTCTGTTTTTATAACATCAGTCAGCAATTATATATTTTAAATGTTCAAATCATGGAAAACCCTGCCTATGGAGGCATGAAATAACACCTCTTTATCTCTTCTCTGAGAATTTAAGGGAAGGTAGACTGCACCTACCAATCTGACAGTGCTTTAAAACAGCACTCTTTCCTCAAATTTCCAAGAATCACTGAAAAAGTCAGAGATGGTCAAAAAGAAGCAGAACAGTACAGGTCGCCCTTGACTTACAGCCATTCATTTAGTGACCATTTGAAGTTACATAGTTTTAAAAAGTGACTTACGACCATTCTTCACACTTACAACCATTGCAGGACCCCCATGGTCACGTGATCAAAATTCAGATGCTTGGCAACTAGTTGCAATGTCCCGGGATAAGGTCAGGTGATCCCCTTTTGCAACTTGCTGACAAACGAAGTCAATGGAGAAGCCGGATTGACTTAACCACCATCTTACTAAATGACAACTGAAGTGCTATAGGTAAAATGAATATACTGAATATACTGAAATGGTATAGGGCTGTGATGGTCAACCTATGGCACACGTGCCAGAGGTGGCACACAGATCCCTCTCTGTGGGCACGCGCGCTGTCGCCAGCTTCTCTTCCGGTTCTTTGAGCGCGCCAGAGCACTGGAAATCCAAAGACCAGCTGGCTGGCGCGCACGTGTGCACCGGCCAACTAGTCTTCGGGTTTCCAGTGTTCCGGCACGCATGCGCATTTCTGGTTTTGGCACTCGGTGCTGAAAAGGTTTGCCATCACTGGTATAGGGCAGTGATGGCGAACCTATGGCACGCGTGCCACAGGTGGCACGCGGAGCCATATTTACCGGCACGCGAACTGTTGCCTAGCTCAGCTCCAGCGCGCATGTGTGCGCCGGCCAGCTGGTTTTTGGCTGACATGGAGGCTCTGGGAGGGTGTTTTTGGCTTCCGGAGGGCCTCCGGGGGGACGGGGAAGGGTGTTTTTGCCCTTCCTAGGCTCCAGGGGAACCTCTGGAGCCTGGGGAGGGCGAAAAATGGGTCTACCGGGCCAACCAGAAGTTGGGAAATGGGCTATTTCCGGCCTCCAGAGGGCCTCCGGGGGAGGCCGTTTTTGCCATCCCTAGGTAGTGAATTATGGGTGTGGGCACTCGCGCATGTGCGATAGCATGCGCACATGCACTTTTGGCACCCAAGGAAAAAAAGGTTTGCCATCACTGGTATAGGGTGTCCTGCTCAAGCAGGGGGTTGGACTAGAAGACCTGCAAAGTCCCTACCAAAACCCTGTTATTCTACGTTCTGTGATTCACTTAACAACTGTGGCAAGAAAGATCGTAAAATGGGGCAGTTAAACTCGTTTAACTGTCTTGGCTTAGCGTGGAAATTTTGGGCTCAACCTGTAGTTTTCCATCAGCTTGGAAAGTTTCATACGGGACACAGAATATGACATTTGAGTTAAAAGCCATTTAAGATTCTGCTAGAAAGAGCAATAGGAGGAGATCCTGAGAAGATTCAATTGTTCCCAAATCCCTTATCTGTGGTTCAACATAACAATCTGTTTACCCAGCAACAGAAATTCCAGCTCCTGTGAAAAGTGCCCCACTGGCTTGATAGAGACTTCTCTGCCCAAGAATTCAACTTCCTGTGAATAGAGATGGTAACTGAGCCTCCTTAAATGTGACAAAAGAATTCAAGCCAGCTTGAATTTCTTTATGGGAGGAATATTACAAAACCACTTAGCCTGTGGTTTACCTGCAATTAGCGCTTTGTCTTTGCTTGTTTTACAGCTAGCTTTATACACATATATATATATATATATATATATATATATATATATATATATATATATATATATATATATATATATATATATATATATATATATATATATATATATATATATATATATATATAAAATGGGCCTTACTGTGAACTTCCTTCCCTAATAAATGCAGGTAAGATTGCAACATAGGCAGTCTTCAACTTACGACTGCAATTGAGACCAGAATTTCCATTTGCACAAGCAGGATGGTTGTTCAGTGCACGATTTTACAACCTTTTTGGCCATGGACGTTAAACAAATCACTGCAGTTGTTAAGTGAATCACACAGCCATTAAGTAAATCTGAACAACCCCCCCCCCCTTTTGCTGGAAGCCAGCTGAGCATCTTGCAGATGGTGACCACGTGACCCTGGGATGCTGCAGCCATCGTAAATACATGCCAGTTGCCAAGAGCCCAAATTCTGATCCCCTGGGGATGCTATGGTGGTTGTGAGTGGAAACCTGCTCAAACAGGAAATGCAATGGTGGACCAAATTGTGCCCGTCGGTACTCTCCAGCCTGGCAATATGCATAACCTCTTCAAGTCAAGCTTCACATGAAAAATATCCTCTCCGCGTCATTTGCCAGCAGTAATAGTAGAAAGGGAGACAGAAAAAGCAACATTTGAAAATCTGACAATAAGCA
The DNA here is from genome assembly GCA_023053685.1 of Diadophis punctatus similis. NCBI lineage: Eukaryota > Metazoa > Chordata > Lepidosauria > Squamata > Dipsadidae > Diadophis > Diadophis punctatus. Next base: position 1,760,859 of record JALIGW010000036.1, on the reverse strand, counting down.
AAAGGCAGCAAAGCAAAAACCACTTGCTAGAACGATGAACGGGCTTTCTCAAAACAAGGGCAAATTCCTGGCTGAGAATTCCAAGGTTCCAGTAAGAACTGATGTTATTTCTGGCACTAGCTAACCCTTTGCTATTGGCAAATAAGAAAAAGGAACTCTCATTTAACCATAAACAACATCAGATCATAATTTTAACCTTCAGATCTACTACAAGATACAGATTAGCATGGGTTGATGAGAGGAGGGGCAAATCTAACTGACTGGCTGGCCAATATGGCCTCTAAAAATTCTGCAGGGGTTCCTGTGACTTCAGCTCTGAGCGAGTAGGAAAATAATTCCATTTTTTTTTTCACTTGTTGCAATCAAGTTCACTCTGCCCAAGGTGCATTGTGTAATGCCTTCACTTTTGCATCTAAGGTAGTGTTTCTCAACCTTAGCAACTTTAAGCTGTGTAGATTTCAACTCTATGGCTGGCTGGGGAATTCTGGGAGTTGAAGTCCACACAGTTTAAAGCCGCTTCAGTTGAGAATCCCTGACCACTTTGTATGACTCCATGTCATTTTACTGTAGCGACCGATTCACACAATGCACTAAGCAATGAGTTTGACTTAGCATATTACACACACACATACATATACACATACCGTACATACATACATACATGTATACATATTCAATTCAACCTTTGTCAATGCACGTGTACAATGAGATTGGCTGAGCCTCCCTTCGTGCACCCCCCCCAACATAAATACATCCCAATAACTCAGTGAAAGAAAAGCCCTAACCCAATAAATCATACTAACAACACATAATCCTCTATGCATATATGTGCGTAACATTACATTATAATATATTGCACCAATATGAACACGTTGCGCTGGCCCTGCAAGTCTATCATACTACATACTTATGATGTTATGTTGCATTCAGGAGTCTGACAGCCCACGAATAAAAGCTGTTCTTCAGGCTGTTCGTACGACTGGCTATGCTTCTATATCTCCTGCCGGATGGTAGGAGAGTAAAGAAGCGCTGACCAGGGTGTGAGTCGTCCCTGAGGATTTTCCTCACTTTTCTAAGGCAGCGAGCCCTAGCAATGTCGTCTAGTGATGTCAGGGGACAGCCTATGATGTTTTGTGCCGTGCTCACCACCCTCTGTAATGTCTTTCAATCCGTGGTTGTCAAGCCAGCATATCATATCGTAATGCAATGAGTGAGGATGCTTTCTATGGTGGACCGGTAAAAGGAGGTTATCAGTTGTTGTTCCACCTTGTTCTTCCGCAAGCCCCTAAGGAAGTGGAGTCTGTTGGGCCTTCCTGGCCATCTGGTATATAGTGTGTGTGTGTCCTTCAAATTCCTGGGAATTTAATATATATATATATTACATATAGCCAGTTGTGGTTCATTCAACCTCCTATTGCTTAGTTAAGTGGGAATCCAATTGATGTTAGATAACTTGAGTCCCAGTACAGATAGTCCTCGACTTATAACAGTTCATTTAATGACCATCAAAGTTACAATGGCAGTGAAAAAAAGACTAATAACTATTTCTCACTTATGACTGTTGCAGCATCCCCATGGTCATGTGACTTACATTCAGATACTTGACAACTGGTTCATGTTTATGATGGTTGCAGTGCCCCGGAGTCATGTGATCATCTTTTGTAACCTTCTGACAAGAATTTTTCAGAATTCAGAAACCAATTTAACAACTGCAGTGATTCACTTAACAAATGTGGCAAGAAAAGTCGTAAAATGTGGGCAAAACCCACTTAACCAATTTCTCACTTCGCAGCATAAATTTTGGGCTCCATTGTGGTCATAAGTCGAGAACTACTTGTACTTATCTCAACTGAATCAGGATGGAGTTCCTTCATCGCCACCGAGGAGATAGCTCTCTTAACTAGCCAAGCCAGGAGCCAAATCTCTGATTAGCTGCACATTAAAAGCCAGTTCTCTGCTTCTGCCGGCATCCCCGAAATCCAAGCAGTAGCTTTCACTTTCTGCTCTTATCTGTGCATCTGGTGGCATGTTATTAATCATTTCCTCTATCCCATTTTAGAGACAGCTGCAGCCTAAAATAGGCTTCCCAGCCCAAGGGGAGTTCTTGAAGCAAGCAAATTGAAGAGAGCACCACGATTTGAGAATAAATCATATGGATGGCCCCCTCCCTTTGGAGTTCATAATCTCTGAAAGATCCAACACTAATATAGGATTCATTAGAATATTAAGCATACTGGCTGGGGAATTCTGGGAATTGAAGTCCACATATCTTAACATCGCCAAGTTGAGATACATAGATGAGATAGATAGATAGATAGATAGATAGATAGATAGATAGATAGATAGATAGATAGATAGATAGATAGATAGATAGATAGATAGATAGATAGATAGATAGATATAGATATAGTCATTTTGCCTAAAAACAAATAAACAAACCTCCATATAGGCTATTGTGGTGAAATACGATGGCACTGACTAAAATGTGGGATAAGGGGAGACTAATGGACTGTCCATTGCCACATACCAGAATTTTATTTAATATATGCTCCCTAGTTTTACTTTGCAATACAGCCAGTCTTACACAGAACCTCCCCTCTGCCAGCCATCCACAGATAATGCTCATTAATTTCCAAAATGCACACTCCGACTTTTAGATAGCTCTCATCCCTGTGCATATTTTTTCTCTCTTCCACACTAGTAGATTTCCTATAAGGTCATCAAACATTCTGGAAGGGGAAAAAAACTGAAATAAGGTAGCCAAAAGACTACAAATGGATGCCAATTGGAAGTCATTTCCAAAAGAGGAAAAAAGAAAGTGCGCAAAAGGTTATAAATAGATAGCACTAGAAAGCATGAATTCAAGACATTTGTTTGCTATCCATATCTAAAATGTCTTTATTTTCCCAAAATGAGGTGAAACAATAGGTTTCGGTATAGTCTAGAATAAGTTGAAATGTTGAATTAATATTTTATCATTTATACTGTCCTTGTTTTTTTTAATTTATGGTCTCTTGTGATATATGCAAGGTTTTTTTCACTGTACAAGAACATGTATTTTTTTATATTGTATTGTAATAAAAGAGTAGATTGAGTTCAATTTTGTAAGGTAATGAGCTTTAAGACAAAGCACAAGCTGTAGTGTATGTGTGTGTGTGGGTATTTTATATATTTTTTTCTTCCAGAGATGTCATAAAACCTGTGAGCAGCTTAAGATAAATCTGCTTAATGTCTTGTTATTTCATAGCACCCCAAAGGCAGAATAGCTATATATATATATATATATATATATATATATATATATATATATATATATATATATATATATATATATATATATATATATAAGCTATCTCCTACTAGAAAAAAAATTAGATTTTTTTTTGATGCAGAGAACTGCAAAGCATCCATTCCCCCCTCAGACATTTTCCCTCACTGCCTATCCTGACAAGATTAACAAGGCTACATCGCACTGAGTATTTCTTAAAACAATACCGTTTCAGGACGTGGTGTCGCAATCACATAAAGCCGGGTTTTGGGTTGCTCTGGAGAAAGAGGAAAAGCATTTCCAAACACATTATCATCTCCCTCCCACCCACCCCCAAATCAGACAGTCCGTAGCTCCTTTTCCCTCCGACAAAAGCAGCAGCCTTTGCATACAATTTGTGGGTCCCCAAAAAAAGGAGCCACCGACACCTTGATTTTTTTTTTTTACAAATTCCTGCAAAAGGAACCCAACCATGAATTCCTCCCTCACACACACTGGATACCAAGAGCAGCGACAACAAAGGAAGAAAGCACATTTTGGCACAAACAGGCCATTTGTAAAAAGATGATGACGACGACAATAATAACAACCTGCTGTGGTCCTGGCTTGGTGGACATTCCTCCAACATCCTTCCCAGCCCAGACTCTGCCAGGTGGGCAAAGCCTGGGCTGGTCTCCAGGCTGGGTTGGCATCGCCAAATGCCCACTTACCTGAGCTTGCCAGGAGCCCACCCCCCTACCCCCAAAAGCCACCCCCCTTTATCGATTTATTCCTTATTAATTCCTATCTTTGGCCAGCTGGGGAGGGTCTCCCCCAGAGAGGGTTGGGGAGGGTCCTTCCCAGTGCCCCCCCCCACACACACACACACACCTTGTCCCAGTTCAGCCACTGCCCCACCGCCCGGTCCAGCTGGGCGTCCCCGGTGCTGCAGCCGATCAACAGGTTGGAGTTGACATCCCCCACCACCACGTCCCGGGGGTCGCCCATGGCTCTGGCCTGGCTGGAAGGCGGCGGGCTGGGTGGGTGATGTCCAGCAGGGAGGGACGAGGGAAAAATGGGGAGGGGGTCAGGTGGTCGACCCAGCTGCGGAGGCACTCCCCGTTCACACGTGCAACTGCGGGCAGCGACCTGCAGGCGGGGAGGGAGGGGGAGGAAGGAGGAGGGAGGGGATCACGTGACCGCCTGCTCCTCCTGGCAGCCCCCCCGAGGGGCTCTCGGGAAGGGCGGGGGGAGAGAGGAAAGCAGGGGGAGGGGCCTCCCTAAAAATAAGTGGGGGAGGGGCCCGTCAATCTCCTCTTTGCCCCCCCCTCCCCAAGCTGTTTTTCTGCTCTTTTACCTCACAGGGACTGTTGTGAGAGAAGGGGGGGGTGGAAGAGCCAAAATTGGGGAAGGGGAGGTTTTAGATAAGCCTCCTATAAATATTGAGAGAGAGAGAGAGAGAGCCGAGACCCCTCCTCATCCTAAGGGGAGCCCTCCTCGCACGACCATCACCACAGTCGCCCCCGTTCGCGCGCGCAAAAAAAAAAAAGCGCTCCTCGGAAACTGCCTCATCTGAGGCAAAGGCGGCGGCGGCGGTTGCGCGCATGCGCCGTGCGCGAGACAGCCCCAGCTCGCGCCCATGGGTGGGTTAGTAGTGGGGACCGGTGGGCGGAGAAACTGAAGCCGCCGCTCACCCATGCCTTCGCCCACTCGAACCGCGGGCGCTGCTGGGAAATGTAGTCGGGGTGCTTTCCCCAACACGCCTTTCTTTCTTTCTTTCTTTCTCTTTCTCTTGTTCTTCCTTCCTTCCTTCCTTTGTCTCCTATCTCCCCTAAAAGGTAACTGGACGACTTACAATTTATTTATTTATTTATTTATTTATTTATTTATTTATTTATTTATTTATTTATTTATTTATTTCTCTCTCTCTCTCTCTCTCTCTCTCTCTCTCTCTCTCTCTCTCTCTCTCTCTCTCTCTCTCTCTCTCTCTGTTATTACTACCCGTTAACGACTATTTCAGCTTCAACCGCAATAATACATGAGCTCATAATAGATACAAACTTAATGTAAACCGCTCCAGACTAGATTGCAAAAAATTCGACTTCAACAACAGAGTGGTCAATGCCTGGAACACTTTACCTGACTCAGTAGTTTCTTCCCCAAACCCCAAAAACTTCAACCTCGGATTATCTACCATTGACCTCACCCCATTCCTAAGAGGTCGGTAAGGGGCGTGCATAAGCGCACAATCGTGCCTACCGTTCCTGTCCTAATGTACCCATATATTCATACCTCTTTTACTCTTATTCATGCTTGTAATATTACATGTATATTCAATCATGTTTTACTGTTCGTACTTTGCTTATAATCATACATGCTTGACAAAATAAACAAATACAAAATACAAATTAAATGTTAATGCCGCCCATCTCCACTACAAGGTGAAGGTCGTTCCTGACTCCTAGCACTGGACATATCAGATGTCAATAGACACATAGAGAAATCAACCTTATTTACACACAATTCAAAAGTGACAATAAAAAAGTCAAGAAGGAAACAAAAATAAAAGACCAGAACACTTCCTCTCCAGCAGCCAACACTTAGATAAGCAGGGATTAACCCCAGACAAACAATCAAGGAGAAAACAATACCCTCATGAAGGAATTACTAAGGAGATATTTATCAAGCAGGAAAGAAAAGCAGAATCAAGGAAGGACTAAGAAGAGGAACAATCACACAAAGAAACAATTAAGCATGAAACAAATCATAATAAAGGAACTACTAAGAAGAAAACACTACCAGTACTGACAGGGCAAACTACTGTATATAAATAGAGGAAGCACCACTCCTTCTAGCACTGATGATGTTGCTTGGTTGGGTCATGAAATGTCTGCAAGAAAACAGCCAAGCTCAGAAGGCACCGAAGAACCCACAGTCCAACTCTGAGCTACAAATACACGTAATCCTCAATTTACAACAGTTCGTTTAGTAACCATTCAACCTTACAACGGCACTGAAAAATTTGCCATATGACTGTTTTTCACAGTTACAATTGTGGGAAGCCCCTCTCTCCAAAGAATGAAATATTTTGGGGACTATTAAAAGAAGCAGAATATTATATTTCCCCAAAGGGAAATGGAGAAAAATCTTAAAGGCAGAAAGTAGCTCCAGTCTTCATGCCACAGGAAAACAGCCTCAAGCAGAAGGTTCAAGAGGCTGGTCTTTAGGAACAGAGATTTGGTATCCATTCAGAAAGACTGGCCCAATCCAGTGGTGAAATCTAATTTTTTTTACTACCGGTCCTGTGGCCGTGGCTTGGTGGGTGTGGTGTGGCTTGGTGGGCGTGGCTTGGTGGGCGTGACAAGGGAAGGATACTACAAAATCTCCATTTCCACCCCACTCCAGGGGAAGGATACTGCAAAATCCCCATTCCCACCCAACTCTGGGGCCAGCCAGAGGTGGCATTTGCCAGTTCTCCGAACTACTCAAAATTTCTGCTACCGGTTCTCCAAACTACTCAAAATTTCCGCTACCGGTTCTCCGAACTACTCAAAATTTCCGCTACCGGTTCTCCGAACTACTCAAAATTTCCGCTACCGGTTCTCCAAACTACTCAACATTTCTGCTACCGGTTCTCCAAACTACTCAAAATTTCCGCTACCGGTTCTCCAAACTACTCAAAATTTCCACTACTGGTTCTCCAGAACCTGTCAGAACCTGCTGGATTTCACCCCTAATTCCCACCCAACTCTGGGGCCAGCCAGAGGTGGCATTTGCCAGTTCTCCGAACTACTCAAAATTTCTGCTACCGGTTCTCCAAACTACTCAAAAATTCCGCTACCGGTTCTCCGAACTACTCAAAATTTCCGCTACCGGTTCTCCGAACTACTCAACATTTCCGCTACCGGTTCTCCAAACTACTCAACATTTCTGCTACCGGTTCTCCAAACTACTCAAAATTTCCGCTACCGGTTCTCCAAACTACTCAAAATTTCCACTACTGGTTCTCCAGAACCTGTCAGAACCTGCTGGATTTCACCCCTAATTCCCACCCAACTCTAGGGCCAGCCAGAGGTGGCATTTGCCAGTTCTCGAACTACTTAAAATTTCCGCTACCGGTTCTCCAGAACCTGTCAGAACCTGCTGGATTTCACCCCTGGTCCAATCTATTCATAAACAAAACGTCTTCGGCCACAGCTCCCACGGAAGGTTGATGGGAGGTGATCTGATGGGATTAAAAAGTAGAAAAACAAGGACTCCTAAAATCTACATTCCCCACCCAGCTCCAAGGACAGGGCATGACCTCCAGTCACCATGGTCAAAGTACATTTCACAGCTAACAGGCATCTCAATCACAAAGCCCCAAAGAATGTATAAAAGCCCATTTATCATCATTTTCTTTTAACAACCCCATAATCCCTCGTGGGGTGGAGTCTAGGCAACCGAATGGAGCCGAGTGTTTACTGGCCGGATGCCCTTCCCTGTCGCCAATGCTGAGTTTTGTTCAGCAGATATATTTTCAGTGTGCCCAGAGAGAGAAATATCTACCTCTACCTAGGGTCGAACTCACAGCCTCCTGATTGTGAGGAGAGAGCTCCACCTCTAGGCCAGCGCACCACTCTATAATTTAATTTAATTTAATTTAATTTAATGGATTTCTATGCCGCCCAACTCCCTGGGGACTCTGGGCGGCTCACAACATGTTAGATTCCATTACAAATATAAATACAATAATTAAAATATATAACAAATATAAAATACAAAAATTAAAAAATACAAAAGTTAAAAAGAGTATCTCATATTACAATCATGGGGGGAGAGCCGAGGTGGCGCAGCGATTAGAGGCAGAACTGCAGGCCACTTTAGCTGACTGTGATCCGCAGGTCAGCGGTTCAAATCTCACCGGCTCAAGGTTGACTCAGCCTTCCATCCTTCCGAGGTAGGTAAAATGAGGACCCAGATTGTTGGGGGCAATATAAATATACATTGCTTACTGCTGTAAACCGCTTAGAGAGTGCTTGCACTGTGAGGCGGTATATAAATCTCACAAAATAAAGTAAATAAAATAAATAAACCCCATTTTTGTCAGTCACCCCAGAAACATTCTGTTGTCCCTGAAGTTCCTGGAAAACCAAATAAAAGGAGAGCTTCCCTTGCCAGCCAGACTCCCTTTTATTTCCAGCATCTTGACAACTGACTCATATTTATGACGGTTGCCATGTCCTGGAGTCATGGCATCCCCTTTTGCGACCTTCTGACGAGCAAAGGTGATGGGAGAACCAGATGAATAACTTAACAACGGCAGAGGTTCCTTTAACAACGGTGGTAAGAAAGCTCATAAAATGAGGCAGAATTCACTTAACAAATGTCTCACTTTGCGACAGACATTTTGGGCTGAGCTGTGGCTATAAGTAGAGGCCCACCTGTATTCCTTTAAAATCCAAATACTAATCGTGCATTCAGGTTCCACCGATCGCTAAAAAGCTTAGAAAACTAAAAGCTTTGAAAGACCTTCCTAACTCAAACTTCCTTTCATTCCTGACATCTTTGATTGAAAAGGCATGTTTGATGTCAAGGATGGGAGTTGTAGATCAAGGCGCCTGGAGGGGTGCCAGGTTAAAGCTCGCTTCTTTTCTTCCGGACCTATCCGATGACTTGAGTGCGTTTGAAGAGCAGCTGGTGAATTAAGTTGGCACGAATTGCCTCTATAGCTGTATACTTATTTTCCAGGCTGGTCTTGGTCTGATCATTGCTTATTTAACAGGGCCGTCAATGTTTCACCTGCCCGCTCAGGTAACACACCACCAGACTCCTTGCTGTTGTCCTGTCTTTCCAGCAATTGCCTCTTTGTCCTGTTTTCGAGCGTAATTTTAAACCGAAATTGTGATCAAAGGACATCCAGATCTCCTGGCAACCAGAATACAGGATAGAATAACAGAATAACAGAGTTGGAAGGGACCTTGGAGGTCTTCTAGTCCAACCCCCTGCTCAAGCAGGAAACCCTATACCAGAGGTGGGTTCCTGCTGGAGCTGACCAGTGCACAGCTCCGGTAGGGAGCAGCCGATTGCGCAATTTGCGCGCAACCGCTCAGGAGCCCTCTCTGCCGGTCCACCGTGCGTGTCGCCATTTTTTTTGTTAATTTTCGGCCGATTTTGCTTCTGCGCATGTGCGGAAGCAAAATTGCGCCAAAATCTCACAAGGGGACGCACGCGCGCGTGTGATTTTGGCGAGATTTTGCCTCCGTGCATGTGCAGAAGCAAAATCGTGCCGAAATGTCGCGCACGCGCATGTCCCCTTGCAAGATTTCAGCTCTATTTTGCTTCCGCGCAAGCGCAGAAGCAAAATTGTGTGAGGGGGCCCCCCCTGAAACTTGGAGATGCACGCGCAGTGCATCAGCACCGGTAAGACGGCAACCCGCCACTGCCCTATACCATTCCAGACAAATAGTTGTCCAATCTCTTCTTAAAAACCTCCAGTGATGGAGCACCCACAACTTCTGGAAACAAGCTGTTCCACTGATTAATTGTCCTCACTGTCAGGAAATTTCTTCCAAGTTCTAAGTTTCTTCTCTCCTTGATTAGTTTCCATCCATTGCTTCTTGTTCTGCCTTAAAGTACCTTGGGGAATAGGTTGACCGCTCTCAAATATTAGCAAACTGTCTAGTCCTTTTTTTCTCTAAATAGAATAACAGAGATGGAAGGGACCTTGAAGGTCTTCTAGTCCAACCCCTGCTCAAGCAGATGGAAATATTGTACGCAGATGACAGAGTAACAGAAGAGTTGGAAGAGACATTGGAGGTCTTCTAGTCCAACCCGCAAACCCTATACCATTTCAGACAACTGGTTGGCCAATCTCTTCTTAAAAACCTCATGACTGGGCAGCTTTTCAAAACAGATATAGTTAAAATACTAAAACAAAAAACATTTAAAAATAAATAAAACCACTAAATGCTATATCTTGTTTGTCTTTCTTTCTTTCTTTTTCATTGCTGTAGGTAAGCAATAAAAGCAATAAGTGAATCTGATTGAATTGCCCCAGAAAAATCCTCTCCTTTTTCATATCTTGAGGCTGCATTGAAATTCATAAATCGTTTTTTTAATTGGGGAAAAAAATGAAATGAGGAATACCAGTTCTGATGTCAGCCCCCACCCCCCACCCCGGCTTAATACTGGGAATTATCGTTATCATTAAATCAGAACTGAGTTTCAACTCTAGTTGGCAACCTTTGAAGGCCATGTTGGGATCCAACTTGGAGGCCACTGACTTGAGTGCCATACTCTTTGGCCCTTCCTTTATTACCTGTGTGTTCACCTAGCAACTCTGCCCTGTGGTTTCCAGGGTGACCCACATCTGTCTTCAAAATGTGGTAGCACCATAAGCTTTTGAGCCAGTTGGCTGGACTCAGTTGAAGAAGTGCAGATCTTCTCCTAGCAGAAAAGTAAGTGTTGGGTTCCTCACTTCCGTCCATACTTAGAACATGTTGGTCTTCTTTTGAAGAAGCAAACCTTGCTTGACGAATTTTAGGTTTATTTGAAAGGAAGGGGTGAGATTCGGAGTCTCATGCAGACCTCAGCTGCATTAACAGGGTATAGAATCAACATCACACAAAGAGCCATGGTGGCACAGTGGTTGGAATGTAGTACTGCAGGCTGACTCTGCTCACTGCCAGCAGTTCAATCCTGACCGGCTCAAGGTTGACTCAGCCTTCCATCCTTCCAAGGTGGGTAAAATGAGGACCCAGATTGTTGGGGGCAAGAGGCTGAACTCTGTAAACCGCTTAGAGAGGGCTGTAAAGCACTGTGAAGCGGTATATAAATCTAAGGGCTATTGCTATTGCTATCATGCGAAGTATTAATACCACTTTATAAGGCCTTGGTAAGACCACATTTGGAATATTGCATCCAATTTTGGTTGCCACGATATAAAAATTGGTGTTGAGACTCTGGAAAGAGTGCAGAGAAGAGCAACAAGGACGATTAGAGGACTGGAGGCTAAAACATACAAAGAACGGTGGCTGGAATTGGGTAGCGAAGAGAAGGACCAAGGGTGACATGATAACAGTCTACCAGTAATTGAGGGGCTGCCCCAAAAAAGAGGGGGTCAAGCTATTTTCCAAAGCACCTGAAGGCAGGACAAGAAGCAACAGGTGGAAACAACCAAGGAAGGAAGCAGCCTAGAACTAAGGAGAAATTTCCTGATAGTGAAGATATAGATAGATAGATAGATAGATAGATAGATAGATAGATAGATAGATAGATAGATAGATAGATAGATAGATAGATAGATAGTAGACAGAGAGAAAGACAGAGACAGACAGACATGGATGGATGGACAGGTAGGTAGGTAGGTAGATGACAGACAGACAGACAGAGATAGATAGATTAGATAGATGATAGACAGAGAGAGAGAGACAGACAGAGACAGGCAGACATGGATGGATGAATAGGTAGGTGGATGGATGGATGGATTGATGGATGGATGGACAGATTTAACTACTCAGGTGTGTGTGTGTGTGTGTGTGTGTGTGTGTGTGTGTGTGTGTGTGTGTGTGTACACACAACACATATACATATATTGCTTACTTACCCCACCCCATGGAATTTGGAACCCTCCCCTTGAGGGAACTGCCATTCCTTCATCCTCAGCCAGCACCGTCCTTGACCCCTCTGGTTGTGGATGATGGGAGTTGCAACCCAGCCCGATCTGGGGAGAGCAGGTCAGAGGAGCCTGCATTGACCTACTGTGGCAGATCTCCAGAAGGTCCCTCAACCGCCGTGCCTTTGTCTCCATCCGCAGAATGGATCTGTGCAGCTTCCTTGAAGATGACAATGAGAATGACCTCCTGAAGGGGCTGGTCCCCTTCCGGTGGGAAGATTCGGACCTGTCCCCCAACAGCCTGGAGCTGAGCCAGGAGGATTCACAAGACGACATCCCGGGGGACAACGGCGGACCTCTCCTCCGATGTCTCAAGAGAATCTACCGGAAAACCAAGAAGGAAAAAACAAGGCGGCGGAAAAATCTGAATTCCGGTAAATGGTGGGGCAGAACGAAGGGGGGCAGAGCAAGATTGGGTCGGGGGCCTCGCTGGTCAGCTCCCTCCTTCTTGCTGGAATTAGCAATTACAGGTAGTCCTTGACTTACGACACAATTGAGCCCAACATTTCTGTTGCTAAGCAACAATTTCATGGCACCACTCCTCCACCGCAAGGAGGCGGGACCGACTAAGTGGTTCCGCCCCAGGCGCCTAATGGAATCTGAAGGATTTCAGAGGGAACTTGGGGAAATACCTGACTCCCTGGTACACGATTCATCTGAGGCTCTAGTTGCTGCTTGGAATCAGGCGGCAATGGGGGCCTTAGACCGGATTGCGCCTTTGCGGCCTCTCCGTGGCAGCGGATCCCGGAGGGCCCCTTGGTTTACTGAGGAGCTCCGGGAGATGAAGCGCCTAAAGAGACGCCTAGAGCGACGATGGAGAGCCAGTAAAGCTGAGTCTGACCGGACACTTTTAAGAACTTACATTAAGTCTTACTTAGTGGCGATAAGGGCGGCAAAATGCGCGTATTTTTCCGCTCTTATTGCGTCCGCCGACTCCCGCCCAGCCGCTCTGTTTAGGGTGACTCGCTCCCTCCTAGCCAAGGAGGGGGCTGAAGATCCCTTGCAGGGCAGAGCTGAGGAATTTTCCCAGTATCTGGCGGATAAAGTCGTTCAGATTCGGACAGACCTGGACTCCATTTGGACAGGGCAAGCCGAGATGACAGGGGCGAGTCTTAGTCCTGTTATATGGGATGAGTTTGAACCTGTCACTCCTGAGGATGTGGACAAGGCCATAGGAGCGATGAGCGCCTTCACCTGTTTATTGGACCCGTGCCCCTCCTGGCTGGTTTCTGCCTGCAGGGAGGTGACACGCGGCTGGCTCCAGGCGGTTGTGATCGCTTCTTTGAGAGAGGGATCCATCCCACAGCCTTTTAAAGCTGCGGTGGTGAGGCCCCTCCTCAAGAAGCCTTCCCTGGACCCAGCGGATTTAAAGAACTTCCGTCCAGTCTCCAACTTACCCTTCTTGGGTAAGGTTGTTGAGAAGGTGGTGTCGCTCCAACTCCTGCGGCTATTGGAGGATACTGATTATCTGGATCCCTTTCAATCGGGTTTCAGGCGCGGCTACAGTACGGAGACTGCTTTGGTCGCGCTGATGGATGATCTCTGGCGAGCCCGGGATGGGGGTCATTCCTCCATCCTGGTGCTACTTGACCTCTCAGCGGCTTTCGATACCATTGACCATGGTATCCTTCTGCGTCGTCTTGGGGAGATGGGAGTGGGAGGCACTGTTTTACAGTGGTTCTCCTCCTATCTCTCTGACAGGACGCAGTCGGTGTTGACAGGAGGGCAGAGGTCGGCCCCTAGGCCCCTGGTTTGCGGGGTGCCACAGGGCTCGGTCCTCTCGCCCATCCTGTTTAACATTTACATGAAACCGCTGGGAGAGATCATCCGACGACATGGGGTGAGGTATCAACAGTATGCTGACGATACCCAGGTATACATCTCCACCCCGTGTCAGTTCAGTGAAGCAGTTGATGTGATGTGCCGCTGCCTGGACGATGTGAGGGTCTGGATGGGAGTGAACAGACTCAGGCTCAACCCAGACAAGACTGAGTGGCTCTGGATATTGCCTCCCAAGGACTATGTCGACTGTCCCTCCTTGGTTCTCGGGGGAGAAAAATTGACTCCCTCAGAACAGGTTCGCAATTTGGGTGTCCTCCTAGACCCACAGCTAAAATTGGAGCAACACCTTTCAGCTGTGGCTAGGGGGACCTTTGCACAAATCCGTCTTGTGCACCAATTGCGACCTTACTTGGAGAGGGAGGCCTTGCTCACAGTCACTCATGCCCTTGTCACCTCACGGCTAGACTACTGTAACGCGCTCTACATGGGGCTACCCTCAAAGAGCATCCGGAGACTCCAGCTGGTACAGAATGCAGCTGCGCGTGCAGTAGTGGGTGTACCGAGATACACCCACGTAACACCTATCCTTCGCCAGCTGCATTGGCTACCAGTCAGCCTCCGGGTGCAATTTAAGGTGTTGGTCGCTACCTTTAAAGCCCTACATGGCTCAGGGCCAGGCTACCTGCGGGACCGCATCCTACCACATACCTCCCTAAGACCGGTTAGGTCCCACAGAGAGGGCCTCCTCCGGGTCCCGTCGGCCAAACAATGTCGGTTGGCGGGACCGCGGGGGAGGGCCTTCTCTGTGGGAGCCCCGTCCCTCTGGAACCAACTGCCACCAGAGATCCGGACCATCCCCACCCTACTGGCCTTCCGTAAAGCCTTAAAAACATGGCTCTTCCGGCAGATGGGGTGAATAGGACAACCAGATTCCCCCTGAATGTTGTGTTTATAATGTCTTCTTTTTAATTATATTTTTAATTTAAATTAATGATGACTGTTTTTTAATGTACGCCTCTTATTCATGTTGTACGCCGCCCTGAGTCCCACGGGATTGGGCGGCCTATAAGAGCGTTTAAATAAATAAATAAATAAATAAGCGAGACAGTCGTTAAGTGAGTTTTGACCCATTTTACGACACCCTTCTTGCCAGAGTGGTGAAGTGAGTCACACGGATATTAGGCGAATCTGACTTCCCCATTGACTTTCCTTGTCAGAAGGTTGCACGTGTGACCATCATAAATATGAACCAGTGGCCAAACGGCCGAATTTTGATCACGTGACCATGAGGACGCTACGACGGTCGCAAGTGTGAAAAACGATGACTTTTTTCAGCGCTCTCGTCACTTTGAACAGTCACTAAATGAAAGGTTGTAACTCAAGGACTACCTGTAGACCAGTGTTTCCCAACCTTGGCAACTTGAAGATGTCTGGACTTCAACTCCCAGAATTCCCCAGCCAGCAAAGCTGGCTGGGGAATTCTGGGAGTTGAAGTCCAGACATCTTCAAGTTGCCAAGGTTGGGAAACACTGCTGTAGACTTTCCGAGGAGACCTTTCCCCACAGAAGGTCCCGTCTAATAAAACTTTGTATGGAGCCATGACGATTTGCTTTGATGCCACAAGGGGTTTCCGCCATCTTTCCATGGAGTTGGTGGCATCACTCTCCTAACGACAGGGCTGGCCCAAAACCTGAAAGGTCCTTTTTCTCCCATTTCTTCAGCTGGTTGTGGACCTCAAGAACCTGGGAGAAGATCTCCCAGGTCCACCACTCCAGTGGTGGCTTCCTTCCGGTGTGGTCCACTCTATAGCACCGGTAGCGGCCCGCTGGTAACGTCACAGTACCCGTGCGGTCGGTTGCCGGTGCCTGGGCACTGCCATTTTTTTTAAAAAAAAATTTCTTCTGCGCATGCCGAGAAACCTGACAATTAAGTCTTTCCCCATCCCTTCACTTGAAAATAATAAGAAGCTCGCATTTGACACTTTTCCTTCGCTTTTGCCTAAAGCTTCCCAAAGTGGGCGTTTTCCGAAAGCTTAACCTTTTATACTGTTAATTTTATACAGTTTTATACTGTTATTCTTTAGACGGAAACATTGAGGACTGTTAAAAGATACTGTTCTTTTAACAATCCTCAATATTTTCGTCTAAGGAATCCATGACTGAAACCAAAAATGCTGTATGAGACTTGCTTGTCTTTTAACTATAGCATTTTCTGCATATAAAAGTTGCTGTGTTGCCATGGTGTAACACACACTTTGTATGCAAAGCTTTTCATGTAAGGTATAAAATAGCAAAAATAGTAGTAACATCTCTCTGAAATAACTAATATATGACCGGCAAGCCACGCCTACCCAGTCACATGGCCGGCAAGCCATGCCCACCTGGTCACATGGCTGGCAGGCCACACCCACAAAATAAGCCACACCCATAGAGTGGTAGTACAAAATTTAGGAACCCGCCCCTGCACCACTCCCACCCCTGAGCTTCTGGAATTTTCCTTCTGGGACACCCTGTGGTGCTCCTGGTGAGGTGGGGCCTTCTCTCCCGTTGGGGGAAGGAATTAATTGACTCTTTCTCTCCCCCCACTTCCCCATTGTAGGGATAGTCCCTGACCTCTCAGCCATGGCTACCATTTGGGAAGAAAACGAGGACCCTCAGTCTGCTGAGAAACCGGAGCTCTTGCTGGCCTCCTGGAGAAGCAGCATGGAGTATTTCAACAGCAAAACAGAGGTATGGAGAATGCTCACCTTCTTAGAACATAGAATAACACCGTTGGAAGGGACCTCAGAGGTCTTCTAGTCCAACCCCCCCCCCCGTTCAGGGGTGGGTTCCAACTTACCTCGCTGCCAGTTCGCTTCCTCCCGCGTCTCGTGACTGTGCCGTGTGGGCGCATGCGCAGTGCCAAAAAAATCTGAAAATTAAAAAAAGAAGCCAAAAACAAGATGGCGACCGCATGCATAGTACTGGGGACTCGGCTTCTGCACATGCTCAGAAGAAAAAAATAAAAAATAAAAAATAAATTAAAAAAAATAAAAATAAAAATAATAAATAAATAAATAAATAAATAAATAAATAAATAAATAAATAAATAAATAAATAAATAAATAAATAAATAAATAAATAAATAAATAAATAAATAAATAAAGCTGAAAACAAGATGGCGACCGCATGCACAGTGCCAGAAACTCGGCTTCTGCAAATGCTCAGAAGAAAAAAAAATAAAAAAATAAAAAAAAAATAAAAAAAGATGGCGGAACCCACGGACCGGCACCGACCAAACCGGTTCCATGACATCATCGTGATGTCACCAGCGGGTCGCTACCGGTTCGGGCAAACCGGCCCGAACTGGGAGGAACCCACCTCTGCCCCTGCTTGAGCAGGAGACGCTATGTCATTTCAGACAAATGGATGTCGAGTCTCTTTTTGAAGGCCTTCAGTGATGGAGCAGCCACAACACCAAAAGAGTGCAGAGAAGAGCAACGAGGAGGATTACGGGGTTGGAGGTTAAAACATATGAAGAATGGTTGCAAGCTGCTGCCTTACAAGACAGGCAGCCCAGGTTCAATTCCCAGTAAGGGTATGGCTATCTGACGAGAGCTAAGTAGCTCGAAATAGATCTATAATAGTCTCCCTTTATTTTCATTTATCAGCAAAAAATGCTACACATACACACACACACACACACATTTATATTTATATTTATATTTATATTTATATTTATATTTATATTTATATTTATATTTATATTTATATTTATATTTATATTTATATTTATATTTATTTTATATTACTATATAACATAAAAACAGGGTCGCCTCGTTTGTATTTTTTTTTAATTTTTTGAAATTTATCTCGCACCCCTGGAAATGCTCTCTCGCACCCTCAGGGGTGCATGCACCCCAGGTTAAGAACCACTGCTCTAAGGGAATGCTGAATGGACAGAAAGATACACACCTCTCGCATAACTAAAAATAATAATTTTCTTCTTTTAACCCATTCTTTTCTTTCTTTCTCTCTCTCTCCCTCCCTCCCTCTCCTCCCAAATCCCCTTCTAGGATGACGTGATGAAGAAAAGTTTCTTTAGATTCTTATCCATTCTCAGCAAGACAATCAACTGGACCCACATGACTGAATTCTTTCTCGACAATTTTACCTCGGATGTCGTGGGAGCCATAACTGTATGTCTTCGGTCTTTTCACCCTCCTTCCAGGGGTGTCCGCAGCAGGGGTGGGTTCCTCCCGGTTCGGACCAGTATGTGTGTACCGGTAGCGGCCCGCTGGTGATGTAATTTTGCCATCATGTCTGTGCTGGTCCGTGCGCGCCACCATCTTTTTTTTGGAATTTTCGGCGATTTTTTTGGGTTTGGATGGCTTCTTCTCATCCACTGCTTTGGAAAAAAGCCCTCCTGCCCGCTCCCGGGTTAATATCGACCTTTATTTCTTCGTCCGAAGCACAGCTGAGCAGCTCCTCAGCTGTGTTTCGGGCTGAAACGTCCTTCTGAGCATGCGCGGAAGTAAAATCGCGTAAGGGGACGCGTGCAAGAGAGAGCAGAGCGTGGGTGCACACGCCAAACGTCGCGATGCACACCGGTAGCAAAGGTAACTGGAACCCACCCTGGTCCGCAAGGTGTGGTCAAAAAAGTCAAGATGGCACCTGCAGGAGCGCAGGAAAAGCGACACACCCGATAAACAGGAAGGATGGGACCGCCATCTTGAAGTTTTTGACCTTGTCGTGTAGACACCCCTGTTTCTCTCAATAAGATCCAAAGCAATTTCAATAACTCTAATGCAGCGGGTCTCAACCTGTGGGTCGCGACCCCTTTGGGGGTCGAACGACCCTTTCACAGGGGTCGCCTAAGACCATCGGAAAACACATATTTCCGATGGTCTTAGGAACCGAGACACCGCCCCTCTATCCGTCTCCAGGCGGGTCCACCCACATGCATATAGACTACTGCAAAAAAAAATCTGTACCATGGGAACTTCTGAGCATGCGCAGAAGTTGAATTTCCGGCACTGCGCATGTGTTGCCATCTTGTTTTTGGCTTTTTTTTTTGCATTTTTTAAAAAAAATCGGCACTGCGCATGAGTGCGCGCGCAAAGTGCATGCGCGCCCATGAGGCACAGCCACGCAGCGCAGGAGGAAGCAAACCGGCAGCGAGGTAAGTTAGAACCCACCCCTGAGTTTCCTAATAATTTTATTATTTTATGGTTGGGGGTCACCACCACATGAGGAACTGTATTAAAGGGTCGCGGCATTAGGAAGGTTGAGAACCACTGCTCTAATGTGATATTGCCCAAGACTGAAAGCAAGTAGTCCTTGACTTACGACCACAATTGAGACCAATATTTTCCATTTGCTAAGCGAGACAGCTGTTAAGTGAGCCTTGCTCCATTTTGCAAACTTTCTTGACACAGTTAAGTGAATCACTGCAGAGTCCCACGGTCGTTAAGTGAATCTGGATTCCCTGTTGCTTGTCAGAAGGCCACAAAAGGGGATCACGTGACCCCGGGACCTAGCAACCGTTATAAATATGAGTCGGTTGCCAAGGGCCAGAATTCTGATCACATGACCACGGTGATGCTGCAACGGTCGTAAGTGTGAAAAATGGTCATAAGTCACTTTTCTCAGTGCTGTTGTAACTTTGAACGGTCACTAAATAAACTGTTGTAAATTGAAGACAATCTGTATTGCCCAAATTGTATAAAAACTGTATAAAAACAAGATCCAGAAATCTCACGAAAAGGGATGAAAAATGCACCTTTTATTTAAAAAATCTGAAATGTCTAATAGTTCCTTTTCAACGTTGCTGGGAACGGGTCCCTAAAATTAAGTTGGCTGGGAGAGTCATCGAAGGGGAAATTTTTCCTTATAGACCTTTCCTGTGGTTCAGGGGTGGCTGGCTGGGGAATTCTGGGGAATTCTAATGACTACTTCAGCTTCAACCGCAACAACACACGAGCACACAATAGATTCAAACTTTATTTTATTTATTTATTTATTTATTAAAATTTCTATGCCGCCCAACTCCCGGGGGATTCTGGGCGGCTAACAACAGGTATAGAAACATATAATCAATAAAAGCAATTAAAAAAAACATGTTAAAATACTATCAATATTTTAAAAAGAACTTTCACTCATACCCCGCCTGCCGGAAGAGCCAAGTTTTTATTGGCGCTTTATTAAACTCAATGTAAACCGCTCGAAACTGGACTGCAGAAAATACGACTTTCACAACAGAGTGATCAATGCCTGGAATGCACTACCTGACTCTGTGGTTTCTTCCCCAAACCCCCAAAACTTTAACCTTAGACTGTCTACAGTTGACCTCACCCCATTTCTAAGAGGTCTGTAAGGAACGTGCATAAGCGCACCACTGTGCCTACCGTCCCTGTCCTATTGTCCTCATTTACCTGCATTTACTTTGCTTATGTTTATGTTTATACCTATACCTGCTATCTTGTACACGTTTTGACAAATAAAATAAATAAATAAATACAAATAAATAAAAAAATTCTGGGAGTTGAAGTCCACCCATCTTCAATTGCCCAAGGTTGAAAAACACAACTCTAGATACTTGTCTTGGACCCAGTGCTGGACGGGTTGGACCTGTTTCAATCTAAGCTTTGACCTCACCAAAAATTATCTCCTCAACCTTGTATCCTCAACTCTTAAGAGAACCCAAAATTATCTCCTCAACCTTGTATCCTCAACTCTTAAGAGAACCCAAAATTATCTGCTCAACCTTGTAACCTCAACTCTTTGCAGAACTCAAATGAGCTGAGGTCTTCAAACTTTTGAAGTTCTTCTTATTGGAGCTGAGATGATCTGACAGGGGGCATGTCTTTCTCATTGATAGGAGATGGTGAAACAAGAACTTCCGGAGCCCAACATTATCTGTCTTCAAGCCATGAACACCATCACTGACTTCAGGTAGATTTGCTTTTCCCTCCATCTAGTAGCTGAACTCCTGTTGGTGGTCCAGAGCAGTCAAGCCATCTGCCTCCAATGCTGGCTATGCTGGCTGGAGAATTCTGGGACTTGAAGTTCACAAGTCTTAAAGTTGCCAAGATTGGGGACCCCTGACCTAAACTATCAAATCACACTATCTCCATTCCTAGACCCAGGTTCTGAAGAGACCAGTTCAGACCTTATAAAACTCACACTGGAGGTTTTGTGGGGTTTTGAGAATCTTCGTTCTTCATCCAGAGTAACCAAAGAGGTCATTTTTAATGTCAGCTTCTTGTAGCTTTGCAAAGTAGATCAACATTGTGAACTCTGGGGTGTGTTAATTTAATTTAATTTAATAGATTTGTATGCATTGTCCCCATCTGATTGTCCTACCGTAATAGATTTAGCATTGTCCCCATCTGATGGTCCTACCGTGTCCCAAAACAACCAAGACTTCTTTTCATTTCCTTCAGCAAGAAGCACATCATGAAAACCATGGGGTCCTACAAGAAGGGTCTTCTACTCCGGACTTTCTTCAAGAGTGTCTTCTCGTTGTCACCTGTGAAGGCAGGACAGGAGGAAGAAGCGGTGGATCCTTCTACGGTTCAGTACACAAAGGTACCCTTCTGGTTTTCCTGTCCAGAACCAAGATTTGATCACTTGCTTACCATCATACATGGATGTCTCTTCTCTATCTGTTTCTAGCAGTTGCTTCAGTGGAAATGTCTTGTATGTGTTGATAGATACCATGTTCAATGTTCACCTCCAGCACAATGAACTACAAAGCCAATGCTTCCTCAGCCACAGATTGACAGAGTAACCAGTCCAGGACACGAGAGTTAGTGATTCCATGGTGTTCACAGAATCAGAGAACTGTAGAGTTGGGCGGGGCCAGTGGTGGGTTCCTACCGGTGCGGTCCACTCTATAGCACTGGTAGCGACCGGCTGGTGACATCACGGATGTTGTAACTGGTCATAAATGTGTATGTGTGCGCGCATGCGTACATGTGTGCATGCATAAGGCTGTCAAAACTCAAAAAACAGGTCAAGTAGTTCTGAGGAGGTCAGTCATAAATTTGAACATTTGCTAAGCAACCGGCCATTAAGCGAGGACCACTTGTATTTGGTTTGCCTTAAGGGTTCAGAGCTGTATGGAACCTGGTTTCTTTTAATCCTTTGGGGGATTGTAAAAGGTCCGGATGCAGGAATCCTCGTAGGTGGAACTAGGATTGTGACCACTTAGCCACACCCACCCAGTCACATGACTATGAAGCCATGCCCGCCCAGTCACATGACCGTCAAACCACTCCTACCCAGTCACATGAACGTCAAACCACGCTCACAAAACCAAGCAATGCCCACAAAATTAAGTCACACCCACAAAATTAAGCCACGCCCACAGAGTGGTAGTAAAAAATTTAGGAACCCGCCCCTAGTCGGGGCCACAAAGATCCACCAGGATCATCTACATGATTGGGTGATTATGGCCCTTTATCACCTATGGACTTCAACTCCCAGAATCCCCCAGCCTGCTATTTGCAATATTAACTTAATTAGAATTGGGCTTCTGCAAGTTAAGCCAATGTTCTTCATTAAACCAGGGATGGACTATTTGAGCTTGGGGAAGGGAGAGAAGAAGTGCAAATCCGGTGAGAAGGTCCCATCAGACTTGTAGGTAGAGATAGGTTAGGAAATTTGGGATATTTCAATCAATCAGGATAGAGCTGGAAGGGACCTTGGAGGTCTTCTAGTCCAACCCCCTGCTCAAGCAGGAGACCCTCGACCAGTGATGGCGAACCTTTTTGGCACCGAGTGCCCAAACTGGAATGCGCGTGCATGTATGTGTGCTGGAGTGCCTGAAACCCGGAGACCAGCTGGCCGGGTGTGCGCATTCCTGTTTTTGGCCTTTTGGGGGGGCATTTTCAGGCCATTTTGGGGGCCAATTTTTGGGCCCTTTTTTCAGGCTGGTTTTCGGGCCATTTTTCATTTTTCTGCTGGAATGCCAAAAACGGCCCAAAAATGGCCAAAACAGCCTGAAAACAGCCCAAAAAAGGCTTGGAAACGGCCCAAAAACCGACCTATTTTTTTGGCTGTTTTTGGCCGTTTTCAGACCGTTTTCCTGTGCTCCAGAGGCCGGCACTGAAACCAGAAGAGCAGCTGGCAACGGCGCGGGTACCCACAGAGAGGGCTCTGTGTGCCACCTCTGGAACGCGTGCCATAGGTTCACCATCACGGCCCTAGACCATTTCAGACAGGTGACTGTCCAGTCTCTTCTTAAAAACCTCCAGTAATGAAGCGCCTACAACTTCTGAAGGCAAAATTTCATTTATTCATTTACTTTTCATTGGATAGGGGTTGATGATTGTAGAAGATTTCTAAGGTCCTCCCAACCCTACAATTCTATATACAAGTCCACATGTATTGGCTGGGGATTCTGGGAGTTGAAGTCCACTCATCTTAAAGTTGCTAAGATTGAGGAACATTGTCCTGCAACATCTGGAGGTGATGTTGCCCTACCAGGCTTCTTGTATTGTTTGCAGGAGACATAGTTGGCCACAAAGTTTCAGTGCTGACCGGTTTTTGGACATTCCATAAAGAATTCAGTGGTCTCTTCCTCTCTGGACTGCTCATAGTTTACAAACTCTTTACTTCCTCAGCCCTAAATCTTGCTCTTTTTATCTGCTAGAATCTCTTCATTGGAACCTACCAAGCCTTCAGTGAAATGCTCCAGCAATTAATGGTGGAGAATCCAATTCCTTCGGAGCTGGAAAGGGTCTTGCAAGTACGTTATTTGGGAGGAAAATCTTATTATTGGTTCGTCACACATATGTCAACTCAATGATCCCGGCCAAAGGTATCTAAAAGATTAAAACATGGCAACTGCACCAAAATGATTTTGATTCATGAAGTTGCTTGGATGAGCAACAAAAACATCTCAGATTAACAAATGTTGGTCCAGTTGCCATGGTTTAACCTTTTTTTAGATACTTTTGGCCTGGATGATTGAGTCAATCATTCAATCAGAATTGAGCTGAAAGGGACCTTGGAGGTCTTCTAGTCCAACCCCCTGATCAAGCAGGAGACCCTATACCCGTGATGGCGAATCTATGGCACGCCAGCCACAGGTGGCACATGTAGCCATATCTGCCAGCACGCGAGCCGTTGCCCTAGCTCAGCTCCAGCGCACATGTGCGCACAGGCCAGCTGATTTTCGGCTTGTGTGGAAGCTCTGGGAGGGCATTTTCAGCCTCCGGAGGGCCTCCGGGAGGCCGAGGGAGGCCGTTTTTGCCCTCCCCAGGCTCCAGGGAAGCCTCTGGAGCCTGTGGATGCCGAAAAATGGGCCTACCGGGCCCACTGGAAGTCGGGAAATGGGCTGTTTCTGGCCTCCGGAGGGCCTCCAGGGGGCGGGGGGCAGTGTTTTTGCCCTCCCCAGGCTCCAGGGAAGCCTCTGGAACCTGGGAAGGGTGAAAAATGGGCCTATCAGGCCCACCAGAAGTTGGGAAATGGGAGAGCGGGGGGGGGGGTCGTGCACACATGCACGGGGGGGGCATGTGGGGGAGCACTGAATTATGGGTGTGGGCACGTGCGCGCGCTTTCGGCACCCAAGGGAAAAAAGGTTCGCCATCACTGCCCTTATACCATTTTAGACAAGTGACTGTCCAGTCTTCTGTGCTATATTGCAATACATTTTGGGGAGAAACCCGTGAAGTTGGTATGGCAAGAGTTGGTACATTCCGATGACTCTCTGACTCTCTACCTATCTAATTTTTTTATTTTGACTGATGAGGTTCACCCCGCAGTCAGCCAGATGTTCAGGCTGGATCCAGCATTTTTGACCACCTATCAAGTCCTCCCCCAGGACCTCAGATAGCCAGATGTGGATGTTTGATGGTGTTACAAAATATTGTGGCAGGATGTCATCTGTTCCAAACAAAGCTGCCTTTTGCAATTGACCGATGGAGAATTTGTCAATGCCAATGGTGTTCAAGAGGTGCTCCAGATTTTTTGAGGTTGCACCCAAGGCGCCTATCACAACGGGTACCCCCTTTGCTTTCTTTTGCCACGTCCATTATCTAGACTTTTTTGTCTTTCTTATTATTTTGTTATGTCTGGGGTGTTGTGTGGCAGGTGATTGTCTGATTGAATTTACAAGAGGCGGCTAGGGAGGCTGGACTTGGGTCTCTTGTGGCAATGCAATGACTCCAAACTCATGACATGTTTAACCCTGCCTTCCAGCTCAGCCTCTTCTTTTCCTACAAGTCCCTTCTGTTTTCTACTTCTGTACGATCAATACCCAAAATACAGAATTATGCCATTGTATGCAATGCAGAGCTTTGATGGCACTGTCAGGGTCCCCTTCTTGAGTTTTCAATGGCACATGTGATGACCCAGGGCACAGCACAGAGATAACACAGACAGCTGGCACTTCAAATTTGCTCCAAATTTCCCCAAACGCTCCCACATCTCTGGCAAGTCCCAGAGCAAAGTGATGACACACACACACACACACACACACACACACACACACACACACACATCAAGCAACCTCTGGCTGCAAATAGTCCAGCCCAGCGCTGTGTACACCACGGCTGCACAGCAATAAATCCAGCAGGGCAAGTTGAAGAGTCCAGGAAGCAAGGGAACATGGCAAGTAATCCAGAAATCCAGAAAGAATGCAAGGAGTCCAGGAAAGTTCAAACATCGGCGCTCAACACTCCAGGAATTCAGTGTTTGTTCCGGACAAATGCCCCTCCCCACAGCGTCTCCTTAAGTCTCAGTCCCCAGGTGTGCCTTGTGAAGAGGGGCGGGGTGCTCTTCTCCCGAGTAGCCCGGTCAGTCTGCGCTGTTCTCGCCTTCTCTCCACTCTCCATGCTCGAGGATCAGGAGGGGCTGGTCCTTTCTCATCGCCTGACCTCTGTCTCTCATGTTCACTGCTTAGCCTCTCTTAGTCATCCTGCCCCCGTTCCTCCTGCCTACAAGCCGTCCCAATCCTGAAAGGCTCTGGCCTGACTGCCCTGCTCCTCCCCACTTTCCCACAAAGCCAACAAAGCTGCCCCTTCAATCTCTATCAGCTCTAGTTCCCGCAGATTCAGGCTCTGATGGGGACATGACAGCAACCTTCTGGCCTCCATCTTTGACCACATACTACAGAAACAATCCTCAGCTGCTCCTAGTTGCTTTTGAATCACAGGGACAGCTCTTGGGCTCTCTTCTACGGACACTGCCTGTCTGGTTTGAGCTTCAGTGACCGCTAAGAGTGCCCGAGCGAGCAGGGACACCCTACTAAAACTCTGTTTTTCTTCCTCTTCCTCTTCCCCTTCCCTTACTCCCACGTAGCTCATGGTTCCTTGGCTGCAGTCCCCGGAGGCTGACCTTCGAGAGAGAGCCATCTGGAGCAGTGCCTCGCTCCTCAATTTTGTCGCCAACAAATTGCAGCTGGACGTGAGTCGCCGCGAACTTGTCACCACGAGAAAAGAAAAAAATATGGATTACTCTTTTATAATTGATTTTATGCGTTTATTATTTTTGGTTTATTGTTACATTATGGTATTGTTTGACGGTGTCGCTCAACCTGGCAACTTTTAAGCTGCGTGGACTTCAACTCCCAGATTTCCCCAGGCAGCACGGTTGTTGGTAAGGTTTCTGGGAATTGAAGTCCACGCGCCTGTAAATGGCCCAACTGCAGAATTCTGGGAGTTCAAAACTCTGCAAAGAATTGGATCTATTTGGAGTCTGCTCCATTTTGCCCCAAACACAGTGCTGGCTGGAAATGGTAGATCCCAGTTCAAGAAACATAGAATAACAGAGTTGGAAGGGAACTTAGAGGTCTTCTAGTCCAACCCCCTGCTTAGGCAGGAAACCCTACACTATTTCAGACAAATGGTTATCCAACATCTTCTTAAAAACTTCTAGTGTTGGAGCATTCACAATTTCTGGAAACAAGTCATTCCACTGATTAATTGTTCTCACTTTCAGGAAATTTCTCCTTAGTTCTAAGTTGCTTCTCTCCTTGTTTAGTTTCCACCCATTGCTTCTTGTTCTACCCTCAGGTGCTTTGGAGAATAGCTTGACTCCCTCTTCTTTGTGGTAGCCCCTCAACACCACATTCCTTGCTATTGTGGAAAATCAGAGATTGCTCCTCCTTGCTTCTAACTCTGGTCATTTCTCTCCCTTTAGAACAAGTCTAAATTCTCCCACCTTGGTCATCTGGTAGCCATTCTAGGAATCTGCTGCGGTGATCCTATCAAATCGATCTGTTCGAAGGCAGCCAAGAGCGTCCACCTTCTCCTCTCCATTGTGCTGGGCCAAAAGAGTAAGAGGGTCAAGTGGGAATCGAAGTCCACAAAAATCCCCAGGGTTGCAAGGGCTCCTAGAGACCATCTAATCCAGCCTCTCAGCTCAGTCCAGATTAAATCCCAAACAGATCTGGACTCTCTTTATTCAGGTCCAGGGAAGGGAACCTTCATTCCATCTGTGAGAATCCCCTATTCCAAGGGTGGGGAACCCCATAGCCCGTTTATGACTTGTGGACTTCAACTCCCAGAATTCCTGAGCCAGCATGGAAGGAGGAGCCGAGGTGGCACAGTGGTTAAAAGCAGCACTGCAGCCTTCTTCAGCTGACTGCTAGTTCAGCAGTTCAGCTGTTCAAATCTCACCGGCTCAAGGTTTAATCAGCCTTCCATCCTTCTGAGGTGGGTAAAATGAGGACCCAGATTGTTGGGGGCAATATGCTGAACTCTGTAAACCGCTTAGAGAGGGCTGTAAAGCACTATGAAGCGGTATATAAGTCTAAGTGCTATTGCTATTGCTAATTCTGGGGCATGGCTGGCTCAGGAATTCTGGGAGTTGAAGTCCGCAGGTCATAAAAGGGCCCTGATTCCTCATCTCTGCCCTAGTCAATAAAAGCAATTTATGTTGCTAAGCAAGGCAGTTGTTAAGTGAGTTTTGCCTCGTTTTACAGCCTATCTTGCCACAATGTGTCCCCAGGGAGTAGGGTGGCATATAAGAACACTAACATAAATAAATAAATAAATAAATTGCTAAGTGAATCACTGCAGTTGTTAAGTTAGTCACATGGTTGTTAAATGAATCTGGCTCCCCCATTGACTTTGCTTGTCAGAGGTCGCAAACGGGGATGATCCTGGGACATGCAACTGTCATAAATACGAGTTAGTTGCAAGCATCCAAATTTTGATCACGTGACCACGAGGATGCTGCAACGGACGTAAATGTGAAAACAGTCATAAGTCACTATTTTTAGTTCCACTGTAATTTGGAATAGTCATTAAATGAACTGTTGTAAGTCAAGGACTACCTGTATACTAAACCTGGTTGATCACTTTGTGGGTTCTCGGTGGGACCTCGGCCAACATCTCATGTGTTGTGTGAAGTCAGCCCGCTCGTTTGAAAGGTCCAAGAGTTACACAGAGGTAAAGTATGGCGAGTAACACTCAATTCTGCTGTCTGCCAGTTGCAAAATTAGACCAGAAGAACGTCCACACTGAAGTCATTAAGTGGAAGCACCAGGAATTTCTGGATACGTGGAATCCGATGGTTTTCCTCAAAAATCCTTCCAGAGTCGCTGAGGTAAATAAATGGAGGCCCACACTGTGACCAGCAGGGGGAAGGGGAAGAGGAAGAGGAGGAAGGGAAAGGGAAAGGGAAAGGGGGAAAGGAGAGGAAAGGAAATGGAAAGGGGAAAGGGAAAAAAGTGAGAGTGAGAGTTAAAGTGGAAGTTCAGGAGAAGTGAAAATGTGGGAAAGTGAAAGTGGGAATGAGTGAAAGGGAAGGAAAGTTTGGGGCTATGGTTATGGAAAGGGAAAGGGAAAGGGAAAGGGAAAGGGAAAGGGAAAGGGAAAGGGAACGGGAAAGAAAGGGAAAATGAAAGCAAAAGCATAAGTGAAAACGAAAACGAAAGTGAAAGTGTGGGGAAATGAAAGTGAAAGTGAAAGGGGAAAGGTAAGGAAAGCAAAAGAGGAAGGAAAGGGGAAGAAGAAAGGTTTAGGGTTATGGTTGGGGAAAGGGAAAGGGGGAAAGGGAATAAAGTGAAAATGAAAGCGAAAGCGTAATTGAAAATGAAAATAAAAGTGAAAGTGCAGGGAAAACAAAAATGAACATGAAAGGAAAGAAGGAAAGGAAAGGAAAGGAAAGGAGGAAAGGAGAGGAAAGGCCCTTCTTCTTGCTCTGTCTTCTCCAGGTATTCAGCGTCTACTTCAGCCCCAGAGAGAAGACAGATTTCCTCCTGACTGTCCTGGATGGACTGACCGACACCTGCAATAATTTCTCTTTGGCAGCTACGGAGTCTCTTCTTGCCAGCATTGCAAGGACCTGCGGCCCAGAAATGGAAAAGGTAAGTGAGACTCCCCAAAGCCTGGGGAAGTTCCTGGATCCATCACTAGAGACCCCTAACAGCACCTATTTCTAGGAGCTTTGCTTATTCAATTATCTTAAAGCTTTTAGAGATCTTCAGGACGGCAAATTTGAAAAACTACCTAGTGAGTTTTCCTTCATTCTTGAACAAAAGAAAAATTAATTGCTTCCTCCTCCTCCTCCTCCTCCTCCTCCTCCTCCTCCTCCTCCTCCTGCCTCTCAAGGACGGTCTCACTGACCATTACAATAGCAGAATCTTTTGGAGGAAGTTGAGTTTGAGGGAACAGGTGATTTCTTGCATGAGGGACAATTTTGCCTCTTCTTCAACCTTTTTCTTCCACATTGTCCTCCTGTCCTCTCAGGTACCCGATATTATAGAAGGCATCTGCAGCCGTTTGAACCTGATCCGTCGGCCCAGCACCAGAAGACTGCTAATGAAGTTGGTGGGGTTGTTGGCAGGCAGGACTGAGCACTTAGATACCGTTGTCTCAAGTCTTCTGGAACATTCCATCTCAACAGACAGGTGCCAAACACCTCCTTCCAGCCCTAGTACGAAAATCATAGCAATGATGTGTTTTTATGGCAACCTGTTATTCCTCATTTGGGGCCTTAAGCCAGGATTTCCCAAACATGGCCATTTCCAGGGGTGGAGATTTCAATTCCCAGAATTCCACAGCCTGTAGGGCCATTGAAGAGAATTCTGGAAATTGAAGTCCACACACCTGGATAGCGCCAAGATTGAGAAAAAGTGCCTTAAGCCAACCCCAAGCATAAGGGTTGGCCTCCTTCAGATGTACAGTTATCATAACTACCATAATTCCCAGCCCATGGCATTCAGGATTGTGGGTTGGATGTATTTGGAGGTCCCATCAGGAGAAAGCAAAATTAGACTGGGATTCAATCCACTCAGAATCTCTTTTGATGACCTTAACAAACCCAAGCAATCAATTCTTCAATCAGAATAGAGCTGGAAGGGACCTTAGAGGTCTTCTATTCCATCCCCCTGCTCAAGCAGGAGACCCTATACTGTTTTTGACAAATGGCTGTCCAATCTCTTCTTAAAAACCTCCTGTGATGTAGCACCCACAACCTCTGGTGGCAAGCTGTTCCACTGGTTAATTGTCCTCACTGTTAGGAAGTTTCTCCTTAATTCCAGGTTGCTTCCCTCCTTGGTTAGTTTCCATCCAATTCAGGGGGGAACATGTCCCATCACAACCCATACATGTAATTTGAGTCACTAATATATTATTGCTGGTTTCAGACATGTTAAACCCATGTTATCTGGGGGGAGGGCAACATGGTTGAGTTTTCTTAATATGGACATTATATTCAGTAATTACATTAAGTACCTATATTACTATATGACTCATGTCTATTTGTATTTACCCATGTAGTATGGCTGGTAGTATTATTATTTATCATCATCTTCTTTATTCCTCCCTTTTAATATTATGATTGTGATTATCATTATTCTGCTATGTTGTATGTACACCAGAGACAAATTATTTGTGTGTCTAATCACACTTGGCCAAATTCAATTCAATTCAACATTATAAGCTACTTGTCCTTCAAAACAATGTGTGGGTTGAGTTCATACAACATGCTGGTCTAAGCCACTACGAGACCAGATAGCTAATGCTTGTGAGAACCTGAACATTTTCTTAGCATGTTATGTGAACTATCCCAACATTGTCTCCGGATCCAATTTAAGGTGTTGGTTTTAACCTTTAAAGCCCTACATGGCTCAGGGCCTGGTTACCTTCGGGACCGCATCCTGCCACATACCTCCCTACGACCGGTTATGGCCCACAGAGTTGGTCTCCTCCAGGTCCCATTGACCAAGCAATGCCGGTTGGCGGGGCCGAGGGGGAGACCCTTCTCTGTGGGAGCTCCCTCCCTTTGGAACCGGCTCCCTCCAGAGATCAGGACTATCCCCACCCTGCTGGCCTTCCGTAAAGCAATAAAAACTTGGCTCTTCCGGCAGGCGGGGTGAAAGTGAGTCCGAGCAGATTATACTTGGGTCTCCCCCCTTTAGTTATGAATGTTGGAGATCTTCTTTTAATTTTTATATCTTTTTAATTGTTATATGTTTTTTATTGTAATGGATTTGACATGCTGTGAGCCGCCCAGAGTCCCCCGGGAGTTGGGTGGCATACAAATCTATTAAATTAAATTAAATTAAAATTAAACTGTAAGCTATTTTTTTTAGTAGTTTAAAAAAAACGCAGGTTCCTTGGTCACATCCATCTATTGGGAAGGATGTGAGTGACGCGCCCCTCAAGGAGAGAGACCAAGTTCTAACCAGCATTCAACTTTGCCCATTCCTTCAACCTTCCTCCCACTTGCAGCAGTCCATCTGAGCTGTGGCGATCACTTTCGGCTGAGGAAATGATTGAAGAACAACTTCTGGAGAACTTGCTTACTAGGCTGCAGAGCCAACATAAGATGGAGCTGCAACCTCCTTCCCTGTGCACCTCTGTGAGTTGAAACTTGCCTTTCTTTCACGGACAGCTCGGTTCCAAGTCCCCAGTTTCATCGAGAGAGTCCATCAGTTGGGCTTATTTTGGGCCAAATTCAGGGTCACAGAAATGGTTGGCCGACCTTTGACTTGTTCTACCCTTCTACTAGTGGACAACCACTTAAATAGGAGCCGTGTGCTGCAGCAGCAGCCAAAAAAGCCAACATAGTTCTAGGCTGCATAAACAGAGGGACAGAATCAAGATCACATGAAGTGTTAATATCACTTTATAATGCCTTGGTAAGGCCACACTTGGAATATTGCATTCAGATTTGGTCACCACGATGTAAAAAGGATGTTGAGACTCTAGAAAGAGTGCAGAGAAGAGCAACAAAGATGATTAGGGGACTGGAGGCTAAAACATATAAAGACCAATTGCTGGAATTGGAAATATTTAGTTTAATGAAAAGAAGGACTAGGGGAGACATGATAGCAGTGTTCCAATATCTGAGGGGCTGCCCCAAAGACGAGGAGATCAATTATTTATCCTTCTTATTACCTTCTTTACTCCTCACTTTATTCAGAATTATGATAATTATTATTATTGACAGAATGCAGAGTTGGAAGGGGCCTGTACCATTTCAAACAAATAGTTGTCCAGTCTCTTCTTAAAAACCTCCAGTATTGGAGCACCCACAACTTCTGGTGTCAAGTTGTTCCACAGGTTAATAGTTCTAACTGTTAGGAAAATTCTCCTTAGTTCTAGGTTAGTTCTCTCCTTGATTAAAATAGTAGAATAAAACAGGGTTGGAAGGGACCTTGGAGGTCTTCTAGTCCAACCTCTTGCTCAAACAGGAGACCCTCCACCATTTCAGACAGGTGGCTGTCCAGTCTCTTCTTGAAAGCCTCTTGAGCATCCACAACTTCCGGAAGGAAGCCGTTCTACTGGTTGATTGTCCTCAGGAAGTTTCTCCTTAATGCCAAGTTGCTTCTCTCCTTGGTTAGTTTCCATCCATTGCTACTTGCCCTGCCTTCTGGTGCTTTGGAGAATAGGTTGACTGTTGCTTTGCAACTACACGGAGAGTTTTTGTACTGGAGAAAAATTCCTTGTGTGTTTAATCACACTAGGCCAAATAAAGTATTCCATTCCATTCAATTCAATTCAAGAAGAAGGGGCAGCTGCTTGGACCTCTAGTGCAGCCTCCTGCTTGAGCAGGGGGCTGGGCTAGAAGACCTCCAAGGTCCCTGTTCTGTCCTCACTACACGTTAGTCTGTGTGCAGCTCGATAGGCAGCTAAACCCACTTATCCTCCAATAAAACAGACTGTGTGCGTAGATCTTTATTGGAAGAACAGGATATGGTGAAACTGGGGAAAATAGGGATGCATACAATGAGAACCAAATACAAGAGAGAAAGTACTGACTTACTGCTGAGGATAACAATTAATAAATACAAGCAATTTAAATTTCACCAGCAATGCTCTGTGTGTGGGATCTGGGTTTGTCTTTTAATTTAATTTAATTTAATTTTAATTTAATTTAATTTATTGTTCTTATAAGCCGCCCAATCCCGTAGGACTCAGGGCGGCGTACAACAGAAGGAAGAACAATCAATAAAAATACAATAATACACTATAATACAGTAAAACAATTTTAAAAATTACAAAAGTTAAAACAGTCATCCATGGGCGCATTAAGATCTATTTCTAGTCCTTGGATGACCGTGTGCCACAGATTAAGATGGATTCTTCTTTGTGCTTCTGCCTTCTCCAAATGCTAAAGGAAATGGAGTCTTGCTTCCCAGCATGCACTTGGCTTGAGAGTGCGGGCTGATGGGTAAAATGGGTTGGGTCAGCTTCAAACAATATATTTGCTATTTGTCTCTCTGGCCACTAGATGGGGCTAGAGAGCAACAACAGTATATAAAAGTTATATGCTGGGGCATGACAGTCCCTTCCAGCTCTATTCTGATTGGCTCAGTTCTGATTGCCCTGGAAAGGTAGACTGGATCTTGCTCCACCTCTTTTCTTCTCCCCCCTCCCCCCCCCCCACCCCGGTCCCCCCTGCAGTTGACCCAGGCTCTCTACGAGGTGATCTCCGTTGTGGAATCCAGGGACACCATCCAGGGCCTTTTTCCGGAGCTTCTGATGACCTTCCTTGTGGAGCTTCATTTCAGCAGCCAGAGGGACTCCCCGCCAGATGTGGACTTCCTCCAGCAGTGCAGACAGGTCAAAGGTCAAGCCAGGTGCAGCTTCCTAGGAAAACCTCCTCTCCCCATCCCCGTTCCCAACCTTATTGGCATTACAGGTAGTCCTCGAATTACAACAGTTCATTCAGTGGCCGTTCCAAGTTACAACGGTACTCGACAAAGTGACTGAGGACCTTTTTTCACACTTATGACCGTTGCGGCATCCCTGTGGACATGTGATCAAAATTCAGACGTTTGGCAGTTGACTCAGGTTTATGACTGTTGCAACATCACGTGATTTACATTTGGATGCTTGGCAGCTGGTTCATATTTATGATGGTCACAGTGGTGACCTTCTGACAAGCAAACTCAACAGGGGAAGCAGACTCACTTAACAACCGGGTTACTGACTTAACTACTGCAGTGATTCACTTAACAGCTGTGGCCAGAAAGGTCATAAAAGGGCCAAAACTCATTGAATAACTGACTCTCTTCTTAGCAATGGAAATTTTGGGCACCACTGTGGTCGTAAGTCAAGGACTGCCTATACAGATAGTCCTCAACTTATGACCAGAATTGACCCCAAAATTTATGTTTCTAAGTGAGAAATGTCTTAAGTGAATTTTGCCTCATTTTACGACTTTTCTTGCCACGTTTGTTAAGTGAATCACTGAAGTTGTTAAATTAGTAACACAGCTGTTAAGTGAATCTGGCTTCCCCATTGACTTTGCTGTCACGTGATCCCAGGGACTCTGCAACCGTCATAAATGTGTGTCAGTTGTCAAGCGTCTGAATATAAATCATGCGGCCACGGGAATGCTGCAACAGTCATTAGTAAAAAACGGTTAAGTTGCTTTTTTCAGTGCCGTTGTAACTTCGAACGGTCACTAGATGAACACAGTTGTAAGTCGAGGACTTACCAGGATAAGGAAGGGTAAGGAGCCACAGGCCTGAGCGAGTCCTCCTCTCTCCCTTCAGTTTTGCCGTGGAGGCCATCAAGATGCTCCTCATCCGAATTGGATGCCGTTACGAGGTGACGTTCATGGAGAAGTCGCGGGGATGGTCGATGCTGCAATGCGGCAGGGAACTCCTGCAGGGCAGCGCCCTCCTGGCCAGGTGAGTTTGCCGCAGACAACGCAGCCAAGGAGATGCCACTCACCTGGGGTTCTTCAGTTTAGAAGGTGGAAATCGCCCTCACCCTTTCATCTGGTGGAACGGCACTGTGGCTCAGCGGTTAAGACGCTGGACTCGTCGACTGGAAAGCCGGCAGCCCAGGTTTGAGACCCGAGTGGGATGCAATGGGTGAGCTCCCATCCTCAGCTCAGCTCCTGCCTCCTAGCAGTTCGAAAGCATGCAAATGCCGATCGATAAATACAGGTAGTCCTCGACTTACAACAGTTCATTTAGTTACAACGGCACTGAAAGAAGTGGCTTATTTTTCACACTTATAACTGTTGCAGCATCCCGGTGGTCATGTGATCAAAATTCGGATGCTTGGCAACTGACTCATATTTATGACGGTCGCAGTGTCCCCGGGAGGGGGGGCGTGTGGTTCCCTTTTGCGACCTTCTGACAGACAAAGTCAATGGGGAAGCCAGATTCACTTAGCAACTGTGTTACTAACTTAACAAGTACAGTGATTCACTTAACAACTGGGGCAAGTAAGGTCGTAAAATGGGGCAAACCTCACTTAACAACTGTCTCACTTAGCAACAGATGTTTGGGGTTCAATTGTGGTCGTAATACCTGTAATCACTTTCAGAAACTGCTTATTTAACTATCTTAAGGCTTTTAGAGATCTTCAGAAAGACAAATTTGAAAAGCCACCGGGTGAGTTTTCCTTCATTCTTGAACAAAAGAAAAAATAATTGCTTCCTCCTCCTCCTCCTCCTCCTCCTCCTCCTCCTCCTCCTCCTCCTCCTCCTCCTCCTCCTCCTCCTGCCTCTCAAGGTCACTGACCATTATAATAGCAGAAACTTTTGGAGGAAGTTGAGTTTGAGGGAACAGGTGATTTCTTGCATAATGGTCAGCCAGAGGACTACCTGTACAGACTCAGGAGAAAATGCACTAGAGAACAAGCATAAATATGCATTTTTTTTCAGGGTGGCAATGATGTCCTCTGTATTTTTCAGAGCCATGCTACATTTTTGCTGCCCTGAGATTATCAGGGTCCTGGATTTGCTATTTTCTGTCCTCAGCAAAAACAGTGAAACACACAAGCCGACAATCATTGCCGTCTTTGTCGAGGTAAGGAGCGTGTGGGAAAAATCAGGTGTGTGATTTATAGTTTAGTTTGCACCCAGCATAGACATCCTCACAACCGACCCTGCTATTCAGCTCAGAACAAATACACATATCATTCCATTCAAGCTAGCAAAAATAAGCTTGATGTTTATTCACTAAATCTCAGCAAACATTGAAAAAGATTACCTGGCAAGAGTAAACAAGGGCAAAGAGTTTAATATTGAAAAAATCTACATTATCTACCTCAGTTTCTCAATCTTGGGCACCCCCAAATGTGTGGACTTCAGCTCCCAGAATTCCCCAGCCAACATGGTTGTTGCTGAGGATTCTGGGAGTTAAGACATCAGTCTTGCAACCCTGAATGTGCCTCTCCCCCACCCCTGCCCTTCTCCCAAGAATTAGGGATGGTCACATCTGAAGCACTTCCTGAAATTACCTTTCTGCTTTGGACTCAGATTTCTCTTATCTGAATGTCTCCTGGGCTACAGCTCTTTCTCCTTTTCCTCAAAGTTATTCTCACAACCCCTTACAAAAGGAGACGTCCCTGGGTTGTGGGTTCCAACATGGGGTTTTCTGGCTTCCTGTCACTTCCGCCATCCGCCACTCTGGACCAGGGGTGGGTTCCTACCGGTGCGGTCTTCTCTATGGCACCGGTAGCGGCTGGCGGATTGCGAAACGGCTCCGGTGCCATCCTCGCCGATCCGTCGCGCGGCGCCATCTTTTTTCAGCAATTTTTCAGCTTTTTTTGCTTCCTGCGCATGCGCAGAAGCAAAATCTCGCTGAAATCTCACGAGGGTCCGCCCGCGAGAGAGAGATTTCGGCATGATTTTGCTTCCGCAAAATCGCGTGATGGGGCGCGCGCACGTAGCGAGCGCAAGGGGGCACGTGCGTGTAGCGAGCGCACGCGCAACATGGTGATGCACACAGAGCACACCGGTAGCGAGGTAGGAGCAACCCGCTCCTGCTCTGGACCGATGGAGAATGGTGGAGAACATCCAACCCTTCCATTGCATTGGTGACCTTGTTTGGGTCTAGAACAGGGGTCAGCAACCCACGGCTCTGGAGCCGCATGTGGCTCTTTCATTGCTCTGCTGCGGCTCCCTGTCGCTCAAAATATGCATCACAACTGTGCGACACCCACCGACACGCAATTTATTAAGCTTTTCGACCCCGGGTAGGCCAACCATGGATAAATCCAAGAAAAGAAAAGTTTCAGAAGAAAACAGAATCTTTAATTCAACTGTATATGCTAGTTTTGTGGCCGCTCAGGAAATAGTCAGGCAGGGGAAGAGTTTTGTGGCTCCCGGTGTTTTCTTTTCTGTGGGAAACGGGTCCAAGTGGCTCTCTTGAGTGTTTAAGGTTTCCGACCCCTGGTCTAGGACAAAGGTCTCCAAACCTGGCAAGTTGAAGACTTGTGGGAATTCTAGGAGTTGATGTCCACAAGTCTTAAAGTTGCCAAGTTTGGAGACCGTATCTAGAGGGATGAGAAAAGATCTCCAGATCATGTCTGCCTGTTATATCCTTCTGCCACTTTCCTCTCTTTGCTCTAACCCCTAAGCCTTGATCCTTTTTACATCTCCCTCACCAAACCCAACTCCATCCTTCCCTAAAGAGTGACTTCATCCTTGGCGACCAAAAGGACAGTTTGTCCTTGTGGTATCAAGGCTTTGAGAAGATGTTCTTCCGTGGGAGACTACCAAAATAAATTCGAACCATACGAAGACATCTCTCTTCTATTGATGATTATGAAAGTGCTCCATCCTCAAATCGCTCTTTTCCCAGAGAAACCTGATTCTCTCTCTCTCCTTCTGCCCCTCATGATGGATTCTTCCATCTTGATCCTCAGCTACTTCACTACCAAGACATCGATCAGTTCCCCTCTGAACAGATCTTTGACAGCCTTGAAGAATGGACCCAAAACCCCAGTCCAGATGTTCGGTCTCTTGCCGTGAGAGCCCTCGGCATCCTGGCCATCCACCCAGACAAGGTGAGTGTCAAGGGAAACATCCGTCCGAATGCTACCATGTGAGAATGAGAATAAATCTCATAGAGTCAATTTGGATCTTTTCTTTGGAATTCAGACAGATAGAAATAAAGCCGAGATTAAAAGTCTAATAGAAAATATTTATTTCGTTACAAAAACAATAAATCCTGAATAATTACATTTTTGCTAATAAACATGACCGTTCCGATCAGAGTCAAAGTCAAAAGTGATTCATGGTGGATCACGAATGTGGACATGCGTACACGATCATCATATCACATGTTCTGCTTGTATTGGAATGTACCATAATATTAGGATAGGGGTGCATCACCCTGCATAGACATACAACTGACAATATTCACTATGTGACAGTGAGGAAGCAGCCATAGGCTGGGAAGTGACCCCCAATTGTTGGGAGGGGTCTTGGTTTCCAGCTTATGGAACCAATCTGGTCTTTGCACGAGACAGAGAGAGAGAGGGAGGGAGGGAGGGAGGGAGAGAGAGAGAGAGGGAGGGAGGGAGGGAGGTGGGGAGAGAGAGAGAGAGAGAGACAGAGAGACAGAGAGAGAGAGGCAGGGAGGGAGGGAGAGAGAGAGAGAGGGAGAGAGAGAGAGAGAGAGAGGCCTGCCCATACTTCTCACACTTACGAACACTGCAGCATCCCCATAGTCAAAACACTTGAGACATTTGGCAACTGACTCGTATTTATGACGGTTGCAGTGTCCTGGGGTCACGTGATCCCCTTTTGCGACCTTCAAGCAAACTCAATGGGGAAGCCACTTTCACTTCGCAACCGTGTGACGACCTAATCCCTTGCGGGGATTCAGTTAGCAACTGTGGCAAGAAAAGTCGTAAAACGGGTGAAAACTCAACGTCACGACGGTCTTGATTAGCAACAGAAACCTGGGGCTGACTTGCAGTCCTAAGTTGAGGACTATGTCCATCCAGGGCTGGCTACGT
The DNA here is from genome assembly GCA_023053685.1 of Diadophis punctatus similis. Lineage (NCBI taxonomy): Eukaryota > Metazoa > Chordata > Lepidosauria > Squamata > Dipsadidae > Diadophis > Diadophis punctatus. The sequence goes on along the minus strand of JALIGW010000036.1, from coordinate 1,722,021 downwards.
TATTTATGCGTTGCGCAAAGTTGAGAAAGTCACTCAGAGAAAGGGAGAGAAACGGGTGGATTGATAGATCATTTGACAGATAGATAAATCAACCAATGAGGCACGGATGATGGTCAGCGCTTCCTGTTTGCAGGTGGAGGAAGTCAAAGTCCTGATGCCCACCCTCTTGGGAAGTCTGGAAGAAACGGACCATGGCGTCATCCTGGAAGCCATCACCGCCCTTCAAAACGTTCTGAAGTTCATGCAGAGGAGCGACGTCGTGACTCTGGCAGAGAAGCTCCTTCCGTTGTTTAGCGCAGTAAGAACTTCCACCCAGGTGGATCCTCAAGACCTTATTCCTGGGTCTCTCAACCTTGGCCACTTTAAGAGGGGTGGGCTTCGACTCAATCAATCAGAGTAGAGCTGGAAGGGACCTTGGAGGTCTTCTAGTCCAACCCTCTGCTCAAGCAGGAGACCCTAGACCCGTGATCGGGGGCGGGTTCCTAATTTTTTTATTACTACTCTGTGGGCGTGGCTTATTTTGTGGGTGTGGCTTGCCAGCCATGTGACCGGGTGGCCATGTGACCGGGTAGGCGTGGCTTGCCGGTCATATATTAGTTATTTCAGAGAGATGTTACTACTGTTTTTGCTATTTTATACCTTACATGAAAAGCTTTGCATGCAAAGTGCGTGTTACACCATGGCAACACAGCAACCTTTATATGCAGAAAATGCTATAGTTAAAAGACAAGCAAGTCTCATACAGCATTTTTGGTTTCAGTCATGGATTCCTCAGACGAAAATATTGAGGACTGTTAAAAGAACAGTATCTTTTAACAGTCCTCAATGTTTTCTTCTAAAGAATAACAGTATAAAACTGTATAAAATTAACAGTATAAAAGGTTAAGCTTTCGGAAAACGCCCACTTTGGGAAGCTTTAGGCAAAAGCGAAGGAAAAGTGTCAAATGCGAGCTTCTTATTATTTTCAAGCAAAGGGACGGGGAAAGACTTAATTGTCAGGTTTCTGGGCATGCGCAGAAGATTTTTTTTTTAAAATGTAAAAAAAAATTTAAAAAATGGTGGCGCCCAGGCACCGGCAACCGATTGCACCGGTACTGTGATGTCACGAGCGGGCCGCTACCGGTGCTATAGAGTGGACCGCACTGGTAGGAACCCACCACTGCCCGTGATGGCGAACCTATGGCACGCATGCCAGAGGTGGCACGCACAGCCCTCTCTGTGGGCATGCGTGCCGTCGCCAGCTGCTCTTCTGGTTTCCAGCACGCTGGCCATCTGGTCTTCGCAGGCGCCGGAGTGCCGGAAAACAGCCTGAAAATGCCCCCAAAATGGCCCGGTGCGCATGCGCATGCTGGAAACCCGAAGACCAGCTGGCCTGCGCACGCATGCACCCCGGCCAGCTGGTCTTCCTGTTTCTGGCGCTCTGGTGCGCACATGCACATACATGCATGCACCTGCCAGCTTGGGCACTCGGTGCCAAAAAGGTTTGCCATCACTGCCCTAGACCATTTCTGACAGGTGGCCATCCAGTCTTTTCTTAAAAACCTCCAGTGATGAAGCACCCACAACTTCTGAAGACAAGCTGTTCCATTGGTTCATTGTCAGGAAGTTTCTCCTTAATTCCAGTTTTGCTGGCTGGGGAATTCTGGGAGTTGGAGTCCACCCATCTTGAGGTGACCAAGGTTGAAAAACTCTGTCCTCTTCCCAGTTCTGTGGCTCCTGGGGTCCTCTTTCCTCTGAAGTCTTCTCCTGTGATTGGGTCTCCTTGAACTCATCTCCCCCACTAACCCTAGTGAAGGAGACACGGGTCAACAAACCATCATAAGACCCACCCAGCTGCGCAATGGATTGAAGCAATATTTAGATTGCAACAGAAAGCAGATTCTCAACCATAAAGACATCGGCTGGAGAACATCAGGAAGAGATTGGGGTGGGCGCTGTTTCATGTAGAGCAGTGTTTCCCAACCTTGGCAACTTGAAGATATCTGGACTTCAACTCCCAGAATTCTCCAGCCAGCGAATGCTGGCTAGGGAATTCTGGGAGTTGAAGTCCAGATATCTTCAAGTTGCCAAGGTTGGGAAACACTGATGTAGAGTAAGTAAGCACACTACAAGCCATCACTCGACAGAAACCCTTTTACTACAGAGTGAGTAATACAACAGGAACAGGAAATGCATCACAGGAACAATAGAGATGAATCCTAGAGTGGCAATGTGATACTGGAAACAACTACAATAGAGAGGAGTGATAGAGCTGCATATTAGACATAACACCTGTAACCGCTTTCCTTAAACTTGCAGAGATCTCCAAACTTGGCAATTTTAAGATTGTGGACTTCAACTCCCAGAATTCCCCCGCCAGCCATGTTGGCTGGAGAATTCTGGGAGATGAAGTCCACAAGTCTTAAATTCTGGGAGTTGAAGTCCACCCATCTTAAAGCGGTGAAGGCTGTAAAACACTGTCCTCTTCCCAGTTCTGTGATCCCTTGGGTCCTCTTTCCTCTCAAGTCTTCTCCTGTGGCTGGGTCTCCTTGGTCTCCCCTCCCACACTAGTCCTAGAAAAGGGGACACGGGTCAACAAACCACCATACGACCCGGCTACAGCATGGACTGAAGCAATATTTAGGACCGGAGCTACAGAAATCAGACTCTTAACCTTAACGATATCTTCTGGAGAACATCTGGCAGATATTGGGGTGGTTGTCCCTTTAAAGCTGAGCTCCCCATATTTGGCAACTATAAGACTTGCGGACTTCAACTCCCAGAATTCCTCAGCCAGCATGGGAAATGAAGTCCACGAGTCTTAAAATCTGGGAATCCTGGGAGTTGAAGTCCACAAAGTCTTAAAGTGGCCAAGGTTGGAAAGTCTCACAAAGTCTCGCAAAGATGCTGCGTTCTGAGATTCCCAAAGGGTGTTGTTATTTGCTGGTTGGGACCACAGAGAAAGAGACTGGTGTGGCTGTCATTACGAGGATACGTCTGCCTGGTTGAGCGTGACAGACCAGGTTATGATGCCGTTTAAGGCAAACGCCGCTACATCACAACTTTCTTTCTGGTGCTGCTGCTTGTTCTTCGCAGACAGATGCTAAAGTGCGCAACTCCGCCATTGTTCTCTTTGCCGAGCTGCCCAATTTGGTGAAGAAGAAGGAGAAGTATCTCATCCAGGAGCAAGTCAATCAAAGTTTGGTCCCCCTGTTGCTTCACCTGCAGGACGAGGAACCGGATGTCGTGAAGGTGAGTCGAGTTCAGGAACTGGGTTGGTGAAAGTTGCAGGAATTGTGTATGTCTAGTTTAATGAAAAGAAGGACAAGGGGGTGAGATGATAGCAGTCAATCCAATATTTGAGGGGCTGCCCCAAAGAAGAGGGGGTCAAGCTATTCTCCAAAATAGAAAGGTCGTAATATGGGGCGAAACTTGCTTAACAACTATCTCGCTTAGCAGTGGAACTGTTGGGCTCAGTTGTGGTCGTAAGTCAAGGACGGCCTGTATTTTTAAAAGGGAGGAAGGTGTTGTGGCCTGCCAGTAGCCCATGCAGTTGATAGTGGATCCCGTTCGAGAGGAGACTGACTTGGTGATGCGCCAGCAGCCTGTGCAGCTGGCACCCGAGTCGAACAGTGAGGAGGCTGGCGAGGACTCGGTGCCAGAGGCAGTGGTTCATCCAGGGTCTTCAGAACCTCCTGCACCTCATAGCAGTGATGAGGAAGAAGAGGCTTCTCTTCTTAATGCACGGACACGCAGAGCTGCCAAAAGGCAGGACTGGTTACTCCGGAGGAGGTCTCCTCTGGAGTAAGACTTGGGGCTAATTGGCCACTCCCCAGAGGCACTCCCCTGCCTCTGATGTCTACTTAAGGACATCAGAGGCAGCTGAAAGGCTGCAGGAAACAACGTTTGAAAATGTGTTGGTTCGTCGTGTGCCTCCTGTCTGGAAAATCTCTGCTCTGCTTATCTGCTTCAGCTTGTTTATTGAGGACAACTTCTAGGCATTTTGCCAAGCTTCGTGAGCTATCAAAGACTAATTGCTATTATATGATTTAAGACTTTCTGAACTTATGCCAGCTGTTAATGACGACTAATTAACAGTTGGGCTTTTGCAAGAAAAGACTGCTTTTAGGTTTGTTTGTGTGTGTGTGACCTCTACTAAGACAGTTATTAGTAGTCGGTTGTTGATTAAACTAAGTTCGAACAAACTGTGTGTTTGCTACGTTCTTAGCTGGGGCAGAACAGAAGGAAAGAAAGAAAGGTGAATGTGAAGAGATGGGCCCAAAAGCCACGCCCATCCCTTGGAATTGCAGCTGGCACTTTGTCCCTGTTTCCGCAGGGCTGCCAGGATGCCCTTCTCAGGTGTTTCCGGTTTCTGGGTTGGTCCCTTCCGAAGAAGATAGGCAGCAAGAAAGCCTGGCACGATCACCCTCTGATCCCAGAGAGCCTCTGCCGCCAAATTGTGAGTCACGCTTCTTCTTCTTCTTCTTTTTATTATTATTATTACAGTGGTACCATGGTACTCGATTGCTTTGAAACTCGTCGTTATCCGAGGTGTTTTGATGGGAAAATTTTGTCCCGATGCTCATCGTTTGTGGCGTTCCAACGCTGGAGGCTTTTAAGAAGAAACTGGACAGCCACTTGTCTGAAATGGGATAGGGTCTCCTGCTCGAGCAGGGGGTTGGCTTAGATGACCTCTAAGGTCCCTTCCCTGTTATTCTGATGCCTGTGGTGAGAAAATGATTGTTTCCTTCTCTCTTTGTCCTTTGACAGTCCTGGAAGGTAAAAACCATCCCCGCCGTCTTGCTCCAATGCCTGGATCATCTTCATTGTCCCCAGGTTTCCATCCGGAGAGCAGCTACCATCTTTATTGGTGAGACTGGGAATTCTGGGAGTTGAAGTCCACTCCTCTTGTACTATTTTAGCTGAAGAATTCTGGGAGTTGAAGTTGACCTGTCTTAAAACATTCTGGCTGGGGAATTCTGGGAGTTGACGTCCACTCCTCTTGAACTGTTTTGCCTGGGGAATTATGGGAACTGAAGGCTGAGGAATTCTGGGAGTTGAAGTCTGCCTGTCTTGAATCATTTTGCCTGGGGAATTCTGGGAATTAAAGGACACCCCTCTTGTACTGTCCTAGCTGAGGAATTCTGGGAGTTGAAGTTTACCCGTCTTGAACCATTCTGACTGGGGAATTCTGGGATAAATCACTTTTTTCAGTGCCGTTGTAGCTTTGAACAATCACTGGATAAAATGTTGTAAATAGAGGACTACCTGTATTGTATTGTCTACACACTCTCTCTCTCGTTTCTCTCTCTCTGTCTCTGTTTCTCTCTCTCTGTCTCGTTTCTCTCTCTCTCTCTCTCTCTCTCTCTGTCTCTGTTTCTCTCTCTCTCTGTGTCTCTCTCTGTCTCTGTGTGTGTTTGTGTGTGTGTGTATTTCTCTCTCTCTCTCTCTCTCTCTCTCTCTGTCTCTCTCTCTCTGTTTCTCTCTCTGTCTCTCTGTCTCTGTCTCTGTTTGTCTGTCTGTCTGTCTGTCTGTCTCTGTTTCTCTGTCTCTCTGTCTCTCTCTGTCTCTGTATACACACTCATGTACACACACACACTGTCACACCCTTGCTGAAGCTTTATTTATACTGAAGTTGTATATCAACTATTGCATGACCTCTGGGGGTTGTCCTTTGAAGTTTGCTATTCTTGAGGCCGTCCACTCTCTGGCCCACTCCAGATTTGGCATATCCGTGAAACATTCTTTTATTTATGCAAACCCAGAGCGTGTGATTGAGAGGCAGTCTGGCCTAGTGGTTCAGGTGCTGGCATGAGCACTGAGGGCCAAATATGATTTCGGTCTGCCTAGCCCTGATTTGCTCGGTCCTGGCCACAGCCTGCCCAAGATAGAATAGAATAGAATAGAATAGAATAGAATAGAATAGAATAGAATAGAATAGAATAGAATAGAATAGAATAGAATAGAATAACAGAGTTGGAAGGGACCTTGGAGGTCTTCTAGTCCAACCCCCTGCTCTGGCAGGAAACCTAAGATCAGGTGGACCCTGCCAGAAATCTTCCAGCTGTGGCCACAAGCATCTGGGCTTCTTATGTGTTCCCTTATCCGTTCTTTCAGGCTGTGTCGCTCAATCGGCAGATCCCGTGGCCATCACTGAAGAAAACAAGGACTTGATATTCATCTGTAAGTACCAGCAACTCAGATCCTGGTTAAGTGAACCATTGCAGTTGTTAAATGGGTAACCCGGTTGTTAAGTGAGTCTGGCTTCCCCACTGACTTTGCTTGCCGGAAGGTCGCAAAAGGAGATCACGTGGACGCAGTGACCCACGTGGACACTGCGACCGTCATAAATATGAGTCAAGCCACCGAATTTGGATCACGTGACCACAGAGATACCGCACCGGCCCTAAGTCACTTTTTTTCCGTGCCCTTGTAACTTTGAACAGTCACTAAATGAACTGTTGTAAGTCGTGTCAGGGTTCCAAGGAATAGACCCATAGCAAGCAAGACTCCGAGGCAGGTGGATTCCTCAAAGGATAGCTTTATTGGATAGATCATATTGGCACAGATCTGGTGAAAACCGACTCTGAAAGTTCCTGTGGTTTTTCACCTAATTAAAAGTAAAAGTTTGTCACTTTCTCAAAACAATCAGTCACATGGTCCAAACACGATGCTGTCTGGTTGCCTGGCGACATCACTCCTCCCTCCTCCCTCCTCAGGCTAGGTGTGAGAGTGTCCTTGGTTCCCAAGAGAAAGTACAGTATTTTTCGGAGTATAAGACGCACCTTAGTTTTGGGGGAGGAAAACAAGGGAAAAAGGCCTCTGCCTCCAAGCAATTTGCCAAACAGCAAACAGCAAACAGTACAGATGATATACACTGTTTGCTGTGTATTTCTGTGCATGTGTGCCTGACCCATAGAAATAGCAAAGAATTGGAGAAATGTACATTATGCCAGAAAGTTTTCTTAAATGTAGTCACACTAACGCCTCCCAATTATTTAAATAGATCTACTCCAAGGTAAGTCAGGATTTAACTCTAATATTAAACAGGACACTGTTACATTTCAGACTATACTTGTACAGAGCTGTTAAAATTAATTAAAATTTCTGGAAGTATACATTATTCTCTATTATTTAAAAGAAGATACAATAGCACTGGGCCTCTTCAGAGCAAGCATTTATTTTTAAAAGCTTCTATATTTTGTTAAGTTTTCTAGATTTACAGGGATCTCCAACCTTGGAAACTTTAAGACTTGTGGACTTCAACTCCCAGAATTCCACAGCCAGCAAAGCTAACAAAGCTGGCTGTGGAATTTTGGGAGTTGAAGTCCACAAGTCTTAAAATTGCCAAGGTTGGAGACACCTAGCTAGATCAATAATAAAGCAGTCTTTAAAAAATAAGTCTGAACATTCTACAGACATTTATAGTTATTCACTTACCCTCTTGCACCCAACAGAAAATAAAAATCTGTGTGTCTCTCCCAGCTATTTGCCTCTTTGCAGCTAGTTTCACTTTCATTTTCCCATGTGGCAAATCAGCTGTAGGTCGGGAAGCTGCTACTGACTTGCTTGGCTTTACAGGCTCTTCCCTCTTTGCTGCAAGCAGGTAAATTGCTGGAAGACAGAGGCCAAAGGGTGGGGGTGGGTGGGTGGGTGGGGCTACATTCGGTGTATAAGACGCACCCAAGTTTTCACCCTCTTTTGGGGGGTAAAAAGATGCGTCTTATACTCCGAAAAATACAGTATTTTGTTTTGGCTACACAATCCCAGCTATCTGTAATCCCCCACTCCCTATCCCTCAGCTCCAGTGTAGCAACACTGAAGCTCCAAGATGGCTTCGGCCAGGCCAGCTTCAGGGTTGACAAGTCAAGGACGGCCTGTCCGGTTCTTTCATCTTCTCCACCCGTTGAGGCTGTTCTCTGACCACCCCAATTTCCTCTCTTCCAGCCCTTTCCAAACTGCAGCACGACCCCGATCCTTCGGTCCGCGTGGCCGCCATGGAAGCCATGCAGATGATCCAGGATGCCTGTGGGGGGCCCTCCGTCACTCTTCGAAGCCAGACCCACTTCAACCTGGACAGGGAAGAACGCGTCTTCTCCCAGGGACACTGGGAAGCACCGGATCCATCCCTGACCCATCGCTGGAATCCATCGTCCCCGGTCTCTCATAGGATCGTGACTGGCTTCGTCAGGAGGCGACAGTCCGGGCCCGCACGCCAAACCTGACCCACCTCCATGGGGAGGATGGCAGAGCATGCCAGGCAGCTGACTCTTCTAGGAGTGGTGGGCTGCAGCAGAACTGATCTAGAACCCCCCGATCCAGAAGGGATCCTGGCGAGAAAACCGGCGATGGACGTGGTACAGTCCCACGGTAGTGTCCAGAAGTCCGAGGCAGCCCTGAAAGGGTGAATTTTGTAGCGACGCCGATCTGGTGAATTTCCACGCCGAGCAGAGCTAACTCATGCACACTTCTTTGTAGTGTCCGTTTTCTCTTGCCACAACTTTGAGCAACTTACAAGGGCGAGGAACAAAGTGGAACAAGAATGAAAACTGCCCCACCGAGAAGAATCGCCAACGACTGAAAGCAGCAAAGTCAAACTCGATCCAGGTAGTCCTTGACGTACAATTTTCGTTTCATGACAGTTGAAAGTTACAATAGCACTGGCAAAAGTGACTTAGGATCAGTTCTCGCACTTATGACCGCTGCGGCATTCCCCATGGTCATGTGATCGATGCTGGGCAACTGGCATGTACTTATGACTGTTGCAGCATCCCAGGCTCACGTGATCACCATTTGTAACCTTCCCAGCCATCTTCCGACAAGCAAAGTCAATGGAAGAAGCCAGATTCACTTAACGACCGCATGATTCACTTAACAACTGCAGTGATTTGCTTAACAACTGTGCCAAGAAAAGTCCTAAACTGAGCCAAAACTCATTTAATGTCTGCTTTGCTTAGCAATGGAAGTGTTGGACTCCATTGTGATCATAGGTCCAGGGCTACCCTGTAGTGACGGCCATTAAGCGAGACAGCCTCGCTTTAGCAACTCCCATCCCTCTGCTTTCTCGGCTGCGGCTGTGAAACAAACATGCCGGTCATTAAACCGAGTTTTCTGCAGCAGTGGGCAGATGAAATCGGACGGCCCCTTGGGGCGATTACAGAATCGGCCGCCATTTTTCGAGTGACCGGAAATCAAGGCAGCCAATCGAAACGTGGCAGCCACATCTGGAATAACGCCAGGTGTCTGCCCAGATTGCAGAGTGCTGCAGAAAACTCCGGAAATCTTGAAAAGTCAGTGCATGTAAGGGCATATGATGGGCATGGTGTAAGGTAAGTGCATGATGGGTGATGGGGGGTAAGGAGGAGACTTACCTGGGGGACCCAGGCATGGGGAGGATGGGAGGAGATAGGCAGGGCAGCAGCTGCAGCATCTCTGGGCTCGGTTGTAAGGGCAAATGGCCACAGGGCTAATTGCAGCGGTCATAACTTTGGAACGAGGTTATAAGTAGCACCTGGTCATTAAGTGAGGACTACCTGTAGTTGCAACGAGCAAGGGCTTTCTTAGCTGTGCTCCAACTCTTGCCTTTCTTTGCGACAGAACTGGGAACCGCAGGATGGTTTTTGGGGGAATTAAAGCAACTGGGAATCTGCTGGGGAGCAGAGCGAGGAACTTCATGGCAGATGGTAAGAACATGCACACACACAGAGACCAGACACACACACACACACACACACACACACACACACACACACACACACACACACACACACACACACACACACGCGCGGGCGAGCCCACACACACTCTCTCTTAGAAAAATATCTCTGAAAAATAATAAAATTGGTCATTGCTGCCCTCGTGTGGCCAATCTGGAAACAGCATTTCGTGGTTAGAAAAGCTACAACTGTTTTAATTTCTTATTTATTTGCTATGAAATGAATCTTAATCCCTTCATTCTATTTTCCAGCAAATGTCCCCAAAACAAGTTACAATTATAATCTAAATTTGGCCTTAAAGGATACAGTTCAACAAATATAATATTGAATGAATATTACATAATATATGTCTCTCTCCTATCAATCAATCAATCAATCAATCAATCAATCAATCAATCTATCTATCTATCTATCTATCTATCTATCTATCTATCTATCTATCTATCTATCTATCTATCTCTATCTCTATATCTATCTATATTTAATCTATCTAAGCTTTCTTTCTTTCTCTCTCTCCCTGCTTGCCTGCCTGCCTGTCTGTATATATACCAGTGTATGTATGTATGCATGTATGTATGCATGCATGTATGTGTATGTATGTAAATGTGTGTGTATGTAAATATGTGTATGTGTATATACCGGTATATGTATATGTATATGCATATTTCTCTCTCTCTTTTTCCTTTTATCTAGAGGCAGCCTCCTGAAGAACAGATCAAACCAAGACTACAAAACCCTAATATGTGATAGAAAACCCGGAATAATTCATTCTTACTTCAGAAGAATGCACTATAAATAAAGATTTCAAAAGTATTCACGGATTGCAGCTTCTTACATGGGCCTATGGAAAATTTTGCTAGTTTTTATGATGCTTTTTTGCAGACAGGAATAACCGGCGGATTCCAGTTAGCTCCCCCTTTCTTTATCACAAATTTAGTTATTCATTCATTCAATGTGGAATAAATCAATTCCATCCTCCAGGTGACTCTCAGTCAGCAACAGGCAACCTTTAAACCTCAAAAGAAATAAAAGAAATAGAAGGCAAAGTATAATGGCAATAAACCATATGCCAACTTTTGGAATAATTTACTTTGGGTTGGTTGGTTCCCAAGATACATAAATCAGCTGCCCAGTTCTTTTCTTTGATCTAGGAATGACCCTTTGGGCAAAGTTTTGAAGCAGGTAGATTTATTTGTTTTCCAGAGTTTTCCAAATTGCAGGCTGCAGAATGCAAGGGGTTCTTGATCGGGTTCTTTGAGATAATAAAAAAATTTGATCCTTGCTCAAAATGCCGGGCAATCTCATTTTTAACTAACTACAGGAAGTCCTCGACTTACAACAATTCGTTTAGTGATGGTTCAAAGTTTCAACAGCACTGAAAAAATGACATTGGACCATTTTTTCACACTTATGACCGTTGCAGCATCCCCAGGGTCTCATGACCAAAATTCAGACACTTGGCAACTGACTCAAATTTACGACGGTTGCAGTGTCTTGTGGGGTCACGTGATCCCCTTTTGTGACTGTCGGACAAACAAAGTCAATGGGGTAGCCAGATTCGCTTAACGACTCTGTTATTAACAATTGCAGTGATTTCCTTGTGACAAGAAAGGTCGTAAAATGGGGCCTTTTTAACAACTGTCTGGCTCAGCAACAGAAATATTGGGCTCAATTGCGGTCATAATTCGAGGACTACCAGTAATAAACTCTTCTGTGTTTTGAACTCGATGAATACACCTGGCTATTTGCACATGACAGAACCTCAGTCGTAATGTTGTGGCCGCCATCTTGTAAAATGAGGCAAAACTCACTTAACAACTGTCTGGCTCAGCAACAGAAATTTTGGGCTCCATTGTGGTCGTAAGTCAAGGGCTACCTCTATATGACGGTGGGCAGGGCTGAGTTCTAAAATTTTTTACTACCGGTTCTGTGGGCGTAGCTTATTTTGTGGGTGTGGGTTGATGGTCATGTGACGTTGGGCACGGCTTCATGGTTGTGTGACTGGGTGGGTGTGGCCAACTCAATGTCACTCACGTCAAGGGATGCCTTGTCTGGCCCCTCCCCTCCCAGCCATTCCTTGTCACACCCAGCCTCAATGTATCTAGAGTTCTTTAAAAATGTTGTTCACCTTTTTTCAGCTTTATTATCTCCATACTATAGATGTACTTTCATGGACCACTGAAAGGAGGAAATGGCTCACATGCTTTGCCCAAGAGTGTGATAGGCAACAGGCTTTTAAGGGGCTGCCAGAAAGAAGCGGGGGGGGCAATGTATTTTCCAAAGCACCAGAAGGCAAAACAAGAAGCAATGGAGGGAAACTGAACAAAGAGAGAAGCAACCTAAAACTAAGGAGAAACTTCCTGACAGTGAGAACCAATATAGGTGCAGAAATATTTCAGTCATAATTTCACATATAAAATAGCCATTCCTGTAATACAACCTGCATATTGTTCAAAACAGTAATTAGTATTATGGCTGATGTTTGACAGCAAGCGTACAAGTCAAAGATCACAAGAGTGCTTTTTTCTCTGTATTTATACAAAACGTCACATAATATTTATTTATTTATTCATCTTGTCATGTTTATGTATTGTTATATTGGAGGTGGAGACCCTTTGAGAGCTGCATGCAATGAAATTTCATTTTTAATGTATGCCAATTAGTGTACATTCAAAGTGACAATAAAGTTATTCTATTCCCATGATGGCAAACCTATGGCATGCATGCCACAAGTGGCACACAGAGCCCTCTCTACGGGCATGCGAGCCATCGCCCCAGCTCAGCACCACGCATGCGCACATGCCTCCCACCGGGCAGCTGATTTTCAGGTCTCTGCCGTGCATGCATGGGAGGGCAGGCCGCATGCGGGAGATGCATGCGCATGCGTGGGGGCAGGGTGTGCACAGGGGGTTGCATGTGCATGCGCAGGGGGCAGGGCACGTGGGGGGTTGCGTGTGCATGTGGGGATGTGGGGGTCACGGGGGGGTCGTGCGCGCATTGCATTCTAAGTCCATGCGCACATGCACATCCTGTCGCACATGCACACACGCTTTCAGCACGCAATTACAAAAAGGTTAGCCATCACTGTTCTGCTCTGTTCTGTTCTATTCTATTTTCTTCTTCTCTTCTCTTCTCTTCTCCTCCTCTCCTCTCCTCTCCTTCCTTATTCTGTTCTGTTCTATTCTATTTTCTTCTTTTCTCTTCTCTTCTCTCCTCTCTTCTCCTCTCCTTCCTTATTCTGTTCTGTTCTGTTCTGTTCTATTCTATTCTATTCTATTATTCTATTCTATTCTATTCTCTCCCACTTTTCTTTTCTTTTTCTTTTTTCTTTTCTTTTCTTTTTTCTTCTCTTCTCTTCTCTATTGTATTGTATTCTATCTTATTTTCTCCTCTCCTCTCCTCTCCTCTCCTCTCCTCCCGTCCCATTCCATTCCATTCCATCCCATCCCATCCCATCCCATTCCATTCCAAACAGATCAATAAATAAATATCCTGAATCCTTCCTGCCTTTTAACTGGTTTATTGATAGGAAGAGGCAGATTGATAAAGTTTACCATTAGAAAAGTTAAAAAAAACCAACCACTTTACAAAACTTTATAAATGGGTCGCTTAAGGCAGGCAACGTCAGCCCCTGTGGCTTCTTTGCAGGCCCTGCTTTTAAAATCCCCCAGATTTTAATTTTTTTCCTTCTGTTCCTCAGAACGCAGACGTTCCTCCAGTCCTGAGTTCGAGACTCGGCGCAGTTTTCCTTGCTGACCAAAAGGCCCGCGAGGATTACCGCGGCTCCTTCTCGTTTCCTCCTTCAAATCATGGTCACCCGGTTCTTGATGTACATGTGGTAGGGATCGCTGGGCTTGTCCATCTCTCGGGATCGGGTGTAGCTCAGGATCAGGCTGCCAACCGTCAGGGCGAACAGGAGCATAATGAAAACGATGTACATGTAGGCGTAGGTGTCTTTTCCCTCCTGCTCGGCCTTGCCCAGCCGGGGACACGGCTCCACACGGGAGATGGTACCGTTGAAGAGCCTCAACATCACCTCCAGCTTCTGGAACCAGGTCTCAGTGTGGTTAGAGGCCATCCTGGTCTTGGGCCAATGCTGGTGGACCAAAACAGAAGGAAATTCAGAATATCATCCATCCTTCCCAGGGAATTGAACCGACTCCCCGGTGAGAATTTGGGGAGAAAGGACCCCTCCCTCTGCAGTGACCTGGATATGGATGAGACCATAGGCCTCCTCTAGGGCAGGAGTCTCCAACTTTGGCAACTTTAAGCCTAGCGGACTTCAACTCCTAGAATTCCCTTGCTGGCTGGGGAATCCTGGGAGTTGTAGTCTGCCAGGCTTAAAATTGCCAAGGTTGGAGACCCCTGCTCTAAGATGCCCCCACCCATCTATGTTTCCCTAATGGTTCTGTGGGCGTGGCTTGGTGGGCGTGGCAGGGGAAGGATACCGCAAAATGATTACGGGACTGGAGGCTAAACCATATGAAGAATGTTGCAGGAACTGGGAATGTCTAGTTTAATGAAAAGAAGGACCAGGGGAGACATGATAGCAGTCTTCCAATATCTCAGGGGTTGCCACAAAGAAGAGGGAGTCAAGCTATTCTCCAAAGCACCTGAGGGCAGAACAAGGGTGGAAGCTAAACAAGGAGAGAAGCAACTTAGAACTAAGGAGAAATTTCCTGACAGTTGGAACAATTAACCAGTGGAACAGCTTGCCTCCAGAAGCTGTAAATGCTCCAACACTGGAAGTTTTTAAGAAGATGTTGGATAACCATTTGTCTGAAGTGATGTAGGGTTTCCTGCCTAAGCAGGGGGTTGGACTAGAAGACCTCCAAGGTCCCTTCCAACTCTGTTATTCTATTCTATTCTACATTCTTTTCCACATCAAGCACGAAATTCAGAAGCGGGTTTCCATGTGGACGTGATTCTCAGAGGATCTTTAAATTCAGGGAGTCCTTGAGTTACGATGACAATGGAGCCTACAATTTCCATTGCTAAGCGGGGCAGCTGTTCAGTGAGTTTGGCCCCATTTTACGACCTTTCTTGCCGCCGTGGCTAAGTGAATCGCTGCAGTTAAGTGAGTCACGCGGTTGTTAAGTGAACCCGGCTTCCCCCGGCTTGTCGGAAGGTCGCAAAAGAGGCTCACGTGACACTGAACCCGTCATAAATATGAGTCAGTTGCCAAACGTCTGAATTTTGATCACGTGAAGACGGGGATGCTGCATCGGTCGTAAGTGTGGAAAACGGTCATAAGTCACTTTTTTCAGTGCTGTTCAGTGACTTTGAACGGTCACTAAAAGAATGGTTGTAAGTTGAGGATTACAATTTTATTTCACTGGATTTTCAAACTTAGCAAAATTTCATTAGTGTACACATTGATGGAGAAGGTTTGGTTATTGCTGATTTACTGTTATTATTGTTTTTTATGCATTTTAAATTTTGTGTATGGGTGCGATAAGGATTTTGTTGTGACTTTTGAAGTAAAACCGGCTACATAAATACCCAATTAATGAAATTTTAAAGAAAACTTCCAGGTCATTTGTGATCCTCTTTTTAACTGGACTCGTTTATTTATTTTCCAATATTGTTGTCTGACTTGGGAGATGGCTAGCAGTGTACAATAGAAGCAAGCGATAAAACGAAACAATGGATTGACATTGCAGTAAAACAGAAGAACAGAAAAACAGTGTGGGAAGGGACCTTGGAGGTCTTCTAGTCCAACCCCTTGCTCAGGCAGGAATTCCTATACCATTTCAGGCAAATGGTTACCCAACATCTTCTTAAAAACGTCCAGTGTTGGAGCATTCACAACTTCTGGAGGCAAGCTGTTCCACTGATTAATTGTTCTAACTGTCAGGAAATTTCTCCTTAGTTCTAAGTTGCTTCTCTCCTTGATTAGTTTCCACCCATTGCTTCTTGTCCTGTCCTCAGGTGTTTTGGAGAATAGCTTGACTCCCTCTTCTTTGTGGCAACCCCTGAAATATTGGAAGACTGCTATCATGTCACCCCGGTCCTTCTTTTCATTAAACTAGACATACCCAGTTCCTGCAACCGTTCTTCATATGTTTCAGCCTCCAGTCCCCTAATCCTCTTTGTTGCTCTTCTCTGCACTCTTTCTAGAGTCTCAACATCCTTTTTACATCGTGGCGACCAAAACTGGATGCAATTGTTCCAGGTGTGGTCTTTGTGTGGTATGGTCACCCACTCCGCCCGTGTTCCAACTAGTTCTCAACTTACCAAGCGCTCAAAAGCATCTTATATTTGATTCTATGTTGTTCCTGCCTTCTACAATGGCCACTCCTTTTTCTTCTTTTCTTAACCTCAAGACCAAAGTCTTTCCCCCCCCCCCCCGCCCTGCAGATCCGGTTCCTGTTGACCTTATTCCTCTCTTTCCCAATCATCTTAGTAACCTGAGAGGTGATAACAGCCATACCTGGCCTCCAGGTGTGTGTTTGGAGAACCTGCCCCATCCTGCCAGGCATTACAAGTTTTAAGGGTGAATTTTTTCCCCTCTTAGCGTCTGTTTCTCAAACTTGGTCCCTTTTTGGTTTTGGTTAAACTGCACCTCTAGCAAACCACTGGTTTGCTTAACAACTGACACATTCACTTAATGACCGTTGTTTTAAAAAAAGGTGTAAAACCGGGTAGATCGTGTGACTTACCCATTTTATGACTCTAACGGGCAGGCTCCATGACCGTCATATGTCAAGGACTACCTATATCTCTCTGCTTCTCTTGAGATCCAGAGAAATTTTTTTGACGTCGTTCGATGTGAGAAGGAGGCATAAGGTGTGAGAAGGAGAGAGAATTGCTTCAATATGAGCCAGCCGTGTGCGGCAGCCACCAAAAAAGCCAATTTAATCCTAGGCTGCATTAATAGAGGGACAGAATCAAGATCACGTGAAGTTCTAGTACTGCTACACAAAGTCTTAGTAAGGCCACACCTGGAATACTGCATCCAGTTCTGGTCACCACATTACAAAAAAGATGTTGAGACTCTGGAAAGAGTGCAGAGAAGAGCAACCAGGATGATTAGGGGATTGGAGGATAAAACATACGATGAACGGTTGCTGGAATTGGGTATGTCTAGTTTGATGAAAAGAAGGACCAGGGGAGAGATGATAGCAGCCTTCCAATATCTCAGGGGTTGCCACAAAGAAGAGGGAGTCAAACTATTCTCCAAAGCATCTGAAGACAAGACAAGAATTAATGGATGGAAACTAATCAAGGAAAAAAGCAACCGTCAAACAATCTAGGCTGGCGGGGCCTAGGGGGAGGGCCTTCTCTGTAGGGGCCCCTGCTCTCTGGAACCAACTCGCCCCAGAGATACGAATCATCCCCACCTTGCTGGCCTTCCGGAAATCCGTGAAGACATGGCTCTTCCTGCAGGCGGGGTTTTGAGACGATTTGCATCTGGGTCTCCCCCATGTATGTATGTTTTTGGATGTTTTTTTAAATGTATTTTAATTATTATTAAATTATATTGTTTAGCTGTTCTTCAAATGTTGTATGCCGCCCTGAGTCCCCAGGGAGTAGGGCGGCATATAAGAGCACTAAATAAATAAATAAATAAATAAACCTGGAATTGAAGAGAAACTTTCTAACAGTGAGGACAATTAACCAGTGGAACAGCTTGCCACCAGAAGTTGGGGTGCTCCAACACTGGAGGTTTTTAAGATGGACTGGACAGTCACTTGCCTGAAGTAGTATAGGATCTCCTGCAGCGGTGGGTTGCAGACCGGTTCTTAGAACCGGTAGTGGTGGGAGGCTCCACCCACCCGCCTGGGATGCTTCTGTGCATGTGTAGAAGTGATTTAGAACCCACCACCGCTTGAGCAGGGGGTTGGGCTAGAAGACCTCCAAGGTCCCTTCCAACTCTGTTATTCTGTGATTCTATTCTCCAAAGTACCTGAAGGCCGAACAAGAAGCAACGGATGGAAACCAATCAAGGAGAGAAGCAACCTAGAACTAAGGAGAAACTTCCTAACAGTGAGAACAATTAACCAGTGGAACAATTTGCCTCCAGAAGTTGTGGGTCCTCTAACACTGGAGGTTTTCAAGAAGAGACTGGACATCAATTTGTCTGGAACGGTATCGGGTCTTCTTCTGAGCAGTGGGTTGGACTAGAAGACCTCCAAGGTCCCTTCCAACTCTGTTATTCGGTTACTCTGTTAAGAAAGACAAACAAGACACAGGGGGAAAAATTTTTCTCTTCCAAGAAAAATATTGTAATTCATGCCGTTCTTGGTTCAGGCAGGTTGTTATGAACCTGCTCGGTAGGAACACTTAAGGTCCCTGCCAGCAACAGAACAAAAGTTGATTGATCGTCTGGCGTAAATTTGCACAACTGGGCGGGATCGGTCACACCGACACGAGGGTAACCATTCCTTCAACCCTAAATCCCGTTGCATTCAACGGGACTTACTCTTTGCTGGCTAAAATGCTCACGACGGGCGTCTCTTGAATCGCAAGATGCAATTAACCTCGAATTTTTTTTGATTTCCCGAATAACAAAGTCTAGATTAAGCTCTTATTACAAAAAAAAAAAAAAATCCAGTCCGACCAGTTTCAGATCTTAAGTTTCCTTCTCCTGACCACTTCCTGATGGCTGCAAGAATCAAGAGCTCTTTTGTGCAATTCAACGCAAACACACACACACACACACACACACACACACACACACACACACACACACTGCTAATTTTCCGTCTTCCCTCAACAACTGCAGTGATTTGCTTAACAAAATAATAATAATAATAAGATTACGAAATCAGCACGACTCACTGAGCAACCGCCTTGCTTGGCAATGGAAATTCCGGTCCCGACTGGGGTCGTATGTCGAGGACTATCTGTGCTGCTCCTCACAGAAGGACGGGTGCAAAGATTGTCTCTACGGTATGCCAAACCCAAAGCAGGAGCTGCTTTGCAGCCCTGCACAAAATGAAAAGCAGAAAGGGCGAGGGAGCCTTTTATCTTCCAGACAAACCAAGATCCGCCCTCCAAGGAATTTTGGTTGAATGCCCTGGAAGACCAGATCATGGGATCACGCAATGCCTTCTCCTGGCAAGCCTCTGGCTCTTTGTAAAAGGGTTAGTCAGTTCTGCCAGACTCCGCCTGATTTCTGGCTAGTCTTGACAAACACAACTCTCCTTCTACAATAGTTGCAATTCTTGCGTATCTCAGAACAACAGAGAGCTGGAAGGGACTTTGGAGGTCTTCTAGTCCAACCCCCTGCTCAAGCAGGAGAACTTAGACCATTTCAGACAAGTGGCTGTCCAATCTCTCCTTGAAAGCCTCCAGTGATGGAGCACCCACAACTTCTGGAGTTAAGTCATTCCACTTATTTAACAGAATAACAGAGTTGGAAGGGACCTTGTAGGTGATCTAGTCTAACCCCCCCCCCCAAGCAGGAGACCCTACACCATTTCTGACAAATGGCAATCCAGTCTCTTCTTGAAAGCCTCCAGTGATGAAGCTCCCACAACTCCCGAAGGCAATTTCTGTTCCATTGGTTGATTGTTCTCACTGTCAGAAAATTTCTCCTTATTTCCAGGTTGAATCTCTCCTTGATCAGTTTCCATCCGTTGCTTCTGCCTTCAGGTGCCTTGGAAAATAGCCTGACCCCCTCCTCTCTGTGGCAGTCTTAGTAAGGCCACACTTGTAATTGCATCCACTTCTGGTCACCACATTACAAAAAAGATGTTGAGACTCTGGAAAGAGTGCAGAGAAGAGCAACAAAGATGATTAGGGGACTGGAGGCTAAAACATACGAAGAACGGTTGCAGGAACTGGGTATTTATTTATTTATTTATTTTATTAAATTTATATGCCGCCCAACTCCCAAAGGACTCTGGGTACTGTATGTCTAGTTTAATGAAAAGATGGACCAGGGATGACATGATAGCAGTCTTCCAATATTTGAGGGGTTGCCACAAAGAAGAGGGAGTCAACCTATTCTCCAAAGCACCTGAGGGCAGGACAAGAAGCAATGGGTGGAAACTAAACAAGGAGAGAAGCAACAGGACACTGTTACATTTCATACTATACTTGTACAGAGCTGTTAAAATTAATTAAAATTTCTGGAAGTATACATTATTCTCTATTATTTAAAAGAAGATACAATAGCATTGGGCCTCTTCAGAGCAAGCATTTATTTTAAAAAGCTTCTTTATTTTGTTAAGTTGTCTAGATTTACAGGGATCTCAACAAAGCTGGCTGTTGAATTCTGGGAGTTGAAGTCCACAAGTCTTAAAGTTGCCAAGGTTGGAGACCCATGGCTCTAGAACAATAATAAAGCAGTCTTTAAAAAGTAAGTCTAATAATTTGAACATTCTACAGACATTTATAGTTATTCACTTACCCCCTTCCATCCAGTTCAGCAAAAAATAAAAATCTGCTGTGTCTCTCCCAGCTATTTGCCTCTTTGTAGTTAGTTTCACTTTCATTTTCCCACCTGGCAAACCTAATCAGCTGTAGATCGGGAAACTGCTACTGACTTGCTTGGCTTTACAGGCTCTTCCCTCTTTCCTGCAAGCAGGTAAATTGCTGGAAGACAGAGGCCAAAGGGTGGGGGTGGCTGGGGGGGGCCTACATTCGCTGTATAAGACGCACCCAAGTTTTCACCCTCTTTTGGGGGGTAAAAAGGTGCGTCTTATACTCCGAAAAATACGGTATGTTCCAGTGAATCATTTTGGCAACTCTGTTATGTCTGTGTTCACAAACAGTGTGCATAATCTTCTTGCACGTGTTGAGAATATGATTTCCTGTTTCTTCTGCTTCTTTGTACAATCAGCATTTTGAATCATTGGATGATCATTATTCAGTCCTGGTCTTGATTGCATTACTTCGAATTGCTTTGTGCAGTCAAAATCCAGCCTTCAGTTTCTTTTTTCAGTGTTCCAGTTCTAAGCTATTTCAAGTTTTGTCTTCATCCACTTTCTCCTCAATCTTTTGTAGAAATTGACCATGTAATTCTTTTCCCTCCTAGCATTCTATTCGTGGTTTTTGTTGCGGTATTGGAAAAGCCATGTTTTGTTTCCTGTATAATCACTCAGTTCCAATTTTTAATGTGTGCTCTTGGCTATGTAATTAGCCAATCCTTTTCTTTTTTCAACAATGTGTTTTACTTGAAGTAAACGCTGCCTCTACCTCACGACGGGGATGAAATGCATCGTGAATACTGCTAGTCCACTATTCTTGAGCCCAAATTTTCTGTTGCAACAGTTGTCAAGTGAACTTTGACCCATTTTACGACCTTTCTTGCCACCATTGCTAAGTGAATCACTGCAGTTGTTAAGTTAGTCACACGGTTGTTAAGTGAACCCGGCTTGCCCCGTGGACTTTGCTTGTCTGAAGGTCGCCAAAGGGAATCACGTGACCCTGGGGACACTGCAACCGTCATAAATATGAGTCAGTTGCTAAGCATGTGACTTTTGATCACGTGATCGTGGGGATGTTGTAACGGTTGTGTGTGTGAAAAACAGTCATAAATCACTTTTTTCAGTGCCGTTGTAACTTCGGTCACTAAAAGAATCGTAAGGTGAGAACTACTTGTAGGAATTAGCTTTCTTGTTTTTTGTTTCAAATTTTCCAATTCAGGTTGTATCTAGTAAATAATTCCAGCAGAATATCAAATTGTTAAGTATGGCCAGGTATTTGATGTCTTTGAGGGTGTTTCCACCATCCAATGTTGTCTTTACTACTTTTCTCATTCTTTACTAATCACATTTTTAATTTGACCATGCTTGATGTTATCTAAACAAAACCCAGATATATTTATTGATTTCTCCTCAACGGCTCTGATGAATTGGCCGTTCGGCATTTCAATATCATTAGTTTGTCGTTTTCCCTTGATTTATTTCCACTGTAAGCACATTTCCTAGGCCAAATTCCATTGCTGTATATCTGTGCTACAAACTCTCACAGTGTTTGTGATCGACTTCAATTTCTGATTTTCCATAAATCTTCAGATCATCCATATAAAGCAAATGGGAGATTTTATTAACATTTTTAAAAATCTCTGATACCAAGTCCCAAAGGTGCTTTTTTCAAGAGGCAACTGGACTTTCTTGTTTTTTTCTTTGAAGACATTTCGCTTCTCATCCAAGAAGCTTCTTCAGCTCTGACTGGATGGTGGGGAATGGAAGGATTGATACTCTTTGCAGACAGCTGGTCATTTGCATCCTTTTAGAGAGTCATTGAGGCCACTTGGGAGGTTTACCTGTGTCCTCAGGGTCACTTGAACAAGAAAGTCCAGTTGCCTCCTGAAAAATCACCTTTGGGACAACCATGGCCTGGATGACTGAGAATCTCTACAGACTCTGATATCAAGGTTTGTTTTCTGCAAAATCACTGAAATTGGGAGCAAGGCAATGACAAACAGTAAGGACGATATACCTCTCTGCATCTTGACAAGCCCATATTTTTCACTTCCAACCACCCATTCTGATTCCCACCGCTTCGTTATTTTTTCTATAAACATACTAATGTTTTTACTGACACAGGTTGTTTCCAAACATTTGATGGTCCAACTATGGGGTAATGAATCAAATGTCTTTTTTCCTATTGTTTTAGCTCACATGCTGTTCCATTTTGGAAGACTCAAAGCAGATTACCTCAAGACATAATGTTCCTGATAACATTGAGAACACAATAGACAAGCACACACATGTACACAATACGCTGTCACTTGGGAGCCACCACACATCCATGGGTAGGGGTGTGTGGGGGCAGATGAATATTGGGAAAAAATTAGGCAACAGGTTGGAAGAAATATTGGAAATAAAATTAGATTTAAAACCTGAACTATTCTTGTTGGGAATAACTATTGATAAATTTGGAAAAAATACATTATACCTTATGCTACATATTTTGACCGCTGCAAGGATAATATTTGCTCAAAAATGGAAAAATAAAGACATACCTACGGAGGACGAAATTTTAGATAAAATACTAATATGTGCAGAGATGGATAGATTAACGCTGGAGTTGAAGGACAAATCGGATACGGAATATTATGAAACCTGGGGCAAACTATATGAATGGTGGGAAAAAAGGAAAGCCAAGATTATGTAATATTGGAAAGGCTGGAAAGACTTAGAAATTGCATTAAAACTTGATTCTATATGATAAGAAAAATGTTATAAAAAGAAATGACCATATGTAAATAGGTTAACGGTTCTAAAGAACTGGTTAGAACTGGTAGGAACCCACCTCTGGCGTGCACAACCCCCCCCCCGCAGCCCCACGGGTGTGTGTGACCCCCGTGCATGCGCGGCAGAGACCTGAAAACCAGCTGGCCAGTGGGAGGCGCGTGCGCATGTGCGGCGGAGCTGAGCTGGGGCGACAGCTCGCGTGCCCACAGAGAGAGTTCTGTGTGGCACCCGTGGCACGCGTGCCATAGGTTCGCCATTACGGGACTAGATGTGCCCAGTTCCTGAAGGACGGCAAGTGAGGGAAAGCCAGTTTGCACCAAAGGTGCTTAGTGTTGTGCAAACGGAAGGGATTTGCACCCTGGGCGTGTGAGCATGTTACTCAGCCTGTTCCTCTCTGGGGAAAGGCCAGTGGGGTCCAGGCAGCTCCTGAAATCCCCCCCTGGAGTGGGGAGGAAGAGGAGCCTCGTGGGTCAGTGGGAACCCCAGTTTCATTTTGCTGTGCAAAAATTTTTTGGGTACATTTGGAGACAGGTTGTGTTGTCATCCAGGACATGTGCATAAGTCTTTGTTACAAATGGCTGTGAGGTCCTGAGTGTGATGATGATGGTGTTAGCCATTCCGTCGTGTCCGACTCTTGAGAATTCAATGGGCCAGGTCACTCCACGTTTTCCAATCTTGCACCCGAAGGCAGGACAAGAAACAAGGGATGGAAACTCATCAAGGAGAGAAGCAACCTGGAATTAAGGAGAAACTACCTAACGGTGAGGTCAATTCCCCCAGTGGAACGGCTTTTCTCCCGAAGTTGTAGATGCTTCATCACTGGAGGTTTTTAAGTAGAGATTGTCTGAAATAGTATAGGACCGTGATGGCGAACCTATGGCACAGCAGATTAGCAGAACAGAACAGCAGAAGAACAGAAGAACAGAACAGCAGAACAACGGAACAGCAGAACAACAAAACAGCAGAAGAACAGAACAGCAGAAAAACAGAACAGCAGAAGAGCAGTACAACGGAACAACAGAACAGCAGAAGAGCAGAACAGCAGAACAACAAAACAGCAGAAGAACAGAACAGCAGAACAACAAAACAGCAGAAGAGCAGTACAACGGAACAGCAGAACAGCAGAATAGCAGAAGAACAGAGGATAACACTAAATGTCACCTATGTGACAATCATGTCCACCTTTCCTGCTTAAATATTACCAAGGACATAATCGACACACTACAATCAGCAGCTGTAATTCTATGTCCATCTTGCTTACCAAAGCTAGACAGATTAACAGTCCTCTCTGATAAGGTTGATACCATAGAATCATCCCTTGAAACTCGCTTAATATCCCTTGAAAATCGATTAGTAGCACAATTTGAAGCACGTCTTCAAGCAACACATAAAAATGAACACCAGACAACAAAACATCCTAGCTCAACTCATCATCCACCACCTAAACCTCATTCAACTTCCACAAACCAGCAACCCAATAACATCAAACCAACGAATAACATCAACCAAATTAACGACATCTCCCTAATGATAAAAGACGCTATCGAACGTGAGCAGAAACGTCCAAACGCAATTTTATTTGGACTTGAAAACAACAGTGAAACTGATGACATCACTACAGTCCGAAACATCATCATCAACTCTCAGAAAACTTCATTCTCTCCTTATGAAATCACTGAAATATCTAGAGATGGCCCTGAACTCAAATACAGAGATGGCTCAGTGGCCCTACGATTCTGCAGAGTCATCTGCAAAAACGAAACCAGTAAACGTAATTTTATTCACACAATGAACTCCATCGCCAGATCTGACACTAACTATAGTAAACTCCGATTCAGACCAGACCTATCCTTCCTACAAAGAATCCGCTCCCGTGAACTCCGCCATGAACTAAAAATGCGACAAGACAATGGTGAAACTGACCTATATATAGACTACCGTGCAGACTGCATCAAAACTAAATCTCCCAACCTACGTCCCAACATTCAACCTCCCACCATTCAAAACTAGGAATGCACGCCCCAAACTACCTCTCTACCTGCAACTTCTCCAACCACTAATGACCTTATCTACCTCGCTACTACCACTGACCAAACTTCCTCACCACCTACCAATACTAACAACTCTACTATAGACCTCAATTACCCTAACCTTAACTACCTTAACCTCAACTACCTCACTTCTACTACTAACTTAACTACCCAACTACCTACCACTCCCTCTACCTCTCCAACTAATAATGACCTTAAATGCAAGCTACTTAATGCAAGAAGTCTTGTAAATAAAATACCTGAATTCCTCCTCCTATTAAATACGACCAATTTCGACATCATATTTGTCTGTGAAACGTGGCTAAACTCATCCCTCCCTGATTCAATTATTATAGAAAGAAACTATCATGTTTTTCGATCTGATCGCGAACTCCGTAGAGGAGGCGGTGTTGCCATCTTTTACAAAAAGTCCTTAAATCTCAAAAACATCCAAGTAACACACGATCTTGCTCTTCCCGAGACCATCTTCTGTGAACTATCTTTAAACACCACATTACGATTTCTACTATGCTACAGAGCCCCAGACTATGACATTGAACATGCGAATAAGTTAACTTCACTCCTAACGTGGATGGCCTCCAGCCCACACCCACTCATCTTTCTTGGCGACCTAAATCTACCTCTTATCAAATGGTCCCTCAACGAATGTTCCACAGAACCTATACACTCAACCTTGTATAATGCTGTAACCAATCTGGGGCTGGATCAACTAGTATCCAACAACACTAGACTCAATAACTGCCTTGATCTCATCTTCTGCAACAGTTCAAACTCAATATATGGATTACAAACAAAAGAACCCTTCTCCAACAGTGATCACAGTATGATTGACTTCAATCTCAATATACACCCTTACAAAAATCAACAATATGACAAGATCCCAGTTACAATTTCAAAAAAGCAAACTTTGATCTCATAAACACTGACCTCTCTTCTCTTGATTGGCAAACCCTATTCATTTATTTATTTATTTATTTATTTTGTTATTCTTATATGCCGCCCAACTCCCGAAGGACTCATGGACTGCAACACTGCTGATGACCACTACAACATTTTCCTACGTCAAGTCCAAAGAGTCATAAAACTATACGTACCACTATTCATTCCCAATAACAGGAAGAACAAACTACCCACAACAATAAGGAAGCTCCAATTAAAAAAAAAATCTCTCTGGCATAAAAACAAAACGGGCCACATAACCAACTATAAAAGCCGATACAAAAACTTATGCAAACAAATAAAGACTGAATGCACAAATTATCATATCAATCAAGAGGAAAACCTCCTGCGCACTAATTCCAACCGAGCATTCTACAAGTTCGTAAACAACAAACTCAAAGTGACGAGAACTATCCCACCCCTTAAAGGCCCCAACAATAAAGACTGTAATGATGATTCCGACAAAGCCAACCTCTTCAACACATTCTTCGGCTCAGTCTTTATAAACAGCAACAACTCCTCCGGGAGTTGGGCGGCATATAAGAATGCCAAATAAATAAATAAATAAATAAATAAACTCATGTCCTATATTCCCTAGTCGATCCTCAAACAATGACAATGATCTAATACAAACCGACTTTACAGAAGACAAGGTTAGAAAGGCTCTACACAACCTAAAACTATCCCTATCCATAGGACCAGATGGACTTTGTGCTTACTTCTTAAAAAAACTTTCCACCGTCCTATCAGAACCTCTAAGCATTATTTTTGACATATCTCTCAGAACCAGCACCCTACCCAACCTATGGTCACTAGCCACGGTTATCCCTGTCTTCAAAAAGGGAGACCCCAACCTAGTTGAAAATTATAGACCAATCTCCTTATGTTGCGCCACCTGCAGAGTCATGGAATCAATCATCAAGCAATCCATTACCCTCCACTTAGAGACAAACAACCTACTCTCTCACAAATAATTTGGTTTCAGAAAAATGTTATCCTGCAACCTACAACTTCTACATTGTAAAAACATATGGACTACAAAACTCGACCAGGGCAAAGCAATAGACGCAATCTACATAGACTTTTGTAAAGCCTTTGACTCCGTAGTACACGACAAACTACTCCTAAAACTAAAATCTTATGGCATCTCTGGCCCCCTACATAAATGGATAACTGCATTCCTGTCAAACAGACAACAAGTGGTTAAAATAGGATCATCTCTATCAAACCCTGTACCTGTTAACAGTGGTGTTCCCCAAGGAAGCGTTTTAGGACCTACTCTCTTCATTCTTTACATAAATGACATTTGTGATATTATACAAAGCAACTGCGTCCTCTTCGCAGATGACGTAAAACTATTCAACACCACAGATAATACTACAACCCTTCAAAAAGATCTTGACTATATATCTGAATGGTCAAACAAGTGGCAACTACCAATCTCTATCAACAAATGCTCAGTTTTACCCATTGGCAAAAATAATCAAAACACTAAATACAAACTTGATGATCATGACCTTGATGATGATCCTCACTCAGTAAAGGACCTCGGAGTACTCATCTCTAACGATCTAAGTGCCAGAGCCCACTGCAACTACATAGCAAAGAAGGCATTAAGAGTGGTTAACCTAATCTTGCGCAGCTTCTTCTCTGGTAACATTGTACTCTCAACCAGAGCATACAAAACATTTGCTAGACCGATTCTTGAATACAGCTCATCAGTCTGGAACCCACACTTCATATCAGACATTAACACTATTGAGAATGTCCAGCGATACTTCACAAGAAGAGTATTACATTCCGATGTTCACAACAGAATTCCTTATGAAATCAGACTTGAAATTTTGGGACTTCAAAATTTAGAACTCTGCCGCCTTCGATCTGACCGAAGTATAGCTCACAAAATTATCCGCCTCAATGTCCTACCCGTTATACCACTTCAGACAATCAAACAATCAGGGTCAGAAATGTCGCTCAGTCATCTTTGTATGACATACTTGACTCTCTTTGAAAAAATTAACCCCGTTGGTGAGTTTGTACAATCCGTTGATTCCCAAATGAACCCTGCGACCTGAATTTGCACCTCTAAGCATTAACACTAACCACGTGTAGCATGCTGCAGGCAGGGGATCCTCGACTTACAACTGTTCGTTTAGCGACCGTTACAGCAGCACTAGAAAAAAGCACAGCAAAAAAAGCACAGCAAAAAAAAAAATTGGCTTACAACCAGTCCTCACATTTACACCGGTTGCAGTGGTCACGTGATCATTATTTGGGGACCTCCTCAGCCGGCTTCCAGCAAGCAAAGTCCATGGGGGAAGCTGGATCTGCTTAATGACTGTACGACTCACTTAACAACTGCAGTGATTGGCTTAACAATCGTTGCAAAAAAAAGTCATAAAATTGGAAGCAACAACTTACTTAATAACTACCTTGCTGGTAGCAATAGAAATTCTGATCCCGAATGTGAAAAATGAAGGTGGAATCTGAGCTTGCGGTTGAGAAGGACAAAGGACAAAGGGAATGGGCTAGTCCAGGGCTTTCCGGCCTTGGCCACTTGAAGGGGGCTGGACTTCAACTCCCAGAATTCCCTAGCCAGCAAAGCTCTGTCCTTCCTTCCTTTCCTTCCTTCCTTCCTTTCCTTCCTTCTCACCTGCCTGCCTGCCATCCTGCAAAACTCTCTCTTTTCTCCCTCCCTCCATTTCTTCTTTCTATCCTTCCCCCTCCCTCCCTCCCTCCCTCCCTCCCTCCCTCTTTCTTTCTCTTTCTTTCTTTCTTTTTCTTTATCTTTCCTTCCTTGCTTCATTCACTTCTCTTTTCCTTCCTTCTTTCCATCCCTTCCTTCCTTCCCTCCTTCTTGCCCACCTGCCTGCCTGCCATGCTCTCTCTCTTTTCTTTCCCTCCCTTTCTTCTTTCTATCCTTCCCGCTCCCTCATATTCTTCTTTCTTTTTCTTTCTTTCTTTCTTTCTTTCTTTCTTTCTTTCTTTCTTTCTTTCTTTCTTTCTTTCATTCATTCATTCCTTTCCTCCCTCCCTCCCTCCCTGTCTTTCTTCTCTTCTTCCTTCTTCACCTCTCCCTTCCTTCCCTCTTCCTCCTAGCTGGCTGGGGAATTCTGGGAGTTGAAGTCCACCCCGTCATGGTTGAGAAGCACTGTGCTGGCATAGAAAAGCGCTTAAGCAGCACCAGACGGGGGTCACCAACAATGCCCATCCTAATTGCCTAGAGAAAGCCTGTCCCACCTCCCCGCTTCCTCTCTTCTTGCCAGAGACCTTCTGATGAAATGCAGAGTTTAAACCCCCCTTACCCGCCCCCAGCCGTGTCCCCTGCCAAGGACTCTAATTTTAGCCCTGCCCAGGTTGGGTCACCCTCGGTAGGTACCCACCGGGGAGAAAGATCGCCTGCCTTGCCCTGTGAGTAATGCCCACCATCATACGTGCCACGTTGGGGAAAATCTCCTTGGGAGAGAAGAGGGTTAGAGAAGGTATCTCGAAATAGCTCTTCCAGGCATCCCTCGTGCCTGGCAGGATCTGGGCTTTCTGTCTCCCTCCAGAAATTCACTGGTTGGGGGGTGGGGAGAGAGAGATGTCATTTTGCTGCTCATCTGGTCCAGCCAGTGGTTTTCATGGGGGGGGGTCTGAGAGGAGGGGGGTGATTGGAGGGAGGAAGAAGAGGGAAAGGAGGGAGGAAGAGGGAGGCAGCAATGGATATAGGGTGGGAAACAGGTGGCCGTCCAACAGGTAGGTGGTGCAAGGAAGGCAGAGAAGGCCATGGGGCAGAGGCCCCCCCTCATTCACAGTCCCCAGTCCCCTTCTGTGCCAGTTATTTAACAAGCAAACGGCTTACACAATCTCTGGCCTCTGCAAAGCAGGCTCTATTTTCGGAGGGCTCTGAAACAAGTCTGCATAAATCTGTAACCTCCAGTGTAAATGGCAGAGTTATATATAATTGGGACTCTTAATTTATCCCCTGTGTGTGACAGAGAGAAAGGGAGGGAGGAAGGGAGGGAGAGAAAGAGAGAGGGAGGGAGAGAGAGTGGGAGAGAGTGGAAGAAAGAGAGGAAGTGAAAGAGAAAGAAAGAAAGAGAAAATAGAGCAAGAGAAAGAATGAGAAAGAAGAAAGAAAGATAAATAAGGTGAAAGAGAGAGAAAAAGAGAACAGAGAGAAAGAAAGGGAAAAAAGAGGGAGAGAGAGGGAGAGAGAAAACGAGAGAAAGAAAGAAAAGAGAGAAAGAGGAGAGAGAGAAAAGGAAAGGAAAGGGAGAAAGAGAAAGAGAGAAAAAAGACTAGAGGGAATATTGAGCTTGGATTGGGAGCTGTCCCCTTAAGGGATCGCTCTCTGGGAAATGTAGTCTTTAGGTCATGTGGTCACATCTGCGTTGCTGATTGGCCACTGAGTTCTACCTCTGATAGGCTGCTGGGTCAACGTGCCATGCAGCCCAGCGGTCCTTTTGAATTCTAACAAAGGAAGCGACTGCAGCTTTTCAGACGCCTCTTCTCGCCTCCTTGCATAATGGGATCCGATTAGGATACGAGCCTCGGAAGGATCTCTACGGAAGGAACTGCTGTAAGTCGTTGTTTTAGAGGATGCCTGAAGAATCAACATGATTTCCACATGCTTTCTCCGTCTGCCTGGAGTTTTGTCTGTCTGAGAAGAGCGATCCTGTGCTTAGAGCAGAGCAGGGAGAAGAGGCTTAAACCTCTCTTTGCAAAAGACAGAAAGTAGGTTTCCTTCCCTTCCCTTCCCTTGCTCGGAAAGAAGACAAACTTTGCGTGCCTTTAACTAAGGAAAAGCAACTGCCCAGGGACTGAAGGGAGAGCCCCCCCACCCACCCCAAGATCTGCATTTGAAAGTCAGCCCCCTCTTAATTTGAAAGGCTAACCCCCCTCCCCCCCTCCCCAGCATGAAATCTCTGGCCTTGCATAGCTCAGGAAGTTTGCATCCTCATCTTTGAACAAAGCAAACGGTTTCCATTCCTTCTCTTTGCAGAGTGAGCCGAAAATCCCTGGCAGTGTAACTGCTGCAAAGCCTCGGGGTCTCGGGGGTTTCCATGGAGACAGGATCGGCCTGATTAAACCAGTCGCTCACTTCCATTTCCAGGAGAAAGCGAGGCTCCTGGCAGAAGGAATGGCCTTTGGAAGGCTAGGGAAGGAAGGCTGGGAAAAGCTTTAACTGAGCTGAGTATTCTACAGCTGTTCCTTTGAATCCTGCTTGGAAACTCCCGGGAAAGCAGATTCCCTTGAGAGTTTTGCAAGGCACCCACACTCCAAATTGGAATCCAGTTTCGGGAGAGAGCCCTTAGGAATCCAGAATGGGATATTCGGCATTGTAAACTCCAACAAAGGAAAATACTAAACCCAGTTAACTCCAAGCTACTCACACGCAGCGCCCTCTGGTGGCTCATCTGCAAACTACAAGCCAGTATTCAAGCTACCGCCCGCAGCGCACCCTAGTGGCCAAATTGTGAATTGCACAGACGTATTTCCAAGAAAATTCCCGGAGCCTTCCCAGTCATGGCAGAGACCTCTGAGGTGCCAGAAGAGCTGGCCCTCCCAGCTCACCTTGACACAAGGGGAGAACCTGATGTCCAAAACTCAGGAGAGGCAGAGGCACCTCAGAAAACCTGTGACCTGAGGCAGCATGGGAAGCTTACTGAGGCCATGCGCTTAAGCCGGAGAGAGGACTGGGAGAAATCCTGTGAGAGGTTGTTGAAGCTCCGCAGCATACCCAAAGATGAGCTTTCACCCGAGCGCATCCGCTCATTGGTGGATGAAATGGATGGACTTTTCATACAATGGGAGGGTTGTGAAAGCCACCCCGTCAACATCCAGTCGCAGCTAGGAGACCCGGAGTTGGAAGGGGACATGCAACGCCTACAGACGTTGAGCAGGGAGCGTGAGGAGCCCTTTCGAGACAGTGGGAATTCTTTCCACACAGCGCTCCAGGTGGAAGACATACCGAGGGAGAAAGCCACATCCGAGGTGACCCATCCGTCGTGCCCGTCAGCCCAGCGGCCACAGGTGGCTCCCTCTCACCCTTCTAAGGAAGCCCCCTCCCTCTCTCTCAAGCTGCCCAGGGCTCAGGCGTGTAGCAGCGTTTCACAGCAATCTTCCGTCGGAGGTTCTTCCCATCCTTCCAAGGCATCCTCGCGTCACAGTCGGTCGTCCCGGGCCTCAAAGGCAGAGAGTTTCGCCGAGCAAGCTGCGCACGCACGAATCGAAGCTGTGGTGGCCACAGCATGGGCCGAAGCTTTACAGGCAGAGGCTAAGAACGCTTCCCTCAACTTCGATCCTAGAGAGTTGGAAAAGGAGGACCTGTACAAGCGTGTCAAGGCCGACGTGGACAACCAGAGATTGCTATGGCACAAGCAGGAAGGACCGACGCGGTCAATCGAGAGAATCCCAAAACCAAGCGAACGAGGAAGAGAATCTCAATCACGAGGTCTGCAAACTAGTCAGAATGCTGACATCGCCAGACCCGCCCCACCAGAACCCCTCGTATGTGGTGACTCCCCATCCCCTCGCTCATTTCACCCGATTTGCCTGGCTAAAGTCTATCCAGCCGGATGCCCAGAAAAAGCCGTAAAGATGTATGTAGTAATAGCCTCACAAAGCAATCAATCATTAGCCAGGTCAGCGTTCTTCGACCTCTTTGACGTCCAAGGTGGGGAAACGCACTTCATGATATCAGCGGGTGGTATGTCCCAGCGGGCGGTGGGGAGGGAAGTAACTGGATTCTGCATAGAATCGTTAGATGGGAGTGAAGAATTCGCACTGCCGCCATTGCTAGAATGGGACACTTTCCCAAATAATCACAGTCAGATTGCAACCCCAGAGGTTGCAAGCAGCATACCTCACCTGAGGCACCTGGCTAATCACTTTCCTGCCCTGGATCCCGAAGCCGAAATCCTGCTCATGTTGGGAGCGGATGCCCCCGCAGTTTCCTTTCCCTGTGAAATGGTCAGAGGCCCAGCAGGCTTAATAGGCGCACCAATTGCCTTCAAAACTCCACTCGGATGGGTCATCTTTGGAACATCTTCCTCAGCAGCACCAGGTCCGGTCATCTTAGGAACGGTTCATGTCGATCGGCTGCAGCCCCAACCATGTGGATGTCTTTGCGACCTCCATTCTCAGTAACGGCAGAGCATCCCACTTGGAGCCGTGCCAGCAACACTTGAGGACTTTGACAGACAACCCTGTCTTAGGAGCGACAGTGTTCCAGGCCAGCAAAGAGGACAATGACTTAGCCTTGTCAATGGAGGACAAAGAATTCCTGCAGCTCACGGATAAGGAACTTCAGCCGGAAGCTGGAAAGTTACCCTTTCGCACACCCAGACAGCGCCTGCCGAACAACCATCAGCAAGATATCTCTCTCTCTCTCTCTCTCTCTCTCTCTCTCTCTCTCTCCCTCTCTCTCTCCCTCTCTCTCCCTCTCTCTCTCTCTCTCTCTCTCTCTCTCTCTCTCTCTCTCTCTCTCTCTCTCGCCTCTTCAGTCTGAGAGGAATCATGAACAGGAAGCCTGCAATGGAAGCTCATCTGGTGGAGTTCATGGAGAAGATGGTCCAGAACGGGCACGCCGAGCTTGCCCCAACCCTGGGAAAGGATGAAGAATGCTGGTACCTGCCATTCTCTGGAGTGTACCATCCACAGGAACCAGGTCAGATATGAGCAGTCTTCGATGCCGGCGCGCAGTTCCACGCCCTCTGTCTCTGAACCACCTCCTTCTCACAGGGCCTGATCTTACCTACAGGCTGTTAGGCCAGGCCAATCACCCACCTGGTACTGCCGAGAGAGAAGACCCAACTTGAAGATTGAAACTCAAGCTTTGCATGCTTTGTGTCTACCTCGTTGTTTTACTGTTTGATGCTATGCTTCTGTTTACTTTAGTTGATAGTTAATAGTGGGATTTTATAATTCCAGGCGGGGAGGGTGCTGACTACGGGGAATATTGGGTTTGGATTGGGAGCTGTCCCCTTAAGGGATCGATGTCTGGGAAATGTAGTCTTTAGGTCATGTGGTCACATCCTCTTAAGGGATAGATGTCTGGGAAATGTAGTCTTTAGTGATGTGGTCACATCTGCGTTGTTGTTTTAGAGGATGCCTGAACAATAAACGTAATATGCATGATTTCTCCATTTGCGTGGAGTTTTGTCTGTCTGAGAAGAGCGATCCTATGCTTAGACCAGAGCAGGGAGAGACAAAATGGGAGAAAAAGAGAAAGGGAAAGAGAGAGAATGAAAGAAAGAAAAAAAGAGATAAAAAGGATGAAACAGAGAGAAAATAAAGAGAAAGAAAGGGAAAGAAAAAGAGTAAAGGAGGGAGAAAGAGGGAGAAGGAAAGAAGAGAGAAAGAAAGGGAAAGAGGAAGAAAGGGAGAGAGAAGAGAGAGAAAAAGTAAACCGAGAGAAAGAAAGTCAGAGAAAGAAAGTCAAAGAAAGAGAGAGAAAAAGATAGAAATCTCTCTGTCTTCTGCCTCCCCCCCAAATACAGGCTTCGGGGGAAGCCCCCCCCCCCACATCTCCCTCGGCCTGGCCAAATGTTTCCAGGAAAGCTCCCCCTCTTCCGATGGCAAAAGGGGAGATTCTTCGTGGTTGATCAAAAGCCTTTATAACAAAAAAGGAGAGTTTGGATCCCACTCAACAGGCCTGGCTTTTCCCCCCACGGCCCTATCCATCTAGGCTCGCTTCTGTCTTTATCCAGCCATCTAAACTAATCATGATCAATCTGTACAATCAAAGGGTGACCAGCCATTGAGGTTCCAGCCCAGAACATCCAATGCAGCCATGCTGGATAAATGCACAATTTTTAAAATTAGAGAAGAGGAAAATGTTGGACATCCTTTGTGGATCATTCTTCCGATTCCGTTTCAATATATAGTAACTGATGTGGCATCCACTGCATTGTCCCAAAAGTGCTTTTTTCTCAAGAGGCAACTGGACTTTCTTGGTTTTTCTTTGAAGACGTTTCCCTTCTTGTCCAAGAAGCTTCTTCAGCTCTGCAAGGAGTATCAATCCTTCCCTTCCCCCCCATTCAGTCAGAACTGAAGAAGCTCCTTGGATGAGAAGCGAAACGTCTTCAAAAGAAAAACCAGAAAGTCCAGTTGCCTCTTGAGAAAAAAGCACCTTTGGGACAACCAGGACCTGGAATGACTGAGGACCTCCAGAGACATCCACTGTGTTGTTTATCTGGTTAGAAAGAGGAGATGCTTAGAGGCAGAGACGACTGCCAAGCCAATGAGGCTCAGCCTGACTTCAAAAACTAGATGTGATTATGTATAATAATCACACAATCATAGAATACCAGAGTTGGAAGGGACCTTGGAGGTCTTCTAGTCCAACCCCCTGCTCAAGCAGGAAGGTCTATACCCGTGATGGCGAACCTATGCCACGCGTGCCACCTGTGCATATCTGAGGGCATGCGAGGCGTTGCCCTATGTCAGCTCCAGCACGCATGTGCATGCTGGCCAGTTGATTTTTGACCTTCCGGAGGGGGGGCGGAGATCGTTTTCGCCTTCCCCAGCTTCAGGAAAGCTGGAGCCTGGGGAGGGTGAAAAACGGACCCAACGGCCCAACCGGAAGTTCGTTTCCAAACTTCCGGTTGGGCCGTTGAGTCTGTTTTTAGCCATCCACAGGCTCCGGAGGCTTTCCTAAAGCCTGGGGAAGGCGAAAATGACCTCTTCCCCCCCACCCTCCGGAAGGCCGAAAATCAGCTAGAATCCGTTTTTCACCATCCACAGGTTCCGGAGGCTTCAGTGAGCCCTGTGCGCATGCGGGTGGGGGGCAGCGTGGGGAGGTTGTGCGCGCATGCGTGGGGGGAGGGCATTGCATTATAGTTGTGGGCTCGTGCGCGCGTGCCCTTTTGGCACCTGAGGAAAAAAAGGTTCGCCATCACTGCTGTAGGATCTCCTGCTTGGGTGGGATTGGACTAGATGACCTCTAGGGTCCCTCCCAACTCTGTTAATCTGTATCTGTACAAGAAGTTGGAATGAAAAATGGCCTCTTTGGCTACTCCTGCTGAAGAATGAAGATTCTCACAACCACACAAAACCTCCAGTGTGAGATTTTTAAGGTCTGAACTGGTCTGTTCAGAACCTGGGTCTAGGAATGGAGATGGTGTCATTTGATAGTTTAAGGCAGTGTTTCCCAACCTTGGCAACTTGAAGATATCTGGACTTCAACTCCCAGAATTCCCCAGCCAGCATTCGCTGGCTGGGGAATTCTGGGAGTTGAAGTCCAGATATCTTCAAGTTGCCAAGGTTGGGAAACACTGGTTTAAGGTGTTCTTGAAATCTGGCAGCCAAAATCTAGTTTGAGCGGGGTCAAACTAGAACTACAGAGAAATTTCCTGACAGTTAGAACAAGCAATCAGTGGGAAAACTTACTTACCTCCTGGAGTTGTGTGTGAGTTGTGTGTCCCTGGAGGTCTTCAAAAAAAATGATTGGAGAAGCGTTTGTCTGGGACGGAATAAGGTGGTCTGCCTGGGGGCAAGGGGTTGGACTAGAAGACCTTCAAGGTCCCTTCCAGTCCTAGGATTCTATAAGAAGCTGGAGGTGGATAACTGCAGTGATTCGCTTAAAACAGTGGCAAGAAAGGTCGTAAAATGGGTCAAAACTCATTTAACAAAAGACTTGCTTAGCAACAGAAATGTTGGGATCATTGGTGGTCGTAATCCGAGGACTACCTGGATAAGAACCCACCCACCAACCGAACCCGTAAAATATTAGCCTCGGCGTAGAACATAAATCCCGTTTTAAGAAATGCATTTGAAGGGATGCATCATTGCTTGGGAAAGGCAGATCTAGACGTCAACGCCAACTCTTCAACTGACAATATTTTTTTTAAAAAAACCCACTGAGAAATGGGAGGCGTATTTCAGCCTTCTAAGATATATTGCCCATGTTTTTAATACACCTGGAAGACAGGAAATTTACCCGCAGGTTGTACAGCTTGTGACTACTCAGGTGAACTTGACACACTCCGAGTTTTGTAACTTAGTGGAAAACTACGTCTGTCTTTAAAGGTGAAATTCTCCTTTGCATGCCTCAAGGAATTGATTTTATTGCCAGCTCTCTAGAACAGTTTCGCAACTTTGGCTGCTTTGAGATTGGTGGGACTTCAAGTCCCAGAATTCCCCAGTCGGCATGATTTAAGATGGGTGGACTTCAAGTCCCAGAATTCCCCAGTCAGCATGATTTAAGATGGGTGGACTTCAACTCCCAGAATTCCCCAGACAGGATGATTTAAGATGGGTGGACTTCAACTCCCAGAATTCCCCAGATAGCATGATTTAAGATGGGTGGACTTCAACTCCCAGAATTCCCCAGTCGGCATGATTTAAGAAGGGTGGACTTCAACTCCCAGAATTCCCCAGACAGCAAGATTTAAGATGGGTGGACTTCAACTCCCAGAATTCCCCAGACAGCAAGATTTAAGATGGGTGGACTTCAACTCCCAGAATTCCCCATGCAGCATGATTTAAGATGGGTGGACTTCAAGTCCCAGAATTCCCCAGCCAGAATGATTTAAGATGGGTGGACTTCAACTCCCAGAATTCCCCAGACAGCATGATTTAAGATTACAGATTAACAGACTTGGAAGGGACCTTGCAGGTCATCTAGTCCAATTTCAACCCCCAGAATTCCCCAGCCCTGGGAGTTTGAAGTCCCTCTATCTTAAAGTTGCCAAGATTGGGAAACCCTCTTCTAAACCAACGGGCTGCGTTCCCACAACCTGCAGACCCGCAACCCAAACCAACCCGGGTTCCAGCTGACCCGGAGGACACGAGCGAGCCACCCGCGGAGCCTCTACGGGGAATTAGTTTCAACACCAGCCCGTTTTGGCTGCAAGGCCGCCCGGGGGGGGCTTCTCGCCTGCAGAGCCCCCCCCCTTCCCCGACCCAGGACGAAGCAAGCGAGGGGCGCTCTGCACGTGCCCAGAGGCGCCATCGCCCAGGCTGCAACCTCGCTCCGATCAACCCGCTCAAGCCGACCACTGCCGCACTCACCTCTCTGCCCCGCGGCGCCCTCCGGATGCCCCGGCTCGCAGCCCCGTCCGCGGGCGCCGCCTCGGAGCGCAGGGCGTGGGGCGAGGCTCCGGCAACCCTTCCTCCGCCCGCGCAACGGGAATCCCGGTGGAACTCCTGCCTGGGGCTGTTGAAGGGACGGCGGGAGCCCGCGGGCGCCAGGGGCAATGGGCGGGCAAGGAGCTGCGGGCGCAGGTTGCAGATCGTGCAGCCGGCTGGGCGTTCCGCGGTTCCTGCCGAGGTCCGAGGCTCCCGCGCACGCCAACCCTGCAAGGTAGGTCAGGTAGCTTAAAAGACCTGGCTCTTTTTAAACTCTGGGGCTCCAAAGTAAAGTTTTCACTTTGGGGAGGGGCTGGATAGATTAATACCAGATTCCCCTACTACCCCACTCCTCATTCTACAGGTAGTCCTCGACTTAAAACAGTTAGTTTAGTGACTGTCCGAAGTTCAAAGGGCCCTGAAAAACATGATTTATGACCGTTTTTCACCTTTATGACCATTGCCGCATCCCCACGGTCACGTGATCAAAACTCAGATACTTGGCGACCGACTCACATTTACGACGGTCACGGTGTCCCAAGGTCATGTGATCCCCTTTGGCGACCTTCTGACAATGGGGAAGCCAGATTCACTTAACAACCGTGTGACTAATTTAACAACTGTAGGGATTCACATAACGGTGGCGAGAGAGGTCGTGAAAATGGGGCAAACGTCATTGAATGTACGTCTCACTTAGCAACAAAAATGTGGGGCTTGAGTCGTACGTTTGAGGAGTACCTGTACTCCCCCCTCCCCATCTTTCAACTAAGAATTGTGAATTGTGTTTTTGTAGTATTTTATTGATATCGTTTTTATCTTTTGATATAGTAAACCTTGTGTAAGTTTCATAAATAAAATAGGTCAGCAGGGGGCGCTTTCAAGACTGAAAGGAACCTTAAAGCAAGGAATTGCAAGCCCTCCCCCCCAAGTTGGTTGGGCACATTCCCACCCTCCCAACCCACGTCTCCGGCCCTTGGGCCCCCCAAAAAGATTTGGGGATCTCTTGGAAGCAGCCTTTCCAAAGACGAAGCGTTGGATTGCAAGGTCCATCCTCCCCAGCCCTCACCGCAGGAGGGGAGCTGAAGACCAACCAACCCCTCTGCATGGTGGCTGATGGTGAAGACAGTTTGGTCCACAGCCCTAGTAGGACTACAATTCCAATGATGCTGATCCTTGGGAAGCCTGGGTGGGGAGCATGGCAGTTGTAGTCCACCCTTGCTGGGAGGAGGGGGGGGGAAACAAACATTTAAGGCAGCAAGGGGATAATGCATTTTAAGACCTCCACTCTATTCCTTGGCCTGGGAATTCAATAAAGGCTGGACTACAACTCCCATCAGCCCCAGCTGACTGACTGCCCTCTTGACTTTTTTGGACCCCACTGCGCAGCACATTAATGGAGACAATCAATACATGTGCTTAAAAAAATAAATACTTATTATGTTGAACATATAAATTTTTAATAAAACACATTTTATGTTGAATGGATGTTTTATAAAAAAAAATTATTTACATTGAATGAATTTATGACGTTTTGATAAATAAATGTTTATGTTAAATGGATAACTATTTAATAAATACATCATTGTGCTATACCTGCCATGTTTAGGATTTTCTGTTGCGGGTTTTTTTTTTAATGTTTCCAGCTGCCTGGGGCCACTTGTGTACAAGTTGGGAAGCCGTATACATTTGTTTTCATCAAATAAAAATTGCCTTTCATAAATTTTCTCTCCTTTGCATGCTGCTGAATTAAACCATAATTAATCCACCATTTGGAGTTGATGCAACTTGCTTCATCGTAGCCAACGAATCCAGGTTTCGAACTAGCCAACATTGATACTTAATTGAGGCAAAGCAGAAACTGTGGGGAGAAAGCGATCTTGGTTTTAAGTCAAAATGTGTGTCTTGGAACTCCCCAAAATGGATTTTAGCGAGTTCAAAGCAAGAAAAAAAACCACACCCCACAATAGCAGGAGAAATGCAGCTTTTTGGTTAACGAGGCACTGATTAAATATGCTTTATTTGCATATCTATTTACCAGCAAAACTATTTCTCCCCCCCAAACTGGTGAAACAGAAGCAAAATCGCTATCATAGGTAGTCCTTCATTTACAACCGTTCATTTAGTGACCGTTCAAAGTTACGACGGCACTGAAAGAAGTTGACTTATGACCGTTTTTCACACTTGTGACTGTTGCAGTATCTCCATGGTCATGGGATCAAAGTTCAGATGCTTGGCAACTGACTCATACTTACGACAGTTGCAGTGTCCCGGGGTCACGTGATCCCCTTTTGCGACCTTCTGACCAGCAGTCAATGGGGAAGCCGGATTTGCTTAACGACTGGGGCTAAAAGGTCGTAAAATGAGGCAAAACCCACTTAACCATCTAGCTTAGCAGTGGACATTTGGGGGCTGAATTTTGGTCATAAGTCGAGGACTACCGGCCTCCAGCCTTCCTTCCACCTCCGATCCTTTTGCCAAGCAGCAACTTGGTTCCCGGCATCCCTACATCCGTCGTTGAGTGAGGACCATGTGTGCTTCTCATGATTTCCAACAATGCTTCACAGGTAGTCCTCAACATACAACCACAATTGAGCCCAAATTTTTTTTGCTAAGTGAGACAGTTGCGTTGTCCCCTTTTACAACCTTGTTTTCCAGAGTTATTAAGTGAATTGCTGCAGTTCTTAAAAGTTAGTCAGACGGTTATTAAGTGAATCCGGCTTTCTCCATTGACTCTGCTGGTCGGAAGGTCGCAAAAGGAGAATCGCGTGACCCCGGGACACCGCGACCGTCATAAGTATGAACCAGCTGCCAAGCATTCTGAATTTTGATCACATAATCCTGGGGATGCTGCAAATGTCGTAAGTGTGAAAAACGGCCATAAGTCACTTTTTTCAGTGCCATCGTAACTTTGGTCACTAAGTGAAAGCTCGTAAATTGAGGACCAAGGGGCAGCCCCTCCTCTTCAGGTCAAAAATATGTCGATGCCGCCCGGAAAGTGCCAGGTTTGCAAGAGGGCAGAGCGGAGGGTGGGTTCTTGCAAAGTCATAAATCGAAGCCGGGCAGAATTAATTCCCTTCTTGTTCAGACAGAACCGGTTAAAAGAACCCACTTCTGTCCAGTGAAAGTGAACCACAACATGGTCCGAGGTCAACCTGCCTGTGTCCCCTTTGACCTGAAGCTTCATCTCCTATACAGGCAGTCCTCGATCTACGACCACAATTGGGCCCCAACATTTCTGTGGTTGAGTGAGACATTTATTTGTTAAGTGAATTTTGCCCCCTTTTACAACATTTCTTGTTAACTGAATGACTGCAGTTGATAAGTTAGTAACCCGGTTGTTAAGTGACTCTGACTACCCCGTTGACTTTGCTTGTCAGAAGGTCACCAAAAGGGGCTCACGTGACTCCAGGACACTGCGACCGTCATAAATGTGAGTCAGTGGCCAAGTGTCTGAATTTTGATCAGGTGACTGTGGGGATGCTGCAACGGTTGTAAGTGTGAAAATTGGTCATAAGCCATATTTTTCAATGTGACTTTGAACGGTCACTAAATGAACTGTTGTAAATTGAGGATTACC
Source organism: Diadophis punctatus similis (assembly GCA_023053685.1). Lineage (NCBI taxonomy): Eukaryota > Metazoa > Chordata > Lepidosauria > Squamata > Dipsadidae > Diadophis > Diadophis punctatus. The sequence continues at coordinate 1,680,548 of JALIGW010000036.1, read as the reverse complement.
TGTATTGTATTGTCCACACACACATACACACACTCTCTCTCTGTATAGACAGATAGATAGAGGGAGGGAGAGTGATTGGATGGATGAATGGATGGATGGATGGATCGATAGACAGACAGAGACAGATAGGAGAGAGAAAAATATAAAGATGAGATAGAGAAAATAACTTTATTGTCACTTTAAATGTACACTAATGAGCATACATTAAAATGAAATGATGATGGATGGATGGAGATGGATGGACAAACGGATAGATAGATAAGATAGATTGATAAAGATAGTGAGATAAGAGATAGATAAAATAGATAAGATAGTGATAAGACTGATAGATAAGATAGATCGATAAAATAGATAGATAGATAGATAGATAGATAGATAGATAGATAGATAGATAGATAGATAGATAGATAGATAGATAGATGATGATGATAGATACTGTAGATAGGTAGGTAGATAGGTAGGTAGATGATAGATAGATAGATAGATAGATAGATAGATAGATAGATAGATAGATAGATAGATAGATAGATAGATAGATAGATAGATAGATATACACACATATTTGCTGAAGCTTTATTTATACTGAAGTTGAATATCAATGATCAAGTTTGCTATTCTTGAGGCCGTCTGCTCTCTGGCCCACTCCAGATTTGGCACATCCGTGAAACATTCTTTTATTTATGCAAACCCAGAGTGTGTGATTGAGAGGCAGTCTGGTCTAGTGGTTCAGGTGCTGGCTTAGGAACCAGGAGGTGAGTTCTAGTCCTGCCTTAGGCATGAAAGCCAGCTGGGTGACAATTGACTCACATTTATGACGGTCGCAGTGTCCCAAGGTCACGTGATCCCCTTTTGCGACCTTCTGACAAGCAAAATCAATGGCAAAGCCAGATTCACTTAACAACCATGTTCCTCACTTAACGACTGTGGTCATTCGCTTAATAAATGTAGCGAGAAAAGTCGTAAAATGGGTGAAAAGTTACTTAACTAATTTCTCATTTAACAACAGAAATTTCGGGCTCCGTTGTGGTTGTAAGTTGAGGACTACCTGTGTCAGAAGTCCAGGTCCTTGCATTGTGTTGACACGCTCCATCCGCCAGGAATAAAACCCGCTAGCCGGAAAAACTCCATAATTTAATATTTTCCGAAGAGACAATCCAGGATCTTGCAACGCGATCGGCCTCTTCGGTCCATCATTCGTCCAAACCCAGTTCCTCGCTTAAACTACAGTTAAAGACTTCTTGGAAAACTTCCAGGAAGGGCTGCGTGGCCTCTTCCACCGAGACGTGTCTCTGGAGCTCCTGGCTTAGGGAGGTCACCCCCAGCCCCTCCAGGCCACACGGGACGATGTGGTCGAACCACGTCAAGTCGGTGCAACAATTCAGGGCCAATCCGTGCGTGGTGATGTGTCTGCCACAATGCACACCTGGGGAGAGAGAGAGACAGTATGGCATCAATATATGAATTGGTGCAATATTAATACAATATCAATGCAATATGGTACAATACAAGAATAGTAATGACTGAATTGGGATACAATATTGTACAATATCAAGGCAATGTCGTACAATACAATAATAGGAATGAAGGGTGATACAATATTGTACAGTATTAATACAACATTGTACAATGCAATACAAGAATAATCATCGTCAATTAATTGTAATGTCCCCCCTCCCATCACTGATTCTGGAGCCCCAGGCTGGGCAAGATCCATGGGCAGGGTAGTCCACTCTCCATTTGCAGCCTGAGCCGGCTGGGCACCATGGGCCTTGCAGACCTACTCCTCTCCCAGTACTGGGAAGCCCCAGGGTGGGCAAGATCCATGGGCAGGGTAGTCCACTCTCCATTTGCAGCCTGAGCCGGCCGGGCACCATGGGCCTAGCAATCCTTCTCCTCTCCCAGCACTGGGGGGTGGGGGGGATAACATGCATGGGAGCTGTAGTCCCCGCGGGCTCACCGATGGCGCAGAGCTTGCGGTCGCCGAGCCAGACGCCGGTGCGGGGCGGCGGGAGGGCCCGGGCGGCGGGCAGGCCGAGGCGTCGGCAGGCGTCGCGGGCCAGGCGCTCCAGGGCGGCCACGTAGGCGCGCAGGGCCAGGCGGCGGCGGCGCAGGTCCAGCACCGGGTAGGCCACCAGCTGGCCCGGCCCGTGGAAGGTCAGCCGCCCGCCGCGGCCTACCCGCGCCACCTCCGCCCCCAGCGCCCGCAGCTTCCCCGCCAGCCCCGGCGCCCAGCCCGCCTCCTCCCCGCGCAGCCCCGCCGTGTAGACCGGGCCCAGCGGTTCCCACAGCACCAGCCGCTCCCGCGAGGCCCCCGCCCGCAGCAGCGCCGCCACCCCCGCCGCCTGAGCCCCCAGCGACGCCCCCAGCGAGGCCCGGCCCAGCCGCACCAGCAGCACCGACGCCGGGAGCCCCGGCCCTGCCATGGCCCCCCGGGAAGGCTCGGGCACGACAGGGCCCCCTTCCTTCCTTCCTTCTTTATTTCCCTCCCTCCGTCCCTCCCCTTCCTTCCTTCCTCCCTTTCACTTTCATTTCATTTTCATCCCTCCCTCCCTCCTTCCTTCCTCCCTGTCTCCTTCCCTTCCTTCTCTTGTCTCTCTTTCTTCCCATTCTTTCTCCTTCCTTTCTTCATTCCTTCCCTTCCATCTCCTTCCTTCTTTCTTTCCACTTTCATTTCATTTTCATCCCTCCTTCCTTCTCCTTTCTCATTCCCTTCCTTCTCTTGTCTCTTTCTTCCCATTCTTTCTCCTTCCTTTTATCTCTTTCCTTTCTTCCTTGATTTCCCTCCCTCCGTCCTCCGTCCCTCCCCTTCCTTCCTTCCTTCCTTCCTTCCTCCCTTTCACTTTCATTTTCATCCCTCCCTCCTTCCTTCCTCCCTGTCTCCTTCCCTTCCTTCTCTTGTCTCTTTCTTCCCATTCTTTCTCCTTCCTTCTTTCTTTCCTCCCTGTCTCCTTCCCTTCTTTTCACTTCCCTTCTCTTTCCCCCTCCCTCCCTTCTCCTCCTTCCCTCCCTCCCTCCCTGCTTCTCTTCATTTCACTTCCCTCCCCTTTCCCTCCCTTCTTCCCTCCCATCTTTCCTTTCTTCATTCCTTCCCTTCCATCTCCTTCCTTCTTTCTTTCCTTCCTGTCTCCTTCCCTTCTTTCCACTTTCACTTCATTTTCACTTTCCTTCCCTTTCCCCCCTCCCTTCCTTCTCCTCTCTCCCTCCCTCTCTGCTTCCCTTCTTTTCACTTTCATTTTACTTTCCTCCCCTTTCCCTCCCTCCTTCCCTCCCTCCCTTCCATCTCCTCCCACCCTCCCTCTCTCCCGCTTTTCCTTCTTCCCACTTTCATTTTGCTTTCACTTTCCTTCCCTTTCCCTCTCTCTCTCTCCCTCCCTTCCTTCTTTCCTCCCTCCCTCTGCAGAACTCAGCCCAAGTGATCACAAACGTTTTCTCTTTAAAAGTTCAAGTGATCTTCCCCTTGTGTGAACAATCTCCGGTCAACACTGTAGAAACACCGCTGCATCCAAATACATAATGCAATGTCCTATTTGTGTTTTACAATAATGCAATAAAACAATAGAAAGGAGGGGAAGAATAAAAGACTGTTTTGCACGAATGGCAGGTGCGGCAAACCTGGACCCAGCCACCTCTGAGCTGCCAACTCTTGAACAAGAGTCCAAAAGAAATTGTTGTCAGAGGCGGCAAATTTGTTGACTTTCTCACTTGTTAAAACTTGAAGAAAGGATCGTGATAGTGGAACACGCTTCACAAACCGCATCAGTAAGGCAAGACGAAGAGTGAGCCGGTTCCTATTTTTGCTTAAACCAACTTTTCACATTTGACTGCTATTCAGATATATTTAGAACTCCAAGTCCCAGAATTCTCCTGCCACAGCTGGCTGGCTGGTGAATTCTGGGAGTTGAAGTCCACACCTCTTCAAATTGCCAAGGCTGAGAAACAGTGCATGAATCATTGTAATGCCTGCAAAATTTGATTTGGAGGCCTATTGGTATCTTAATGATTGTACTACTTTTTTGTTCGTATGTACACAGAGAGCTTAAGCACCGGAGACAAATTCCTTGTATGTCCAATCACACTTGGCCAATAAATAATTCTATTATGTTCTATTCTTTCCTTTTTCTCTTCTCCATCCTTCCTTCTTCTCTTCTCTTTCTCATCTCTTCTATTCTATTCTCTATCCTTCTCTTCTCCTCTCTCCTCTCCTCCTATTCTATTCTATTCTATTCTATTCTATTCTATTCTATTCTATTCTATTCTATTCTATTCTATTCTCCATCCTTCTCTCTTCTCTTCTCTTCTCTCTCCTCTCCTCCTATTCTATTCTATTCTATTCATTCTGAATTCTGTTTTATTCTATTCTGTTCTGTTCTACTTTGTTCTATTCTATTCATTCTATTCATTCTGAATTCTATTCTATTATTATTATATTCATTCTGAATTATGTTCTGTTCTGTTCTACTCTACTCTGTTCTATTTCCTATGCTATGCTATGCTATTCTAAAATAATAAAATAAAATAAAATAAAATAATAAAATAAAATAAAATTCTATTTTATTCTCCATCCATTCATTCTGAATTATGTTCTGTTCTACTCTACTCTGTTCTATTTCCTATGCTATGCTATTCTAAAATAATAAAATAAAATAAAATAAATAAAATATAAAATAAAATAAAATAAAATAATAAAATTCTATTCTATTCTCCATCCTTCTCTCTTCTCTTCTCTTCTCTTCTACTCTCTACTCTCCTATTCTATTCTATTCTATTCTCCATCCTTCTCTCTTCTCTTCTCTCCTCTGTCCTATGCTATGCTATGCTATGCTGTGCTATGCTATGCTATGCTATGCTATGCTATGCTATGCTATCCTATCCTATCCTATCCTAGGGTTCCAGCTGAAGGCCTCAGTCCCAACTGCACTATGAATTTTGAGCATACACCTGCATAACACACTCACCTTGGCCTGATTCCATCACGGTGCGTGCATTCAGCACCTCTGTCTTTCCAGAGGATGCATGACCGATTTATTTTTGGAGAAGGAAAAACCTAACTTTTTTTCTTATTGGCCTGCCACAGCATAGCCCTAGGAGCTCACAGGAAGTCACAGTGACTTAATAAATCCATTTCCTTTTGGAAACGTGACAAGGAAATAGACTCTGTCTCAGTCCTGCATCGTTTATAGCTGGTTTCCGGTCTTTATATCTTAAGAAGGGAGTTTAGCACACAATTCCCAGCCATCTGAAGGAATTCCCTTGTGCCTTGGCTGTGGCAGAGTTGTGAAAAGGTGCACAGGTAATCCTTGACTTACGTCCATGAACGTTTCAGCCTATAATTTTGGTTGCTAAACAATACAGTAGTTAAGTGAGTTTTGCCCCCATTTTACGACTTTCCTTGCCACAGTTGTTAAATCCGGCAGCAGGATGTGTTTAACAGCCACTTGCCAACAGAATCACAGAACAACAACCAACAGTCCTGATTTTGGACAAAGGTTGAAACTCTCTGTAGTAGACGAACTTTGATGGCATTGCTGCTCCTTCAGTTTAGTCTCACCTGCTGGCATTATTTGGAGCAGCATTTTAACAGGATAACAGAAAAATAGAATCACAGAGTTGGGAGGTCCCTTGGAGGTCTTCTAGTCCAGCCCCCTGCTCAAGCAGGAGACCCTATACCATTTCAGACCAATGGCTGTCCAGTCTCTTCTTGAAAACTTCCAGTGATGGAGCATCCATAACTTCTGGAGAGAAGTTGTTCTGCTGTTTGACTGTTCTCACCATCAGGAAATTCCTCCTTAGTTCCAGGTTTCTTCTCTCCTTCCATCCATTGCTTCTTGTCCTGCCTTCAGGGACTTTGGAGATGTTTATGAAGACTAACAGAAAAGCAGAGTTGGAAGGGACCTTGGAGGTCTTCTAGTCCAGCCCCTTGCTCAGGCAGGAAACCCTATACCAGTGATGGCGAACCTTTTTTCCCTCGGGTGCCAAAATAGTGCGCGCACGCGCTATCGCACGCTCGTGCGTGCCCACACCCATAATTCCAAGCCCCCCACTTGCCCCATCCCCCTGTGCATGCGTGCACAACCCCCCCCCACTCCCCCATTTCCCGACTTCCAGTGGGCCCAGTAGGCCCATTTTTTGCCCTCCCCAGGCTCCAGGGGCTTTTTGGGAACTTGGGGAGGGCGAAAACGCTCCCCCCCTGCCACCCCGGAGGGCCTCCGGAGGCCAAAATTGTCCTCCCAGAGCCTCCATGTGAGTCAAAAATCAGCTGGCGGGCACGCACATGCGCGCTGGAGCTGAGCTAGGGCAACGGCTCGCGTGCCGGCAGATATGGCTCCGCGTGCCACCTGTGGCACCCGTGCCATAGGTTCGCCATCACTGCCCTATACCATTTCAGACAAATGCCTGTCCAGGCTTTTTTTTTTGAAAGCCTCCAGAAGTTACGTTATTCCACTGACTGATTCTTCTCACTGCCAGGAAAATTCTCCTTAGTTCCAGGTTGCTTCTCTCCTTGATTAGTTTCCATCCGTTGCTTCTTGTCCTGCCTTCAGGTGCTTTGGGGAATAGCTTGATCCCCTCTTCTTTGGGGCAGCCCCTTAAATATTGGAAGACTGCTCTCATGTCTCCCCTAGTCCTTCTTTTCATTAGACTGGACATTCCCAATTCCTTCAACCGTTGCTGATTTTTTTAGTGGCAGGACGTTCTGTGGAACAGGCCAGTCTCATAAAAGAGGGATCAGCTGAAACAGTGCATGAAGAGGAACATGAAGATTTTGCATTGCTTTTAATTGCTGGGTGATGACCTGTTTGTAGCAGAGATGGGCAGAACTTTACGGTCTGCAAGCGTTTCGCCAAGTTTTCCCATGACATCTCACAACCGGGCCATTTGAGGGTGGGGGACCACAGTCTTTGGGGCGAAGCTGGGGGTTAAACCAGGTTGGCTTCCGGGTTAGGGTTAGGTGAGATTCTCGTTCCAATCTCACCTATATTTTTTGTGACTATAGATTAACAGAGTTGGAAGGGCCCTTGGAGGTCATGTAGTCCAACCCCCCACCCAAGCAGGAGACGCTACGCCACTTCTGACAAATGGCAGTCCAGTCTCTTCTTGAAAGCTTCCAGTGATGAAGCTCTGACAACTTTTGATAATCCTCGACTTATGACCAATTGCACCCAAAATTTTCATTGAATAGAATAGAATTTACGTAAGGCGGTTGTTAAGTGAGTCACGCCCCATTTTGGCTGCCATTGTTAAGCAAATCACTGAAAAAAGTGATGTACGACAATTTTTCAGAGCATCACGTGACCAAATTCGGATGCTTGGCAACTGGCATGTACTTATGACGGTTTTAGTGTCCTGGGATCACATGATCGCAGTGGTTAGAGTGCAGCACTGCAGGCTACTTCAGGTGACTGCTGGCTGCAGTTCGGCTGTTCAAATCTCACCAGGCTCAAGGTTGACTCAGCCTTCCATCCTTCTGAGGTGGGTAAAATGAGGACCCAGATTGTTGGGGGCAATATGCTGAACTCTGTAAACCGCTTAGAGAGGGCTGGAAAGCACTATGAAGCGGTATATAAGTCTAAGTGCTATTGCTAAGTGCTACATTCAAAGTGACAATAAAGTTGTTATTCTATTCTGTTCTATTCCTTTTCTCTCTTCTCTTCTCTTCTCTTCTCTTCTCTTCTCTATTCTATTCTAATTCTGAATTCTATGCTTCTGTTTGTGAATTCTAAATTCTATTCTATTCTATTCTATTTCTATTCCTGAATTCTATTCTTTTCTCTATTCTATTCTATTCTATTCTATTCTATTCTCTTCTCTCTTCTCTCTTCTCTTCTAATTCTGAATTCTATGCTTCTGTTTGTGAATTCTAAATTCTATTCTATTCTATTCTATTTCTATTCCTGAATTCTATTCTTTTCTCTTCTCTTTTCTCTCTTCTCTTCTCTTCTCTATTCTAATCTAATTATGAATTCTATTCTTTTCTCTATTCTATTCTATTCTATTCTTTTCTCTCTTCTCTTCTCTCTTCTCTTCTCTTCTAATTCTGAATTCTATGCTTCTGTTTGTGAATTCTAAATTCTAAATTCTATTCTATTCTATTCTATTTCTATTCCTGAATTCTATTCTTTTCTCTTCTCTTTTCTCTTCTATTCCTGAATTCTATTCTATTCTATTCTATTCTATTCATTTATTCTGTCATGTTCATGTAGTGTATATTGAGAGCTGCATGCAACGAAATTTCATTTTAATGTATGCCAATTGGTGCACATTCCAAGTGACAATAAAGTTATTCTAATTCCAAATGAGGGCAGAGAATCGAGGAAAAACACCGGAAGTGTTTGTGTTCCAGGTTGCATCACTTTCCTCCAGCTGCTTAGTGGTGGTGGTGGTGGTGGGGAATTCCAGAGGGTTTTTTTGCATCCTGGTTCACAAGGAGCGAATTCTGACGCAAATCAACCCTTCCTGCTTTTTCTTTCTCTCTCCAGCTAATAATAATTTGGGGTCAGAATGAAGCAAGCAAAGTCCATCCGAACTGATTTTGTAAATAAGGACATTCTGTATGTAACAGAATAACAGAGCTGGAGGGGACCTTGGAGGTCTTCTAGTCCAACCCCCTGCTCAAGCAGGAGACCCTATACAAGTAGTCCTTGACTTACAACCACAAGTGAGCCCAAAATTGTAGTTGGTAAGCGAGATATTTGTTCAGTGGGTTTTGACCCATTTTTTTACCTTCCTTTCCGCTGTTGTTAAGTGAATCACCGCAGTTGTTAAGTTAGTAACACGGTTGTTAAGTGAATCCGGCTTCCCCCTTGACTTTGTTTGTCAGAAGGTCGCAAAAGGGGACCACATGATCCCACGACACTGCAACCGTCATAAATGTGAGTCAGTTGCCAAGCGCCTGAATTTTGATCACGCGACCATGGGGATGCTGCAAAGGTTGTAACTGTGAAAAACTGTGTAAAACAGAAAAACAAGTCACTTTTCTTTCAGTCCAGTTGTAACTTTGAAGTGTCACTAAATGAACTGTTGTAAGTCGAGGACTGCTTGTCATAATTTGTCTGGCGGGAGTTGGCCTTCCCCAGGAGAGGAATATAAACACTCAAAATAGCCCTTTCCAGGATGGAAGACCACTCCACCCCCCAGGTGGTACCTTCCAGCTGTTCCAGCAGAAAAAAAAACCACGTCAGACCACACGCAAGGCCCAAAGAGGCAGACGTAGAACGGGCAGGAAATTGGCCCCAAAATTTGCAAAAACAGGAAACATCCGGAGGAAACCCAAAAAGATGCACGGGGGGGGGGGGGGGCCTGCAGAGAAGGAAGGGGAAGAGGGAGAAAGGTTCAGCTTTCCTGGATTTTTGCATTGGTGTGTGTATTTGCGTGTTGTGTGCGTGTAAAGCCATTTGGAATGCATGGAAATAAGAAAGAAGTGGGGGATGGTGGATAGGTTGGAGATGGAAGGAAGAAGTCAATTTAAAAAAAAATAATAATGCAATTTTGCAAAAAAAAACCACAAACAAACCCAGAAACACCCCCCCCCTACATCAAAGCTAGCTTTCTCTGATCAATAAAATCATAGAGGGCCCCTGGAGGTCATCTATCTGGGACCTTCAGGCAATCCTCGACTTACGACCGCAGTGGAGCCCAAAACAAAGGTCTCGCTCATCAACGGAAATTTTGTGCTCTATTGGGGTCATAAATCGAGAATTACTTGTCACTGCCTTTCCAGCGTCTCTAAATCCCATCATCCTCTGCGCCGGGTTGTCGATGCTAGAGCTCAAGCACCTTTTCCCCGCCCACCGGCTCCGAGATCTAGAGGCGGGGGGGGGGGGGGCAGAGCGCATGCGCCCTAACTGCGGCGGTTCTTGCGGGCAATTGTCCCTGCGCGGCCGCCGTTAGCTTCGCCGGAACTGTCTCCGCTCGGCCGCCGTAGCGAGCGCGCGCGAAAGCAGGGATCGCGGCCTGGCGTTGCCATGGCGGCGGTGGAGGGTCGCGGAGAGGAAGGGGCGTTGTGGGGCTCTCGGGGCCCGGGTCGCCCCGTCATGGAGGACGAACTTTACCTGGAGAACATCGACGAGTTCGTCACGGACCAGAACCGAGTCGTGAGTGCGGATGCCGGGGGTGGGGGTGGGGTGGGGTAAATCTGTGTGTGTGGGAGTGCCCCACGGTCAGTAAAAAGCTTTATTATTATAAATAAATAAAATAAATAAAAGGCATACTTATTGAAATGCGTTTAGTTGCTTTTCTCAGGCGCTGCGGGCCTTTTAGAGCCGCCTCCCCCAACTCGAATCCAGCATTCTTCCCCAACGTGCTCTACTCCAACTCCCATCATCCGCAGCGGGTGATAGGTATTGTGGTAGGCCGAGGGTCTCTTTGAGAGGGGACCGAGCAAGAGGGATTTGAAGGGGCGACTCTTGAGACCCTGGTGGAGCCTTATTGCTGCTGTTCTACAAGGGACTACAAGCATCCCATAATATTCTTCGCCTTCGTGTCTCCCTCCAAGAGTCAAAAGAGAGATCCTCTTTGACATTTTAGAGGAGGGGGGGGGACTGAGTTTTCAAATGGCAGGTCTGGTTATGCATCTCTTTATTTGGGGAGGGGGCTCATGTGCCCCCCCCCAATCCAGAGCATCCCTGAACTCTGAATTCCCCTCTTGCATTAAGAATAATAATGATAAGTGATAATAAATGCATTTCTCTCTCTCTCTGTGTAGTAAATGAATATGATGACTTCTCCAGAAAAGAAATATATAAACTATACAATTGTACGTGTGTGTGTATAAACAAACACTATATATGTGTGTGTGTGTGTATACACATGTATATATGTGTATATCTATCTATCTAGACTGTAAATAAAAAAAGAATTTGATCTCTCCAGGACAATAAATATATATAAATATATAAACTATATATACGTATACATTATATACACACACACATAACTGTACACACACACGCAGTTTAAATGAGAAAAGAATGGGATGACCTATCCAGAACAATGAATCGTCCAAAGAACAATTCCTGTTTATATATTAATTTTATTTATGCCAGCATAATTGCATGCAAACCTCAAATGACTTTCTCCAGCCAAGGTTTAGGGCTCCCCCAAAAGTCAGCTGTGAGGTACACTAAACAATTCTGAAGAATTGCCTTGTGAAGAAGAATACATGTAGCGACAGTCACCTGTAGTAGAGGTGTTGGTTCAAGCAGAGGCTGGAGAGGTCAGCCTAAGTGGACAGGATGATTGTAGTAGTGGAGGTTCCATACATGGTGGCCTTTTTGTTAAATAATGGCATGCATTCCTTTGCAGGTGACATATAAATGGCTGAGCTTTACCTTGGGAGTTCATGTGAATCAAGCAAAGCAGTAAGTTATTGATCTCTCTTGCCTGTACTTAGTAGTCCAGACTGAAAAACAGAAGCACATCATGATCTCTAATCCTCATGTAGTCCTCGTGACCACAATTGAGCCCAACATTTCTGTTGCTAAGTGAGACTGTTGTTAAGTGAGTTTTGCCCCGTTTTACAACCTTTCTTGCTACAGTTGTTAAGTGAATCACTGCAGTTGCTAAGTTAATCACACAGTTGTTAAGTGAATCTGGCTTCCCCGTTGACTTTGCTTGTAACAATCACAATCTGGACTGCCATCACTGAGCAGCACAGCCATGTGATGTTTTGCTTAAAGACTGCTTCATTTAGCGATGGAAATTCCAGGACTACATGTAAACAAGCTTTGTTACATGTCCATCTTAATTTGGGAATACCTTTGGAACATGTTACCCTTTAGGGCAGGGATCTTCCCCTCAAAGAGAGGGACTGGCACAAATTCACCCAGCTGGCTTTCATGGCTAAGGCAGGACTAGAACTCACAGTCTCCTGCTTTCTAGCTTGGTGCTTTAACCACTAGACCAAACCGCTTTTCATTTTAGCTGTTTAATCTTGAGCCACACAGCTTACTTTGGATGACATACGCTCTTGTTTAGTTTTTCAGTGGACAGTTATTGAAAATTTCAAAAATTAATTGTCTCTTTTAATCTCTGTCTTTGCCCTCCTTTTTACAGAATGTTATATGACTACGTAGAAAGGAAACGGAAGGAGAACGTGGGAGCCCAGTTGCATGTTACCTATTTACTGGCAGGGAACCTTGTTCAGAACAGGCACACCGTAAGTCAGAAACAGGCTTTCTCTTGCATGGCACATTTGAATTTAAATTTGGAAGCTGAAACCTGGCATTGCAGGCTTAAATCGCTTCCCTCAAAATGAGTTCTACAGATGCCCAGAAAACATGAATGCAGATTATATATGTTAGTAATCAGTCTTGACATATTGGGAGATAACAAATTTTGAGACTCTGGAAAGAGTGCAGAGAAGAGCAACAAAGATGATTAGGGGACTGCAGGCTAAAACATAGGAAGAACGGTTGCTGGAATTGGGAAGTGAAGAGAAGGACCAAGGGTGACATGATAGCAGTCTTCCAATATCTCAGGGGCTGCCACAAAGAAGAGGGAGTCAAGCTATTCTCCAAAGCCCCTGAAGGCAGGACAAGAAGCAACGGGTGGAAACTAATCAAGGAGAGAAGCAACCAAGAATAAATTTCCTGATAGTGAGAACAGTTAATAAGTGGATTTCTGATTTTCTGCCTCCAGAAGTTGTAAATGCTCCAACACTGGAAGTTTTTAAGAAGATGTTGGATAACCTTTTGTCTGAAATGGTGTAGGGCAGGGGTGGCCAAACTATGGTTCTTTGAGGACCTGTGGACTTCAACTCCCAGAATTCCTGAGCCAGCCATGCATGCATGGCTAGCTCAGGAATTCTGAGAGTTGAAGTCCACAGGTCCTCAAAGAACCATAGTTTGGCCACCCCTGGTGTAGGGTTTCCTGCCTGGACAAGGGGTTGGACTAGAAGACCTCCAAGGTCCCTTCCAACTCTGTTTCTGTTTTGTTTCTATTTCTATTCCTACTCTACTCTACTCTATTTTAATTTGCTGAAGTAATAAGCTGCCTTTTCTTTTTAGTATCATAAGGTTGCAGTAGTGAGAGAAGATAAATTAGAAGGTAAGTTTGTACAAAACTTCAAAATCACCTCTTAAAAATGCGACAATTTTTTTTATTTTCCCCACAACAACAACCCTGTGAGGTGGGCTGGGGTGAGAAGGAGAGATAGGCCCAAAAATTTACCCCACTTGTTTTGAGAAAACCTCCCTCCCTCCCTTCTTCAAGCGGCTTCTGCCTCCTTTCCAGCCATGAAGTCCAAGTTCTCCACGGTGGCCAGTGTGCACGTCTACAGCATCCAGAAAGCCCAGCTCAGGGACAGCAGCCCCCTCTTCAACACCGACTACGACATCCTCAAGGCGAATCTCGAGAACTGCGGCAAGTGAGTGAGCTCGTGGCAAGGCGACCGTTGGCGTCATGGCGGCCGTTCTGCTGAGCTACGCGTTGCAAGCTGACAGCCTGACATCAGTAACGCTGGGGGGGGGGGGGCGGAACAGTGGGGCTGGGGATGCAGGGAAGGATCTTACAGGAGTCGAACCCAAGACGTACTGTCCCATGGGAAGCACCAACCGCAGTGAGTGTACGAAGAAAGGGCTTAAAACATTTGTTAACACCTGATTGGACCTTGACAACCAGGGGGATTGTCTGGGACCAAGGAAAAGTTAATGGTATCTTTTGCGTGTGAACATCTCAGATCCAGCTTTGCCTCTTCTGTAACAACTTTGGCTTTAGTGAAGTATAGTTAGTCCTTGACTGACGACCACAATTGAGCCCAAAATTTCTGTTGCTAAGTGAAATGTGTTGTTAAGTGAATTTTGCCCCATTTTATGACTTTTCTTGCCACAGTTGTTAAGCGGATCACTGCGGTTGTTAAGGATGCTGAAGGGTTGTTAAGTGAACCTGCCTTCTCGCATTGACTTTGCTTGTCAGAAGGTTGCAAAAGGGGATCACGTGACCCCGGGACACTGCGACCATCATAAAAATGAGTCTTGCCAAGAGTGTGGATTTTGATCACATGATCATGGGGATGCTGCAACAGTTTGTAAGTTGAAAAAAAAGTCTTAAGTCATTTTTTTCAGTGCTGTTGTAACTTTGAACGGTCACTAAATGAACTGTTGTAAGTCGAGGACCACCCAATCATGGGCCAGGAGTCTTTCTTTCCTAATTGACCAAGTTGGGACAGTCAACAAACAGATCTGAGCAAGCCAGGCGGGATTTTGCTGAATGCTGAAATTGTTTCCAAATCTTTGACAATTTTACTTAACAATGTTCTCACTCAAAAGCATACATTTTGGGCTAAATTGTGGTCGTAAATGGAGGACTGCCCGTATTTAGTTCTGTTGCTAAGTGAACGTGTTCATTCTGTTCCTAGATTTAGCGCTATTTGCTGTCCTGCCGCCGTCATCAGGCCTGTAGCTGAAGGCTCCCAGGCTGAGACCCCTACCCAGCTGTCCCCCCAGCCTCCACCCGCCACAAGTGTGCTCCTCGCTCCCGCGCTCAACGGCCATGCTCCAGGCACGTCTTCCAAGCAGCCCGCCCAGCCGATGAAAGGCATTATGGGAATGTTTGCTGCCAAAGCAACCTCCAAAACCAAGAACACCAACAAGGAAGCTAAACCGGAGACCAAAGAGACACCCAGTGTAAGTTTTCAGGCTTAAAATACTTGGCGGGAGAACCAGGGCTGGCTGGGGAATTCTGGGAGTTGAAGTCCACACATCTTCAAGCCGCCCGCAGTTGAAAAACCTTCATCTAGACTCGCAGGGGTACCCAAACTTGGCAACTTGAAGACTTGTGGACTTCAACTCCCAGAATTTATCAGCCAGCATAGTTGAAGTCCACAAGTCTTCAAGTTGCCAAGTTTGAAGACCTCTGATCAGAAGCGGGTTCCTCACGGTTTGGTTTGTTTCGGTGGAAAGCTGCTGGTGACATCACAATGACATCACAGAACAGGTTCTGTCAGCATCTTTAAAAAAAATTTTTTTTAAAAAAATTAATTTTTATTTTTTGAAATTTTTTGCCGGGTTTTTTTTTTTCTGCGCATGCGCAGAAGCCGAGTTTTCGGCACTGCGCATGCATCACGATCTTTTTTTGGGGGGGGGGGATTTTTTTGGATTTTTCGGCACTACCCATGCAGCACGGCCACACGGTGCAGGAGGAAGCGAACCGGCAGCAAGATAAGTTAGAACCCACCCCTGCCTCTGATCTAGAGATAATATAGGTAGTGCTCGACTTACAAGAGTTCATTTAGTGACCAAAATTACAACAGCACTGAAAAAAATGACATGACCATTTTTTCCACACTTACGACCATTGCAGCATCCACACTCTTGGCAACTGACTCATATTTATGACGGTTGCAGCGTCCTGGGGTCGCGCAATCACCTTTTGCGACCTTCTGACAAGCAAAGTCAACGGGGGGAAGCCAGATTCACTTAACAACCGTGTTACTAACTAAGCAGCTGCAGTGATTCACTTAACAACAGATGGAAAAAGGTCGTAAAATGGGACAAAGCTCACTTAACAAATGTCTCACTGAATATAAATTTTGGGCTGAGTTACGGTCGTATGTAGAGGACTGCTTGTACAGACTTGGTCATCTCTGAAGTGGTTTTATTGATTTTTTATTGTGGTTTCCGGGATATCTTCTTTTCTAACTGTTTCTTTTAATTACTTCTAGGCTTCGGTGACCAACAACAGCAAAGCTCCAGGGAAAGGAAATACGCTGAGCAACTTCTTTGGCAAGGCAGCTGTTAGCAAAGAGGGTGAGCCTCTCTCTGTATTTTCTCCTCCGTTGTAAGTACACGCAGTCCTCGACTTACGACCACAATGGAGCCGAAGTGTTCTATTCCGAAGCAAGACACTAGTTAAGTGAGTTTTGCTCCATTTTACGACTTCTCTGGCCACCGTTGTTAAGTGAATTGCTGCAGTTGTTAAGATAGCCGGGCAGTCGTTAAGTGAATCCGGCTTTCCCCCTTGGCTTTGCTTGTCAGAAGGTCGCCAAAGGGGATCACGTGACCCCGGGACACTGCAGCCGTCATAAATGTGAGTCAATTGTTAAGTATCCGAATGTAAATCACATGACCATGGGGATGCTGCAACGGTCATAAGTGTGAAAAACAGACATAAGCCACTTTTCAGTGCTGTTGTAATTTTGAACGGTCACTGAATGAACTGTTGTAAGTCGACAATTACCTGTGGATGAGCCAGTTGCCAAGTGTCTGAATTTTGACCATGTGACCGCGCGGGGAGGTTTCAAAAGTCGTAAGAATGAAAAACAGTTCTGAGCCACTTTTTTTCACCGCCAGTATGAGTTCGCGTGGTCATTAAATGAATGATTGTAAGTCGAGGACTACCTGTTCTAAAAAAAAAAGATTGAAGATTGGTTTTGATTGGAGGCAGCTTGCTGCCAATGGTGGCTTCCAGGAAGATCATCAAAATGTTAACTTTCCTATTTTCCTCGCTTCTGTGCAGACAAAGCCAGTGCTGAACCCGAGCAACAGAAGGAAGAGCGATCCGTGGCCAAGTCCCCGATTTCTTCCACGGACCCAAAGTCTCCTCTTAATCCTCCTGGTCATGAGAAGCCCAGCAAGGAGGCCGAGCCGGCCAGAGGGCAGCAGAAGGATAAGAAAAGGTAGTGGATTTGTGTTTTCCTTGGTGATCCAGGCTGCAAAGAGTTGATCCTTTGTGTGATTTATTGCAACATGTAAAGCGGTGTTTCCCAACCGTGACAACTTTTAAGAGGCGTGGACTTTGATTCCCAAAGTTCCCCAGCCATAATTTCTGAACTCCAGCTCCCAGAATTCCCCAGCCAGCATGGGTGGACTTCAGCTCCTGAAATTTCTGTGGCCTAAAAGCCATAATCGAGGCTTTGATTTTGAACTGCCAGAATCCCCCAGCCAGCATGTGAAAATGCAGGAAAAAATAGTAATTGGAAGAATAGCATGCCGTTAGGCCTTAAAAAAAAGCAATTCAGCTTAAGACTTGCCTTGCTCCAATTTTTAATGGTGGCAAAATAGTCCTGGCTGAAAATTGTAACATTTATTTTTAAAGGAAAACCTAACTTCTGTGCCTACAAAGTGTACTCAGTTTGGGAAGACTCTTTAGGGCATTCTCCACTGAGCTATTTCTTTTATTTTAAAAGCTAAATAAAACATTGTCCTATAGCTTTGACTTAAGCGGGGGCTGTTAAGTGAGTTTTGACTCATTGTATGACTTTTCTCGCCAAGGTTGTTAAGTGAATCACTGCAGCTGTTAAGTTAGTAACAGGGTTGTTAAGTGA
The DNA here is from genome assembly GCA_023053685.1 of Diadophis punctatus similis. Lineage (NCBI taxonomy): Eukaryota > Metazoa > Chordata > Lepidosauria > Squamata > Dipsadidae > Diadophis > Diadophis punctatus. The sequence goes on along the minus strand of JALIGW010000036.1, from coordinate 1,663,291 downwards.
ATCCGGCGTCCCCATTGACTTTGCCTGTCAGAAGGTCGCAAAAGGGGAATCACGTGACCCCGGGACAAATATGAATCCGTTGCCCAGCATCTGAATGTAAATCACATGACCATAGGGATGCTGCAACGATCGTACAGGTGAAACATGGTCATAAATCCCTTTTTTCAGTGCCGTTGTAACTTCGGACGGTCACTGAGCGAATGGTTGCAAGTTGAGGAATGCCTGCTTTGGCAAAGCTTTCCTTTTCCTTCCTTTTTACCTAAGCCAAGCTCTCTTTCTCCCAGAGCAAAGAGGACAGACGTGTCTGATGAGGAGGGGAAAGGAACGGGTCGCCTGAAGAAGAAAAGGCGTCGAATCAAACAGCCTCAGTCAGACAGCAGCGGTGATGAGGAAGGTGAGTAGAGGCCAGGATGGGGCCCACCCACACTTTTAAATCAACCCTTGAAGCCGATTTGAACCCTCGTAAATCTTTGGCTGGGCTTCCCAACCTGCAAAAATGTAGAGGCCTCCTGACCCTCTGGAGCCTTTGAAAACGAAGAACAAAAGGCTACGTATGCAGCCAAGCCATATAAACGATACGGAAAACAGACAAATAATTTTTCTCTTTTTGCTAAAGTAGAACTTCAAGCATTCATCCGTCAAAGGTCATTTGTGGGAGATTCAGAACCAAATAACAGGAAGTAATTTATACATGATTTCCCAGAAATGTTCTGCCATCAGGTGTAGAGGTAGATAATGTAGATGGAGGATCCATTAATGGTCAGTGGTTTCTTAAGGGATCATGTCAAGCCTTTGGTATCACAGGCAAATGGTCTATCAAGTACCAGTTACTAGAAAAACTCTTGCAAGTAAGCTCTTATTAAGGAATTACTAGTAGTAATTATTAGTAGTAAGTAGGCTTATTTTCAAAGTAGTGCAAAATACGACTGGTCGCCACGCTGCAAAAAAGATGTTGAGACTCTGGAAAGAGTGCAGAGAAGAGCAACAAAGATGATTAGGGGACTGGAGGCTAAAACATATGAAGAACGGTTGCAGGAACTGGGTATGTCTAGTTTAATGAAAAGAAGGACCAGGGGAGACATGATAGCAGTGTTCCAATATCTCAGGGGTTGCCACAAAGAAGAGGGAGTCAAGCTATTCTCCAAAGCACCTGAGGGTAGAACAAGAAGCAATGGGTGGAAACTAAACAAGGAGAGAAGCAACCTGGAACTAAGGAGGAATTTCCTGACGGAGAATTATTAACCAGTGGAACAGCTTCCCATCAGAAGTGGGTGCTCCATCACTTGGGGGTTTTAAGAAGAAATATTGGACAGCCATTTGTCTGAAATAGTATACGGTTTCCTGCTTGAGCAGGGGTTAGACTAGAAGACCTCCAAGGTCCCTTCCAACTCTGTTGTTCTGTGCTGTGCTGAATGCCCCATCCAGCTTCATCCTGGACGTCGCTGACTTAACACAATGAGAGAGTTTCAGATCCAGATATTTTGTGACTACTTGATATCCAAAACAGAATTGCCCAATAAAAGTGAACATAAACGGAGAGTGGACAGTCTTTAGCACAATGTTTCTTTGGCATACATTAAGGAGATCGCTCAGTGTGGTGAGGCAGGGAATGTCCGGCTACAGGGAAAGCCGTAGTCTGGTCCCCCCTCAGTCTTGGATGCTCATGGAGCCATTGGTTTAAATGCAGAAGGAAAGAATACAGCTGAAGTCACAGAGGCGACAGCAAGTCAAAATTACAGTCTTGTTCCTTCTTGCAGACTCTTCCTCACTGGCAACCTCTGAAGACAATCCTCCCGCGCCGGCTCAGAAGCCTCAGCCTCAGCCAGCACCTGCACCGGTGGAGGTAAATATGCCTGTGCATAGATGCGTGGGTGTGAGAGAGGAGAGAGGAAGGAAGGAAAGAGAAAGAGGAGAAAGAAAGAAAAAGGTGTGTGAGACAGAAAGGAAGGAAGGGATGAGTGAGATGAGAGAGAAGGATGAGAAAGAAGGGAAGGAAGGAAAAGAGGGAGGAAGGAAGGAAAAGAGAAATAGGAAGGAAGGAAGGATGGAAAAGAAATAGGAAGGAAAAGGAGGAAGGAAAAGAGAAGAAGGGAGAAAGGAAGAGAAGGAAGGAAAGAACATTGTGTATATGCCTGTATCTATTCCAAATTTGCAGTGAAAATTCCTGAATAGTGCCTCCAGCCTCATAATAACAGGAGGTCCTCGACTTACATAAGTGACTGTTTGAAGTTACAACAACACTGGAAAAAGTGACTCAATGACTGTTTTTCACACATACAACCGTTGCAGCATCCCCATGGTCAAATGATCAAAATCCGGACGCGGTGAAGCCAGATTCCCTAAACAACCCTGGTTCTAACTTAACCACTGCAGCGCTTCACTTAACGCCTGTGGGGCAAAACTCACTTTAAAAAGATGTCTCGCTTAGGAACACAAATGTTGGGCTCCATTGTGGTCGTAAGTCGAGGACTACCTGTCTAGGTGGAAAAGGATTCCGTAAGGCTGACGTTAACAGCCTGAGCCGAGTCCTGCTGGGTCCAGCCGAGGGATCTCTAAATCCCCTGGATCTGTTTCTCCCAGGTGCCACACAAACAGGTGTGCCCTGGATGTTCCTCTTGCAAGAGGCCCATCACTCGGCTTTTATTAACCCACCATGAAACCTTCGCCCACAGGCCGACCGACAATGGTGCTTGTTGAATATGGTTGAATAGGGCAGGGGCTCCTCACTCTCTTCCCTTCCCCATCCCTCTTTCAGGCTTCTGTGGGAGTGAAGAAACGCAAGCGGAAACGGGTCTTGAAATCCAGAACTTTTGTGGATGACGAAGGCTGCATTGGTAGGTAGCCCCGGGGGTCCCCGGGCACAATCAATCTCAGTGCCGTTGTAACTTTGAACGGTCACTAAACAAACTGCTGTAAGTCAAGGACTACAGAGTCCTTTGGGAGTTGGGCAGCATATAAATGCAATTAAATAAATAAATAAATACCTGTACAGCATTGTTTGTTACGGTGCTACAAACAACCCTACTCCTCCTTTTCCTTAAACTAAACAGACCCAATTCCTGCAAGTGACGTTCTCTTCTGCAGGGAGAGCAAGAAAGAGAGGGAAGGTCTTGTCCATGTAAATGTGTGTCTCCTCTTGTTCCCAGTGACGGAAAAAGCCTACGAGAGTGAATCTTGCACGGAAAGCGAAGAGGACATCCGGACAAAGCCCGGCGCAGCTCACAAGGCCTCTGCTGGGCCCCCCAAAAGAGACCCCAAAGAGGAGAAGAGAGGCACCAAGAAAGGAGGGGTGGTCCCTGGCAAGGCCAACAAGCAGGCCTCCATCATGGGCTTCTTCCAGAAGAAATGAGCTCCGGTCTCATGAGGATTTGCAGGAATCCCTGCCCGAGTGAGCCTCTTACCTTGGAGGGAGGGGATTTGCTACCTAGTGAGCTCTCGGGATCCAGACGGAGGGACTTGGGAAGCTTCTGGTCCTGAAATTGGGCGGACACCGGGTGCTGGAAGACTAGCACGGGGCAGCCAGGCGCTCAGAAGTTTTCAATCGAAGACAGTACACCTTCCTTGATCTTTTTAAAGCAAAGCTTTTGAGGCAGGTCCTCCACATCTTTGGTTCAGATCAGTGCTCAGAAATTGAACTGCCTTCCCTCCTTCTCAGTGCTGGGTTTGCAATCCCTTCCTGGTTACTGTTACTTGGGAAGGGGGTTACTGTCTCTCTTGGGAAGGGGGTTATCTTTGGGGCCACAAGTTGCCCCCTCGTTGACCAGGGTCTCAGAGGGAAGCCTGAGGAAGCCAGGAGAGATGCCTCCAAGAAGATCTAGGTGAGACTTCATGGTTCCACAGGGCTCCCTTCCAAGAAGACCCCCACGAGATCTCACGATCCGCTAAGACTTGCATCTGGAAACATCTGGCCCACCCTCTTCAAGGATCTCCACTGCCTAGCCCAGTAAGGCCCCTCTGTTCTCCAGGAACAATTGCCAAGTGGAGATTGTTGAGGGACACTTTGGTCTTCTCAGAAGGCCGTCTATTGACTTCCGATTCCTTCAACCGAACCCTCCGGATTGCTCAGATCTTGCAACCAGCTTTGGATCCAGGAAAGCTTTGATCCAGCCTCCGAAAGATCCCCAGCCTGGGAATCGGCCAAGGCTTGCTCTCTTGAAGCCCCCTACTCGAATTGGTCGTTATGAATTCCCCATAATGAGAAACCCTTCAGGATTGGCCAGGAGCATCGTTGAGGTGGAAGATGCCACACATCGGCTGAAATAACTGCGAATACCTTCCCAACATGGTTACACAAGCCAGTGGCTCTGGTTTCCCCACCTCCAAATAATGTGTCTGGCTTGGACCCTCTACGGGGGGGATGTATAGCAGCCCCTCCATAAGCTGGGATGAAGGGATGCGTGGAAAAATGGCTGGTCTTTTGCTATTTTGTGGGCAGGGTCTGCTTAAGAAATTGGCCGTTGATATTGAAGGAACAAGAAGGAAGACACAACTCCAAAGAAATTAAACTTAAAAGATCTACAGAGGCCTCAAATGTCGGTACAACAGCCAGTCCTACTTTGGACATTGTCAGCTATTTGTGACAAAAATCACAACTGCCTCTTGGATTATCATTTCGCCCCTCTCTGGTGTGTGTCTCCTCCTTTCCACTTCTCCAGGAGTTTTCTGATAAGTGGGTAGTGTTATTTTCCCAGGTTTTCCACGGGAGTATCTCAACCGGGGGGAGAAGGAGTAGGCATTCAGGCCAGTTGTCCCCAGGCTACACCAGGCAAGTATTGTACAGGCACACGCAGGCACAGATTAACACAGTTCAATTATAGCAGCAGTAACGGTGCTTTTGCAGCCATTAAGGCTTCACGTTTGGGCTGCAGACATGCAGATGGCCCCTCGATAATGAGGCAGACCCATGCATCTCCTCTCCCCAACTTGTGGCTATTTGGATTTTTGCAGCCAAATAACAGTAGTTGAGTTATAGGCCGTCCTGCAAAATATGCTTTCCGAGAAGATATCCCCCAAATAAACTTTCTCTTTAAATTCCTAATGGCTTCTTGGAATGAATTGTCTATTAAATTTCAGGGGTCTCCAACCTTGGCCACTTTAAGACTTGTGGACTTCAACTCCCAGAGTTCCTCAGCCAGATGAGGAACTCTGGGAGTTGAAGTCCACAAGTCTTAAAGTGGCCAAGGTTGGAGACCCCTGCTTTTGGTCTGCTAGAATGCCAAAGGGGAAAGCTTTCACCATTTCAACTAAAGTGTATTTTTGCACAGTGGTTTAAGCCTGAAAAAGCTGGACTCCAGCTTTGCTTCTAACGAGCAAGTTTAATCCCTTGCTGAAAAATAAAAAATGTCCCAAAACTATTTTCAGGTAGCAATGAATGTCTCTTGCCCTGGTTTGATCAGCTTCCGGGTCGGTGTTTCCCAACCTTGGCAGGTTTTAAGAGGGCTGGACTTCAACTCCCAGAATTCCCCGATTCAAGCAGAGCTGGCTGGGGGATTCTGGGAGCTGAAGTCCACCCCTCTTAAAACCTGCCAAGGTTGGGAAACACTGCAATCCTAGTGGCTCATTTTACAATGAATGCACCAGGGCAATAATAATAATACCAATATTTTTGGGGTGTGCGTTTGTCAACTTCCTATCAAGAACCAGTCTGTAGTGTTAAGTCCAGTTTTGTATATCAAACACCAGGGCAGGAAGTGAGACCAGCTTCGTTTGGGAGGGAATTATGGGTTGGATAAGGAATTAAGAGGCCTCTCTTGTCCGAGGTTAACAAAACTTGAGCTTTCCCGAGTTTCCCCTCTTTTTATGTCTTTTCTTAAAACATTTCCCCCCAATTTTTTGCCCCAAGAAATTTATAACGAAAAAGCCAAGTTGAATAAAGACGTGGTCTTGTATGCTACCTTTTCCCCCCTCGTAATTTTTGTTTTTGGTGGGGGCGGGGAGAGGGGGGTTATTTGGTTTGGGATTTGTGCCTGTCCTGCTGTTTGGTCAATGTCCTACCTCCCACCCAAGTGAATACTTCAAAAGCGAGTCCATTCATAGCTGCCTTCATTGACTTTTTTTTTAAAAAAATCCTATTTTAAACAGAATAACTTGAGTTGGAAGGGACCTTGGAGATCTTCTAGCCCAAGATATTGGAACACAGCTATGGTGCCACCTCCTAGTCCTTATTTTCGTTAAATTAGACATACCCAGTTCCTGCAACCAGTCTTTGTACATTTGAGCCTCCAGTCCCCTGATCATCGTTGCTCTTCTCTGCACTCTTAAATACAGCTGCAAGTCTTGACATCCCCCCCAATTGATAGATGTCAAGGTCCTCTTCGAATCCAATGGACGAACATCAATCGTCATCAAATACAGCTGGAATTCTTTACTTATCAGGACTTACCTAGAAATTTCAGATCTTGACATAGATACAATCAAGAACTTTTTGAGTTCAACCCTTACTGGCTGCATGGCCAGTTTTGACCACAATTGGTCAGGAAATTCATTTTTAAGTGACGGGTCATTAAGTGAGTCATCGCACAACTACACTAAATGCACGACCATTTTTGCAATGGTCATTAAGAGAACCACTGGTCATAAAGCAAGATCTCATGATGGCACCTAGCTTCACATATTAGCCTGTCTGAGGTCAGCCACTCGGTTGTGGGGAGGGCTGCCACATCTGGATGGAATGGCCTATGCATCTCAGGCCTAGCTATCTTGTATGGGCATACACTGCGGGTTGTGTGTGTATGTGTGTATTTGTGAGAAAAGGGTATATTTTATGGCACATTCAAATCACATTTCGATGAAAGTACACGAGATAAAAATATAAAGGTATGCAACTTTTATTTCATTTCTCACAGCCAGGAAATCAACAAAGTATCCATTATGGGTTCTTTTTTGGCACTCTGACAGTATACGTTGGATGCTTTGGTGTGTGTGTGTAGAGATAATTATATATAGACGTGCAGCAGATGCGTGTATGCGGTGTAACGTTATGCACACGTGTTACACGCGTCCATCCAGGCTCCATCTCTTCGGCAATGGGGGGGAGGAGGAGGCACGTCGCGCGCGAGAAGCCCGGCGCTCATGACTATTCACGAGGGGGGCGTGGCCACCCGCCCGACGCAGGGCCGCTCATGAATATAGAGCAGGAGGCGTGGCCGGCTCCGCCCCGCCCTCCTCCCGCCGGGAGAAGATGGCGGCGGCGGCGCTCGGGCCAGGCGGGCGGGCGGCGGGCTCGTCGGTTCCGCCGCTACGACGAGGCCGGGGTCGGCGGCGTCGGGACGAGACTGTCCCCGCGGACGAAGACGGAGTCCCGGAGACCCCGGCGCGGCGCTCGGGCCAGCGGGAGGCCCCCGCCGGAGATCCGGGCCCTCCGCGAGGTGCGTGGCGGACGTAACGTGTGAACGGACGCGCGTCGACGTGGCGGCGGGGTGGAGGGAGCGGGAAGCGCGGCCATTGGCTGCTTTGGAAATGGGGCGTGGCCGCGGGGCTCGTGTGAAGGCGGGCCGAGAGGCCTCGGGCGGTAACCCGCCTTCCCATCGTCCGCGGCCATCCTGCGAGCAGAAACGGGCGGAGGGTGACTTGATTGCATCCGCGTGTCCGTGGAAGGGGTCGTGGGGATGCCACGGTGGTCTTTCCCGGATTTGTTTGCTGGCCAGCCCGCCTTAAGGCTCGCAAGCTTGACACGCTTGTGAAGGCAGCGGTGGTTGTGTGAATGCGAGCTGGCTTCCCCTGAAAGGCGTTCACGTGAAAAGAAGCAGAGGTCTGCAGATGATGGCTGGATGGGAGCCTTTTATAGCAGACAGAGATTTGGGGTTGGCTTGTGTGTGTCCAGCGTAATATTTTCTGTTAATCTGTTAAAGCTTGAAGATGGGTGAACTTCAACTCCCAGAATCCCCCAGCAGGCAGAGATGGGATAAAGAAAAAACAACCCATCAGAGCTGGCTGGGGAATTCTGGGAGTTGAAGTCCACCCATCTTCAAGCTGCCAAGCTTGAGAACTACAAGTAGTCCTCGACATACGACCACAATTGAGCCCAAAATTTCTGGTGGTGAGACATTTGTTTCGTGTGTTTTGCCCCATTTTACAAGCTTTCTTGTCACAGTTGTTAAGTGAATTGCTACAGCGGTTTAGTTAAGTTAGTTAAGTTTAGTTAAGTGGTTTAGTGGTTGTTAAGTGAATCCGGCTTCCCCATTCACTTTGCTTGTCAGAAGGTCGCAAAAGGGGATCACGTAACCCCAAGACACTGAACCCGTCATAAATATGAGTCAATTGCCAAGCATGTGAGTTTTGATCATATGACTGGAGATTCCCCAGTGGTTGTAAGTGTGAAAAATGGTCATAAGTCACTTTTTTCAGTGCCGTTATAACTTCGAACAGTCGCTAAATGAACTGTTGTAAGTCAAGGACCATCTGTACTGAAACAGAAGCATTTAAGTAATGCTGGCTGGGGGATTCTGGGAGTTGAAGTCCAGAAGTGCCCGCACTCAAAAAACACTGGGTTAGAGTGAACATGAGAAGAAGGAAATGTGTGTTCTGGTTGCTCTAGCACTGTTGAGATCATCTCGGTGGGACCCTTAGGATGGGAAGGCCCACTTCCTCACACTCAGAGAGAAACTGGAAAGAAACATGGCTGGGGGATTCTGGGAGTTGAAGTCCACCAATCTTACAATTGCAGAAACACTGGTTTAGAGAGCACAAGGGACCTTGGGGGTGAAGTGTGGTGTGTTTTGGTGGTTGTAATGCAGGGGTCTCCAAACTTGGCGACTTTTAAGACGTGCGGCCTTCAACTCCCAGAATTCCAGGGCTGTGGAGTCGGTAGATAAATGTTCCGACTCCGACTCCTCAGTTTTTTGTACTTCCGACTCCGACTCCAGGTACCCAAAATTTCCTCCGACTCCTCGACTCCGACTCCGACTCCACAACACTGCAGAATTCCCCAGCCATAATTGCTTCCCGTTTCTCTCTGGATCATAGCTGGCTGGGGAATTCTGGGAGTTGAAGTCCACAAGTCTTAAAAGTTGCTACGTTTGACGACCCCTGTCCTAACAGTGTTGATACCATCGCGGTGGGACCTTTGCCAGACCCAAGCCCCCCCTCCCCAGATCCAAAGAGAGAAACCGGAAGCAATTATGGATCTTGGGTGTGCCAGAAGTCTCTTTTCCAGATCCGTCTGGATCGGGAGAGCAAAGAGATCCCATGCCTGAAATAAAGAGAACAGGAGGAACCACATTTTTCTAACTTTACTACTGGTAGCAGCCAGTTCTCCGCCGCTTTTCTTGAAAGGACTTTGTCCTTCCACCATCAGCGTGTGCATTCACAAGTGGGCAGTGTGTTGAGCTGCCTAGGCCGAGGCATGATGCTGGCTGATTGCACACGTGTTTGTGCTAAAAGTCACATTACGCCTGGTTTGTGTTTTGGGAGATTTCGTTTATTTATATCCTGCCTTTATTACCATTACAAATAAGGTGGTGGTTGTGGTCCGCCAGCGGCCTGCGGAGCTGGCAGCAGAGTCGGATAGCGGGGAGGCTGGGGAGGACCATGGGCCAGGCCTGGAGGCTGGCAAGGCTCTGTGTCGGAGGCAGAGATGGGGCCCGGGCCATCTGGGAGTTCTGTGCTGACTCCGGAGCCTCCAGAGGCTGACATGAGCGAAGCAGAGGAACAGGGGGAGCCTGTTCCCAGTGCGCGCATGCACAAAGCTGCCAGAAGGCAAGAACAGTTGAGGAAGAAAAGGGCTACTCGGGAGTAAAGCTTGGGAATGATTGGCCCCCTCCCATAGGACATAAAAGAGGAGCGACCGGATGTGCTCCTTGCAGGAAGCAACTTGGTTCAATTCTGGTCAGTGTAACTCAGCAGCTCCGTTCTGACTCCATGTTCTGTTTGGCCTTGCAAAGCTCCTTGCCAATTAGGTCTTTGGCAGCATGTTGAGAGAGATAAAGGTTGGTGCTTATCAGCCTTCTTCCGAAAGACTCTGGCAGACTTTCTGTCGGACTAATTAACACTGTTTGGGACTTGTTACGGCTGGGAATGAACAGAATTCACAGCCGTTGAAATAAAAAAAGGGTTTTTTGGGACTTTTGTGTTTTATGATTTATCAGGAAGCCTAGGTCAGAACAGTGGTAAACATCTCCAACACCCCCTCCTCTTATTTATTTATTTATTTATTTATTTATTTTGTTATTCTTATATGCCGCCCAACTCCCGAGGGACTCGGGGCGGCTTACAGCAGGGAAAAATACAAGAATAAACAAAAAATTACATAAGATTTAAAAACAGATACGAAAATTTAAAACAATTATTTAAAACAGCAACATCCATTCGACACATACATACTTGGGGGGTGGGCTCAGGTGGAATTAAGCTGTCCCCCCCACCTGCAGGAAAAGCCATGTCTTAATGGCTTTACGGAAAGCCAGCAGAGTGGGGATAGTCCGGGTCTCTGGGGGTAGTTGGTTCCTGAGCGCAGGGCCAGCCACAGAGAAGGCTCTCCCCCTAGGGCCCTCCAGCCGACATTGCTTGGCCGACGGGACCTGGAGGAGGCCAACTCTGTGGGCCCTAACCGGTCGAAGGGAAGTATGAGGCAGAATGCGGTCCCGAAGATATCCTGGTCCTAAGCCATGAAGGGCTTTAAAGATGGTGATCAACACCTTGAATTGGACCCGGAGACCGATGGGCAACCAATGCAGCTGGCGGAGTATCGGTGTCACGTGGGTGTACCTTGGCACACTCACCACAGCACGCGCAGCCGCATTTTGCACCAGCTGAAGTCTCCGGATACTCTTCAAGGGTAGCCCCATGTAGAGCGCATTGCAGTAGTCCAAGCGCGAGGTGACAAGGGCATGAGCGACCGTGAGTAGCGCCTCCTTCTCCAAATATGGCCGCAACTGGTGCACCAGGCGAACCTGTGCAAAGGCCCCCCTAGCCACAGCAGAAAGATGGTGGTCCAATTTTAGCTGTGGATCTAGGAGGACCCCCAAGTTGCGGACCTGGTCTGAGGGGGTCAGTTTCGCACCCTCAAAGACCAAGGAGGGATAGTTTTCATGAACCTTAGGAGGCAATATCCACAGCCACTCAGTCTTATCGGGGTTTAGTCTGAGCCTGTTCCTCCCCATCCAGACCTTAACGTCGTCCAGGCATCGGCACATTACATCCACTGCCTCCCTGAAGTCAGACGGGGTGGTGATGTACAGCTGGGTGTCGTCAGCGTACTGATGGAAACACACCCCATGTCTGCGGATGATCTCACCCAACGGTTTCATGTAGATGTTAAACAGGATGGGCGAGAGAACCGACCCCTGGGGCACCCCACATAATAGGGGCCTAGGGGACGATCTCTGCCCACCTGCCAACACCGACTGCATCCGATCGGAGAGATAAGAGGAGAACCACCGTAAAACGGTGCCTCCCACTCCCAACTCGCCGAGCCGATGCAGAAGGATACCATGGTCGATGGTATCGAAAGCCGCGGAGAGGTCAAGTAGCACCAGGATGGAGGAGTTCCCCGCATCCCGGGCCCGCCAGAGATCATCCATCAGGGCGACCAAGGCAGTTTCTGTACTGTAGCCGCGCCTGAAACCCGACTGATAAGGATCTAGATGGTCTGTTTCATCCAGGAGCTGCAGAAGCTGGGTCACCACCACCTTCTCCACAACTTTCCCTAAGAAAGGTAAGTTGGAGACTGGACGATAGTTCTTCAAATCAGCTGGATCCAGGGAAGGCTTCTTCAGGAGGGGTCGCACCACCGCAGTTTTTAACGACTGCGGTACGGATCCCTCCCTCAAAGAAGCGGTGATCACCGCCCGGATCCAGCTGCATGCCACCGCCCTGCTGGCCCAGACCAGCCAGGAGGGGCACGGGTCCAATAAACAGGTGGAGGTACCCATCGCTCCCACAGCCCTGTCCACATCCTCGGGAGAAACAGGGCCAAACTCCTCCCACAAAGATGGATTAAGACTAGCCCCTGTCAACTCTATGGACTCTGCCCTGCCAGAGTCCAAGTCCAACCGAATCTGAGCGACTTTATCCGACAGAAACTCAGCAAATTCCTCAGCTCTGCCTTGCAAGTGTTCCTCGCTCTCCCCTTTTCCAAGGAGGGAGCGAGTCACCCTAAACAAGGCGGCTGGACGTGAATCTGCGGACGCAATAAGAGCGGAAAGATAGGATCGTCTTGCCGCCCTTATCGCCACTAAATAAGATCTGATGTAAATTCTTAATAGTGTTCGGTCAGACTCGGCTTTCTTCGTCCTCCAGCGGTGCTCCAGACGTCTCTTCTGGCGTTTCATCTCCCGGAGCTCCTCGGTAAACCAGGGAGCTTTCCGGGATCCACTGCCACGGAGAGGTCGCTTAGGCGCAATTCGGTCTAGAGCCCCTGATGCTGCGGTGTTCCAAGCAGCAACCAGGGAGTCAGCCGAATTGTGTACCAGGGTTTCAGGTATTTCCCCAAGTTCCCTCTGGAATCCTTCCGGCTCCATTAGGCGCCTGGGGCGGAACCACCTAGTCGGTCCCGCCTCCCTGCGGGGGAGGAATGGGGTCGTGAAATCCAGCCTCAGTAGGAAATGATCTGACCATGACAGAGGGGTGATGACTATGTCCCTTATCTTCAGATCATCTCTCCACTGCCCCGAGAGATATACTAGGTCAAGCGTGTGACCGCCCTCATGAGTCGGACCCTGGATTACTTGGGTTAGGTCCATGGTTGTCATGGAATCCATGAACTCCTGAGCTATCCCAGAGGTTTCACCAGCGGATGGCAAGTTGAAGTCCCCCAGCACCATAAGCCTGGGGAACTCAACCGCCAAGCCGGCTACTGCCTCGAGCAGCTCAGGCAGGGCCTTACTTACGCAGCTGGGAGGCAGGTACGTTAAGAAAAGGCCCACCTGAACCCCTAAGTCCAACTTCAGAAGGAGCGTCTCACACCCGACAATCTCCGGGGCAGGGATCCTACGAGGATGCAGATTTCCACGCGTTATAATTGCCACTCCTCCCCCCCTTCCCTGGGGTCGAGAATGGTACTGCACCGAGAAACCGGCTGGGCATATCTCGGAGAGGGCTACTCCCCCCTCCTGCCCTAGCCAGGTCTCGGTAACACACACCAGGTCTGCCCCCTCCTCTGTGATTAAATCACATATCAGGGGGGCTTTGTTGATAATTGACCTATTTTCCTCTTCCTATTTTCCCCACAACAACAACCTCGTGAAGTGGTTTGGGTTAGGAGGGAGGAACTGGCACCAAATCACTCAGCCGGCTTTGAACCTAAGACGGGACTAGAACTCACCAACTCCTTGTGATTGGCTCAAAGTCATCCAGCCAGTTTTCATATGTAAGGCGGGACTAGAACTCACTGTCTCCTGGTGATTGGCCCAGAGTCACCCAGTTGGCTTAAGGCAGGACTAGAACTCACCGTCTCCTGCTGATTGGCCTAAAAACATCCAGCAACTTTCATGCCTAAGGCAGGACTAGAACTCACCTAGTGATTGGCCCAAAGTCACCCAACCGGCTTTCATGCCTAAGGCAGGACTAGAACTCACCTAGTGATTGGCCCAAAGTCACCCAGTTGGGTTTTATAGCTAAGGTGGGACTAGAATTCACTGTCTCCTGGTGATTGGCCCCAGGTCAACCAGCTGGTTTTCACACCTAAGGCAGGTCTAGAACTCACCATCTCCTGGTGATTAGCCCAAAATCACCCAACCGGCTTTCATGCCTAAGGCAGGACTAGAATTCACCGTCCCCTGGTGATCGGCCCAAAGTCGCCCAGCTGCCTTTCATGCCAAAGGTGGGACTAGAACTCCCAGCCTCCCGTTTTCTAGCTGGTGCCTTAATTCCCCAGCCAAAGTAGCTCTCACTATTAATATTCACAATGAATATTCCATTCACAAGCCAAGGCCGTACCATTTCTACCAGCCTTGTGTTCTGCTACGGGACGCTCACTACCTTTGTGTAATTTTGAGGGTTTAGCAGGTTTGATTCTTACCTCGGCTACTGCTATGTGCTACCCAGGATCCTCCGGGCTGTAGTAACTAAATAAACAATAAAATCTTGCTGTCCAGAAAACAGCAGGGAAGCCGGGATGACTCACAGGGGAGATTTTGCAAACTGCAAAATAAATTTGGCCTAGAGGTTTTAGCCTAATCTTGGTTTGAAAAAAGCCAAAGAGAGAGAGAGAGAGAGAGGGCAGGGCACCTCGGGTGTGCCAACAGGAGGATTTGTGTGTTTCTTGGCATGTTTCGACTCCACCTGGGTAAAGATTTCCAACGGAACCACATGCAGGAATGGTGAAATTCTTCCTCTGTGCATCTTTTTAAAAATAACTGCTAAGCATGAGTCACCATACCATCGGAGCTGGCTGGGCGACTTATGCAATCAAAACAGGACGGTAGAAGGAAAAACCGGGCCTTCCAGAAATGTGGTCCCTGCCCTAAGGAACCACACAACTATGCCCCAGACTAAAGATGACAACAAATTCAACAATCCATCCTAAGAGATCTAAAAGATGCAAAACAAACCAAAACCCAAAACCAACAATAACACCCATTCTGGTGTAATACCCGTACTCTAGGGGCTGTAACTGCAGTGCGGTGTGTTAAAAGGAGGAGAAAATTTGGCTTGGAAAGTGACGAGGGAGGGGCTCAGTGGGCTTCCTCCACCGGGAGTTAGCCAGAATCCCCCCACCCCCCGTGAAATAACTACGGATAAATCCCAGTACCAATAGAAGAGAATCTGGATAGATCAGGGTTGAAAACTGGGTCCTGGTGGTTTTCTTGCAGACGTTTCATGACCCAACTAGGGAACATCATCAGTGTTAGAAAGGAGAGAGGTTGGAGGAGGAGGAGGAGGACTGAGGGGTCCTGGTGGTTTTCTTGCAGACGTTTCATGACCCAACTAGAGAACATCATCAGTTCCGAAGCATCAATGTCCCTAATGGAATGGCTTTCCAGATGTTTTGGCTCAGGTCTTCTCTGCTGGATCCCCCATGATTTTATGTAAACATTGGTTTGCAATAAACCTGGTTTTCAACTCACGCTGATGACCCAAAGCAAGCCAGGAGTTCCCACCCCTCAGCCGCCCACATTCCTGACTTACGGCTGCCTGGTTTTTTTTCCCCCTCCTGCGTGTCAGGGCCATGTGCTTCCCTTTGAACATAAACACACCCATGTCCTCATTTGAAACAGCCCCGTTTAGTCATGAAATGTGTGCATGGAACATTTCTCTTTGTTGCTGGCTCCAGCCGATCATGCAGAAGGGGGCCGGGCTGTCTCTTTATACGTCCACGGCCGCCGCCTCCTTCGTGAGCGAAGACACACTCGGAAGTATTTTGGGGGTGACTTTGTCCTCTGTCTCTTTCCAAGAATTCCCTCTCTCCCCCTTGAAATTTGACCTGGCCTTGGTCCACAGGAGCGAGTGCGAATTCCAATATCTCAGTATTCCAATACCTCAGTATTCCAATACCTCAGGGGTTGCTACAAAGAAGAGGGAGTCAACCTATTCTCCAAGTACCAGGACAAGAAGCAACGGATGGAAACTCATCAAGGAGAGAAGCAACCTGGAATTAAGGAGAAGCTTCCGCTCAGTGAGGACAATTAACCAGTGGAACTGCTTGCCACCAGAAGTTGGGGTTGCTCCAACACTGGAAGTTTTAAAGAAAAGACTGGATTGCTATTTGTCTGAAATGGTGCTATAGAAGTTTCCTGCCTGAGAAGGGGGTTGGACTAGAAGACCTCCGAAGTCCCTTCCAACTCTCTTATTCTATATCCTGTTCAATTCTGAAGCCCTTGAAGGCACAGGAGGTACTAAACGGGGAGTTTCCATTAGGGGGGCCTTGAGGAATTTGGGTGGGTGGGGGGCGTCCTTCCCAAACCGGTTGGCCTGGAGAAAGACCTTCGTCCCAACACTGAAGTTTTGTCTTCGTCAGAAGTTTGTAAAATTGGGGACGTTTTCCTTTTTGACCTGCAGCTTAGCTGGATGGGTAGATCTGGTTCAAAGTGGGTCTTCTGAAGGGCCAGGAGCTGAATTCCTGGTGTAATACATGGGACCCAGGTAGTCCTCGACTTACGACCGTTCAGTTAATTAGTGTCCATTCCAAATGACGACAGCACTAAAATAAGCGACCTACGACAATCACAGCATCCCGGTGGCCGCTGGCTCACTTTTACGACACCTGCCGTATCCCCGGGGTCACATGATCGCCATTGGTGACCTTCCCAAAGGACTTCCGGCCAGGCAAAGTCAATGGGAGAAGGCAGATTCGCTTAACGACCGCAGTGAAAAGGGGTTGTAAAATTTGGCATGCGGTCGTGTCATGGCTTCATGATCGCATTGCTTAGACACGCGGGTTTCCACTCTCCACTGTGGTCATAAGTCAAGGACTATCTAATTGTAGAGGGTTGTCTTTGGGCAGCAGGTGTGACTGAACTGGAAATGCTCAACGTTTGTCTTCTTTTTTTCTTTTCTTTTTTTTGGTGTAGATTTTATCTTCAGAACGCCCATCACTTTGGCCAAACACGGAGAAGTTCATGAGGAACATAAAAGTCACTTGCGAAAGGTATGTTGGGCAGGGTGCATTTTATTTAATCTATGTATTGTACCGGTAATCCTCGACTTATACCGTTCACTTAGTGACCGCTCAAAGTTAAAGCGTCCCTGAAAAAAAGGGACTTAGGACCATTTCTCACACTTACGACCGTTGCAGCATCCCCAGGGTCACATGATTGAAATTGATGCTTGGCAACTGACTCGTATTTATGACGGTCACAGGATCTCGTGATCCCCTTTGGCGACGTTCTAACAAGCAAAGTCAAAGGGGAAAACCAAATTCACTTAACAACCATGTGACTCACTTAAGGACAGCAGCGATTCACTTAACACGTGTGGGAAGTAGAAATGGATAGATTGACATTGAAAATTAAACAGAAAGAAGATGTAGAATATTATCAAACATGGAATCTATTTTACCAATGGTTGGAAAAAAGGAGTGGAGATTAAGAATGGAAATTTGTGGGGACTTCCGGTTGCAACCGCGGAGAGAACAGCTGCGGGCTCTCCTGACTCCCGTGAAAATCCAGCTGGTAACTGCTACCAGGAGACCCTTCAGGGTCACAGCCGTCTTGTAGGGATGGTGAAGGAAGGAGAGGTGCTTCGCTGACCATGAGGAAATTGCAAATTCCTCGTTAGGTCTGAAGCAAGCTCTTCCCGAACGGCAGCAGGCACGGCCGACATTGCTGGCAGTCCCGAAGTCGGGACAATCGGGAACCAAGATCGCGCAGGAGAGGTGTATGGACAGAACTTTGAAACTGGGTGAGATTTTTACCAATTTTTATTTAATGACTTGCAATAACAAGAAGAATGTGAAAAGAAAACTCCTAAGCTTAAAATAGCGCCGAATTGCAGCATGGAGGGGGGGAAAAATACCAGAAACGAAAAGGCGGAAAAGACCCAAGAGAAGCTATAAAAATGCAGACAGTGTGGAAAAAAGCTCAAATAATCTGAAAGCGACTTTAGGGAGAAATTATTTGATTATTTGAATTTCTAAACCTCTTGGATTTATCCGATAATCAGCTGTTTTTGGCAGAATGTTTACTTGGGTAGGGGTATAAAGGAGCCATCTACTGGAGAAAGAGAAGTACTGCAACACTATAGCAGCAGTATACTTAATGAAAGCTAACCTAATACACACAAAGTCTAATATACAAAACAGAAGCAACAACATCTGGTGAATGGCTTGACTTTGACTCTGGTGTTAGAAGGCGACTGGGAAAATTCGAGAGCATTCAATAGTGGGTTTTTTTTCTTTCCTTTGAAGAATTACAAAAGGAAATAATCTGTAAATAACTAAATTTTATTAAAATTGACTATTGGATTATAGATTGGAAAGATTGGAATAATTTAGTGGATTAACCTGTACAAACTTGGACTTCGACTAATAATATTACTTAATGGAATATTTTTAACAGGCAAAAGAAGAAAAGGTCAGAAGAAAAGAGAGAAGAAGGAAATAAAACTTTAAAATTTGGACAACTGGGAGAAACATAATTGGGGAATTATAAGGCTGTAAATTATTATGAAATGTGGGGTTTTGGAGATATAACTATGGGATGGATGTAAGTTGATTAAATAGAAGCTTCTTAAATAGCGAGATATTGGAATAATAGAAATATACTTTTCATAAGCTGTATTAAATCACTATAAAATGGAACTAGAGATGTATGAAGAAAAAATGTGCGTGAATCTTTAAGAAATGACAGAGAGACAAAGGGATTGTTCAAAGATACAGAAATGAATGTAGAAACTACTCAACAATTGGGGGGAAAAGAGGAACATGATATTCAAGAAATAGATGAGAAACTAGAAAAAGCAGGGGAAGGGGAGAATAAAAATGAGAAGCAAGAAGTTAGGAACAAAGAGGATAAGAGACTAATAAGCAGAAGACAAATATACAATATTACAATTTATAATGGTACAGAGAGAAGGGAGAAAACCCTCTTTAAAAAACAAAAACAAAAGGGAAACCAGAACCGTCACGGTGATACTGGCTGGAAAATAGCGAAGCTCCGATGAGCTTCATGAAAATCCAGCCAGACAAACTGCCGTCGGGAGGTCTGCGGACCGAAACCATCCTGGAGGGACGGGGAAAGAAGAAGAGGCGTTTCAGAGATCGCGGGGAGCAAGGCAAGCTCCCCAGAGGGTCAGAAACAAGCTCTTCAGAAACCGGCGGTGGGTGCGGCGGCCATTTTTAATGATTGCTTTGAAAGCTGGGGCAATCGGACTAAAGTATTGTGCAGGAGCGTTGTTTGAAGGAAGTGTTGGAACCGGAGAGAGATTGTCCAGTTTATGAGAAAAAGAAACTTAAAATATGGATTCTAAAAATTTTGAAGATTGAAACAGCGGCTGCTGAGATCTGGAGTACAGAAAAGAAAAGAAAAGAAAAGAAAAGAAAAGAAAAGTGTGTGTGACAGAGTGAAAGCCCAAGTAAAATGCTTGTGGATTGAAAACAGAATTGGAGAAGCTTGAAAAGAACAAAAGAGAAAAGATCTGAAGAAGAAAAACAACTTTTTTGTTTCCCCAGTATTTGGTATTTTGAAAAGAAAAGAAAACGAGATAGTACGGAGATTCGAGAGAGACATCTACTGGAGGAATGTGAGTACAACACCTAGTGGAAGATACAAGAAATAGAATACAGACAAAAGCCGACCTTGGAAAGATAAGGTGACTGTTGTGAGAATTTTTAAGGAGTACCTGGTTCTGGCTTATTGTTTGGTTTGGTTTTTTTCTTGGCTGAAGAAGATTTAAGACTTTAGGACTGGTTTGGGCTAAAATTGGGACTGGAAATCAAAATTGAATATAAAAGAAAAATTGATAAAATTCAAAATGGAATCTTGGATGTGTAAAGAATTGCTTGGGATGTTCAAAAGTGTACAAGTAACACTAAAAGAGATTATAGAGCCAGGAAAACCAAGGGAGCACATGGAACAAGAGAGAGAAGAAGCATTTGTAAAAGAGAACGAGAATCAGGAAGTGGGAAAAGAGCAAAAAGAAGATAGAAATGAAAATCAGATAGACAATTTCACTGAAATTTACAAGGTTATGGAAAGAGTAAAGAGGGGAAATGCCTTCCAAAATAGAAACAGATAAAAGATGAAGAGGGAAGCAACAAGAAGAAAAGAAGAAAAATGCTGGAGAGGGACACACACACAAACAAGCTATCGAATGGTGAATAGAAAGTTCCAGAAGAAAAGAGCAGGGGTGGGGTGCTCTCAGTTTGGGCGGTGGTTGGGGGCGGCGGCGCGGGGCTTCGCCCGCACGCTGGGGCGCCGCCATTTGGGTTCTTTTGCCCTCTGCACGTGCACAAAGTGTTTTGCGCATGTGCGGAGGGTGGAGGGGGCCAGGTGGCAGTGTCCGGGTGGGTTCGCGGGGCCTTGTGCTGCCGGCTCTCCGGCCGGCAGCGGGCATGCCCAGGCCGGGAGCATTTCACCCCGGAAAAGATACAATTCTGATTTTTAAAAAGGAAAAAAAAAAAGCCAAGAGAAAGGGATAAAAGGATCAACAGAAAATCAATACAAAATGGAAGAGTAAAGAGACAATAATGGTTAAAAAAAGTTTTAAAAGGTTAAATAATAATTAATAATGGTTATTTATTTATTTATTATTTATTTATTAGTTGCATTTGTATTCCGCCCACTCCACAGAGACTGGGCGGCTCACAACAGTAAAAATTCACATGCAACAACAAATATAAAAAGCATTAAAAACAATAGATATTAAAACATTTAAAAACATTAAAAACCACAATTTAAAAACCCATACAATAAATCATTCATGGGGCCAAGAGTAGTCAATGTTGTATTAAAATCATTGGCCCCAGGCCTGTCGACAAAGCCATGTTTTTAGTGCTTTTCTGAAGGCTGGCAGGGTGAGAATAATGCGGATCTCAGGGGGTAGTGTATTCCAGAGAGCCGGTACCGCCACAGAGAAGGCCCTCGTTCATGGGCCCGTCAGCCGACATTGTTTGGCTGACGGGACCACCAACAGACCAACTCTGTGGGCTCTAATCGGGAGGTATGTTGGAGAAGGCGGTCTCGGTTAAATAATAATGGTTAAAATAATGATTTAAAAAGGGAAGATTAAGGAGGGAGGAGGCAAACTAGGTTTTGTAGGGGTACATATAAATAGGATTTAATAGAATTGTACTAGTAGTAAAATCTTTGTTAATTATTGGAAAAATGGTTTCTCTTATGTATGTTAAACTGAAAAAAATGATAAATGTTATAAACAGTAAAATATTTGTAAAGATAAAATGGAAAAAAAATGGGATTAATCTTGATTGTAAAATGAAGTAAACTAATATTGAAAAATGGATAAATAAATGGGTTGTTAAAGAAAAGAAATTAAGGGTGTATAATGGTAAAATGTTGATTTTGAATATGTATGAGAAGGAAAGGAAGAAAATGAAATGTACAAGTAGTAAAAAATGTGGAAAATGGTTTTACATATTTGTAAAAGTGAAATAAGATGAATTATAGATGATGGAAAACTTCAGTAGATGAAATTAGATTGAAATTAACATTGATGTTTGATTATAAAATTAAAGATTCAAATGTGGAGGGTTGAAGAATTAGAAGGGAAACTTAGAAGGTATTTAGAGAAATAGAGACTATAATAATAGGGCATATAATATGTGTTAAAAAATATGTATAAGAAAAAATGAATAAGGATAACAAATTATGGGAAACAAGAATATGGCTGAAATTGAAAATAAGATATATTATTGATTATGTATAAGAAATGACGTAAGAGAAAGGATCCAGAAAACACTTTCTTCATAAAAGATGTATATGTTTTGTGTTAAAAATAAAAAAAACTTATTTACAAAAAAAAGGGAAGTTTTGTGGATGAGTGTTCAAAAAATGCAGCAGAAAGAGACAAAAGGCACCCAGAAGGGAAAACTTAGTAGGCACAAAAAAAAAATGAAAAAGAGATACAAGATTCCGAGAGAGAGAGATGGACTAAAAAATGAATAAACACTGGAATTTTAAAAAGACTAAGTGATGATGAATAATGGGAAAATATATTAATAAAATGGGAAAACACCACCACCCCAATAAGTTTAGGTTAGTAGATGGTAAATTTAAGATTAGATAATTTAACTGAAGTACTAATATTAACAGTGTGTTAAAAGATATTGTGAATTTAAAATACTAATGATTAGAAATGGTGGGGACTCTTGAGATATACTCCCGTGATGGATTGAATATTGTTAATAATTGGTATTAGTAATCCTATACATTTGGAATATTGATGTTATGGTGGAATAATGAGTGACTTTTAAAATATTGAATGATAACATTTACTAAGGGATAATAAACACAGGGTGCGAAGATATTCTATTTATGCTTAAATGAATTAAACGGAAAATGTAAAAGGAATTGAAATGAGACTAGTATTGCTTGAAGTTGGAAGATTAGAAATATACATACTATTCGTATTATTATTGTTAACATTATATAAAAAAGACCTGACCCAATCAATGTGCTGTCCACAAAATATGTATGTTTATACTGGAAAAAATAAAAAAATTAATACAAAAAAAGAATGTAAATTTGTATTGTTAAGCAAATTAAATGCCCAGACAACACGAGGTTTATTAAGCACTAAGAAATGTAATTAATAGAAAATCAATTTTAAAAAAAAACAAGTGTGGGAAGTAAGGTCGTAGAATGGGGCCAAACTCACTTAACAACGTAACCACAGCATCCAATTGTCGGCCGTGGGCAAATTCCTAAAACTTTGCTTCCAGAGGGGGAGCAAGTTAAATTCATTCCTTGCTCCATGGACTCAGGCAATTTTGGCAACCAACTCCTGATAAAATTACTAATCAAGTTTCGATTAAAAGTATCGGAAAGGTTAGGGAGAAGATCGCCCAGTGAGTAAAAGACTGAGATGTTAAAAGGGGATTCCCCGTTTACACAATCGACACAAATTCTCATCCGAAGGAACTTGCTGCTGCCATTCCTTTTTTCACAAAATCAACCTTGCTTCCTAGCTGAGACATGAAAAATGGCAAGAAGAGAAAACCCCGGAGGATTTGATTCACAAGCTGATGGCGGATGACGCTGAAGTGGACAGGAGGAGGACGGACGACCAGAAGAAAGAGGAATCCCTTATGGCAAGAGTGAGCCACGAATGTGTAAGTGTTGTGGCCTGTCGGCCGCCAGCCCCTCCAGCACCCGAATCGGAGGAGGAGGAGGAGGCGTGGGAGTCAGGGTCAGCATCAAGGCAACCTGAGAGCTCCGAGGGGGAAGAGGGAATGGAGCTGTCAGAGAGAGAGAGACAGAGGCGGAGTCTGGGCCGTCTGTCAGCCCTCAGATGGAGAGTCAACAGCCCCCAGGTCTGGAGGTGGCTGATGAGGAAGAGGAGGAACAGATGGGTCCAGTGCCGGACGCGCGGATGTGCAGAAGGCAGAGGAGAGGAGAGCAGTGGAAATCTATGGGCCGGTCCTTGGGACGGAAGAGCCACCGCTGCTAGCGAAGCCCCACCCTAGCTCTGGGGATAAAAGGCAGGGGGCGGAGATGAATAGATGGGGCAGACAACTATTCATCTTCCAGATGGACGGACGGACTTGTTAGCCTGAGAAAGGCTGGAGGCTGATTGGAAAGAGGGTTTAATGGTGAAGCAGAAGCACATGGGTGATTCTGGAGCAGCTGATCACATGGGGTTGAGAGTGGGTGGATTTTATACCTTCTCTTGGGCTTTGCACTTGAGCTTCCTGTCCCTGTGCAAGAACACATATTCTATTGGCTATTGTCAGACTCCCATGGGGCCATGTAGGGGTCATGTTTGTCTGAGTCAAGTTTGGTTGAAGTTTGCCGGGTGATGCAATGCCCTTAGGAGATTTTGCAATGCAGTGAGTTCTGCTTCCAGATAATCCTATGATGTCCTGGAGGGTCATGTCTTAATCCCATCACCCTGGAGCTGGCGGCCTTTTGTCTTGTAAATAGGCTGGCCCAGTCCTTCTCAATGGGCAACAAATATCTGCTGGGGACAGGGTTTAAAGCTCTCTGTCTTTAAAACATGTTTCTTCTTTTATCATCCAGGGAAATATAATATATATAAAATATAATATTTTTTAATATTTCCTAAAACATTTCATTCTTCTGGGAGGGGAGGGGCTTCCCACAGTGCGCTGTGGGGTACTGTGCTTGCCATACTTACATCATGGTTTTTCTTCACTTACCGCCAGTTTCCCGAGTGCCTGTCGGATTCTGAAAACGAGGAACCCTTCCAGTGCCGGCCCGTCTATCGCTCAGCTTTCGTCTCCAAGGGCAGCGCCTACTCCGTCGCCTTGCTGGCTGGGTGAGTTTCCCCGGGGGTTCTGATTTAGCGATAACGGATCATCGAAAAACTCGCTTTGACCTTAAGGAGGGTGGCCTCTACATTTAATAAATAAAGAAGTAAGTTTTCAAAAGGAGGTTGGTTTTCAGAAGAATGACTGACTAAACGGCAGGCAGTCCTCGACTTACGACCACAATCAAGCCCCAAATTTCCATTGCTAAGCGAGACATTTGTTAAGTCAGCCTTGCCCCGTTTTATGACCTTTCTTGCCACCCATTGTTAAGTGAATCGCTGCTGTTGTTAAGTGAGTAACACGGTTGTTAAGTGAATCCGGCTTCCCCATGGACTTTGCTTGTCAGAAGGTCACAAAAGGGGATCCCTTGACACCCCCCCCGGCACTCTCGACTGTCATAAATACGAACCACTTGCCAAGCCTCCAAATCTTGATCCCATGACCACGGGGACGCTGCAACAGTTGTATGTGTGAAAAACGGTCACAAGTCACTTTTTTCAGCATTGTTCTAATTTTGAACGGTCACTAAATGAACGGT
Organism: Diadophis punctatus similis; assembly: GCA_023053685.1. Classification (NCBI taxonomy): domain Eukaryota; kingdom Metazoa; phylum Chordata; class Lepidosauria; order Squamata; family Dipsadidae; genus Diadophis; species Diadophis punctatus. Next base: position 1,638,932 of record JALIGW010000036.1, on the reverse strand, counting down.
TGTAAATCAAGGACTACCTGTACATCAAAGGATAGGCTAGTGCCGTGATGGTGAACCTATGGCATGTGTGCCACAGGTGGCACGCAGAACCCTCTCTGCGGGCACGCAAGCCGTTGCCCAGCTCAGCTCTACCGCGCATGCGCGCGCACCTCCCGCTGGCCAGCTGATTTTTGGCCCTTTTCCGGAACTTCCGGGAGGCCCGTTTTTTGCCCTCCCCGGCCTCTGGAGGCTTTTCTCGAGCCTCCTGGAGGACGAAAACGGCCTTCCCCGGGCTCTATAGGCCCTCCGGAGGGGGGGAACGCGGGGGTGGGGCGCATGCGCATGCACAGGGGCGGCAGGGGGGTCGCATGCACATGCCCGGGGGCGCAGGGGGGTGTTGCACACGGATGGGTGCTGGCACATGTGCATGTTTTCGGCACCCAACAAGAAAAAGGTTAGCCATCACTGGGCTAGTGTTTTAATAATAGTTGATAAGGAATAATGTTTCCACAGCTTAAATAAAGTGACTAACATTGTTGGTTCCCCTCCCTCCCTTTTCCCCCTCCCTGCAAAATCTCCGTAGAAATTTCAGCTGCCAAGTGGAAAGGAGTCAGAGTTGCAGCGATACTCTGGGAAATCGATCGAAGAGCAGGCAGAGATCGGCTCCTGTTAGAACAAAGGTACCGGATGTTTGTGACACCTGGGAAAAGTTATGGCTGTCTTTAAAAAAAAGTCTCGAATTTTCCTCTAAAAAATGGATTCCTAAGAGGATATAAGCCGTGTACATGTAAGTGTTCTGACCCAGCCTTAGCAGAACCCAGAAACAGACTCCTTGTCCCAAAAAAACCCTCTTTATGTCACTACTGTGAATTCATGGCATTGACACACAGAAAAGTCCAGGCATTAGTCCTTCCAAGGGTTAATTGCAAGAACAGACCTTATCAGTCCTTGGATAATTGCCAGGCCATGAGCTTCCAGCCAAAAGGCTGCAAATTAAGTTCTGGCAAGCAGTCTTTGATGCACGAAACACCATGAGCAAAATCTTCAGAAATACGAACTGTTGTCTCCTACGACCACCACTCCCCTTTCCTTCTATTTATTCCCCAGCCAGGGAGGGGCCATTCAGCGTCCACGTGTGCCTTGCTTCCCGAGTCGACTCCTTGTCCTCCGTTGTTCTCTTCTAACAGCTTTACGCATATGCTCATCTGGAACAGGCCCCAGCTGTTCTTCCTCCCCACTTATATCCGACTCCGAAGGCAGCTGGGAAATGTCGGACGGCCCTGGCTCTCTCTCTGTGTCTGACGCAGAGCATCCATCAGAGCCTTCCCCAGACTCCAGGACTGGCCCAAGTTCCTCCCCAACCTCCTCATCGTCCGAGTCTGCCGCCAGCTCTGCTGGCGGCTGGCGGGCCACAAAAGTAAGCCCTCGACATAAGACCTGATGGAGCCCGTCCATCACTGTTGTATCTGATTTTAGGACCTTTTTTGCAGTGGTTGGGAAGTCATTAAGCGAACCGACAATTCAGTATAAGGTTGGATTTTACTGAAAACTGGGAGTAAATTTTTGCCAAAAACTGGAAATATTTAAAATGTAGTCACAGGGCTGAAGGACACTTTAAATCAACCTGTTAAATTTAATATTAAATTTTGTGGGAAAGGTGATACGAATCAACACTGTAGTTTCCCCCCTCCATTGTTCTGAATTTATCTTCCATTTTGCCTCCCAAAGATGCTTTTTCAAGAGGCAACTGGACTTCCTTTTCTTTGAAGACATTTCGCTTCTCCTCCAAGAAGCTTCTTCAGCTCTGACTGGATGGTGGGGAATGGAAGGATTTATATTCCTTGCAGACAGCTGGTCATTTGCATCCTTTTAGGGAGTCGTTGAGGCTACTTGGAGGTTTACCTGTGTCCTCAGGGTCACCTGAGTGGTGCAAATGGGTGTGGAGCCAACAGGGAAGGGACACAGGGCAGAAAACATCCTGCAGCCAAGAAGGCTCCACACCCATTTGCACCACTCAGGTGACCCTGAGGACTCAGATAAATCTCCAAGTGGCCTCAACGGCTCCCTAAAAGGATGCAAATGACCAGCTGTCTGCAAGGAATATAAATCCTTCCATTCCTCACCATCCTGTCAGAGCTGAAGAAGCTTCTTGGAGGAGAAGCAAAACATCTTCAAAAGAAAAAACAAGAAAGTCCAGTTGCCTCCTGAAAAAGCACCTTTCGGACAACCATGACCTGGATGACTGAGAACCTCCAGATACTTCCATTTTGTGGCGCCATCCCTGACCGAAACGTCTTCTCTTGCAGGCCAATCCCTCCGCTGGTGCCTCGATTTCCCTGGTGGGCGTCCTCTCTTCCACCCAGAACAATCGCTGCCTCTCTGCTCCAGACCTGATGGCCGAGAAGCGCTTGGTCTCCCACCAGGCGCCGCCTTCGTTCCCCGTCCTGCCCAGGCAGGAGCGCTCGATCAGTCCCGAGAGCAACGACAGCATCTCCGAGGAGCTGAACCATTTCAAACCCATCGTCTGCTCGCCCTGCACGCCTCCCAAGCAGCTGCCGGACGGGCGTGTGCTGAGCCCCCTCATCATCAAGTCCACCCCCAGGAACCTGACCAGGAGCCTGCAGAAGCCCACCACGTACGAAGCCAGCCCACGGATCCTGAAGAAGTGGGAACAGATCCTCCAGGAACGTCAGGTGAAAAAGACACTCTCCAAGGCTACCTTGACATCCTCGGTTCCCGAGCCGGGCGAAGATTTCCCGACTCTGAACCTCAATGGCCCCATCAAGTGTCCTCTGCAGATGTCCAGCGATGTCACCTTGCCGGACCCTCTCCCTCCCCCCTCTCTAGCAAAGCTTGACAATTCTGCAAACAGTCGGAGAGACTCGGAGGCTACGGAGCTGACCCCCAGGGTCCTCCCACCAAGACCCACTGAGAAACCCCCCAATTCCAGGATTTCCGAGCTCCCCGAAGAGAAATCTGCGCCCCGTCTGGCTGGGCCATGCCTTCAGTTCGATGCCAAAACGATACCCCGGAAAATCGTCCGAGTGAACTCGGTCTCGGAGAATGGCACTCTCGGGAATACAGCCGAGCGGAAGCCGTGTAAATACTGGGACGAGAGCGAACTGCGCCGTCTCTCCAACGGCCTCCGTCTCGAGAGGGGACTCGGCGAGGAGACCCCCTCTCTGCGGCGCGGACAAAAGCGGCCGTGCAAAACCAAGCACCTGGACCCTTCGGTCAAGCGGCTGAGGCCGTCAGCGGGCTGTCGCAAGGGCCCTCCGGCGTCTGATCCGCTGAGACGGCAGAGGCGACGGCAACGGGGCAGGACCGAGCAGAGACTACAACAGGAGGAGGCCGACCGGCAACTGGCCGTGCAACTCCAGCGGCAGTTCGAGAGGGAGATCCGGACAGCGGAGAGGCCGAAGGGGCGAGCCGATCAGTATTTCTTACGGTCCAAGAACTCCACCGGGGCAAAGTAACCCTTCGCAAGTTGGCTTTTTCGAGATTTCCCCTGTAGATGTCGCTTGTCATGTTGGCGGAGTTCCGAGGAGCAGGATATCTGTCTGGTCGGTGCGGGAGCCGGATGGAGGCCACAGTCCGGAGCTTTTCGCCCCCCCAAGCTGACTCCGAGATCATAAATCTCTCTTGCAGCGAAGACCCCTACGTCTGTTCTCGTCCGGAGGTCGGATTTGGGGTTCCGGTCCGGCTCTCGCTACCTTGGGATCCGAGTCGGTTACGATAATGGGTGAACCGATGCTGCAAGCGGCGTTTGTAATTTCAGGAGCAGCCCTGCGCGGCTAGAAAGTCCAGTGGCAGAATGGTGTATCTGCAATAAAATATATTTGAATCTATAAATACAGGTAGTCCTCGACTTACGACAGTTCGTTTAGTGACCGTTCAAAGTTACAACATCACCGAAAAAAATGACTTATGACCGTTTTTCACACTTTACGACTGTTGCAGCATCCCCGTGGTCACGTGATCAAAATTCAGATGCTTCGCGACTGACTCGTATTTATGACGGTCGCAGTGTCCGTGGGGTCACGCGATCCCCTTTTGCGAACTTCTGACAAACAAAGTCAGTGGGGAAGCCAGATTCACTTAACAACCGTGTTGCTAATTTAACACTGGTAATGACTCACTTAACAACTCTGGCAAGAAAGGTCGCAAAATGCAGCAAAATTCACTGAACAACTCTCTCGCTTCCCAACATAAATCTGGGGCTCCATTGTGGATCGTAAGGCAAGAACCACCTGTATTTAAATCTATAATATATGTTTAAATCTCCAGAGGAATGAAAGGGTCACTTGCTTGCTTTGAGTCCAAACTGACCACCATGGGTCAGAGAGACCCTTCGGCTGCCCGGTGGGGTATTTCTCCTCCCACCCCCCCACCCCTTGGCTCTCCAGCCCCATCAGTCCTTGGTGGGTTGTGTTGCAGCAGTATCAAAATATCACACCCGGCTTTGGGGCAGGCCGAGCGCCGAAACAAACAACGCACTTAGCTGTTTCTCACCAATATGTACGATGAGGCCTCCACAGCCAGGTTAAACACCTCGAATAGAAGCCGGGAAGCCGGGATCCCATCTCGGTTTATTTTTGGCGCACCCAGATTTATGCACAAACCTCTTTTGCAAGATGGGATGGTTGCGGAGTTCTCCCAACGACTTTCAGTATTCGGGGCTTTGTTTCCCGACAGGGTTGCGTGTCCCTCCCGAGCCGGCCTGCGTTCTCTCCAGAAATCCTTGTTTTCTGGCGTCGGAGAAAAACCTGGTTGCGTTTTGTGGCTCGACCAAATCCAAGGATTCTTTAAGAACAAAAAAAAGTGTGGATGAGTTTTGAGTGGATGGTTTGTTTCCTGGCCGCTCTTCCAAAAAGGGGCAACTTTGGCTGACCGGGTGGTCTTTTGAAGCTGTTGGTGGCTCAACTTGAGAAGATCCTGGGAAATAAGACGGAAAAAAGCTTTTTTTCCCTCAAGGAGTTAGAATTACGTGATCTTTGGAACCAGGTTGCATTTCAAAACCACCTTTGCCCTGCCTGAGTCTGGGTGTTCCCCTCGACTCCCAGAATTCCCCAGCCAGTATGGATTCTGGGAGTTGAAGTCCACCCATGCTGGTTGTGGAATTCTGGGAGTTGGGTGTCTATTCATGCTGGCTGGGGCATTCTGGGAGTTGAAGTCCACATCTTAAACTGGCCAAGGTTTTCGACTTTGTCCACATGAAGTCGAAAACCTTGGCCAGTTTAAGATGTGGACTTCAATTCCCAGAATGCCCCAGCCAGCATGAATAGACACCCAACTCCCAGAATGCCCCAACCAGTGTGAATTGACTTCAACTCCCAGAATGCCCCAGCCACCATGGGTGAATTTTGACTCCCTGAATTCCCCAGGCAGCATGAATTCTGGGAGTTGAAGTCCACCCAAGCTGGCTGAGGTACCGTATTTGGGAATTGGAAGTCCTCCATGCTGACTGGGGCAAGCTGCAAGTTAAAAGTCCACCCGTGCTGGCTGAGGCATGCTGGGAGTTGAAGTCCACATCTTAAACTGGCCAAGGTTCTCAACTTTATGTGGACTTCAATTCCCAGAACGCCCCTGCCAGCATGAATGGACTTCAACTCCCAGAATTCCCCAACCAGCATGAATTCTGGGAGTTGAAGTCCACCCAAACTGACTGAGGTATTCGGGAGTTGGTCCTTCCTTCATGCTGGCTGGGGCATGCTGGGATTTGAAGTCTACATCTTAAACTGGACAAGAACATCCAGCCAGCATGAATGAACAGCTCCCAGAATTCCCCAGCCAGCATGAATGGACTCCCAGAATGCCCAGCCAGCACAAATAGACTCCCAACTCCCAGAATTCCTCAGCCAGCTTGCTGCCTGGGGCATTCTGGGAGTTGAAGTCCACCCATGCCATGTACCACTCAGCAAGGTTTAAGAAATAGGGACTTCAACTCCCAGAATTCTTCACCCAGCTTGCTGCCTGGGGCATTCTGGGCGTTGAAGTCCCTATTTCTTAAACCTTGCTAAGCTGGGAAGTGTAACTTTAGAGGCTGGCTTGGCCTATTTCCTCACCTCCCCAATTTAAGAGCATATTCTTATCAGTATTAAAACTACCTTTAGATGCATCCGTTCTTCGCTTGACTTGGCCTTTGATTTGGATTTGAAGCCTTAGGTTTTTTTGGGGGGGGGGGTTTCCCCCAATTTCCGGTTCCATGACTTATTCCAAAGGGTAGCTATGCATTGTGGCATTTACCAGGATGGGTGAAAAGCAGGTTGGGGGGTGGGGGTTCCAGGGGGAGGGATTTGGGCAGGACAGGAGTGGCCATCAAAGACCGAAACTGACTGCGACACTTCCGTTTAGCTTTCGGGAGATTTTCCCGTGGGAAACGATGCCTCCAAACGTTTTTCTTGGACTTCCACAGCCCGTGTCGGTAAGGAAAGGCGCCCTAAAAACGAGATTTTTGTATTGCATCGATCATCAGTGTTCTTTCTATTAATTTGCCTCGTGGAAGTGATGGAAGAAGAAAGTATAAGCCTTAAAAGACTCATAAAATGAATGGATTTTATTATTATTATTATTTTGGAAAGACGGTTCTAACCTCGGAGCCCTGTAAGCCGAAACTGCCAAGAATGAATATTTTCCTTTTCAGACCTCCAGCAAGATGCCCTCCGAGGACTTGAACACAGGTAGTCCTCAACTTACGACAATTCATTTAGTGACCTTTTAGAACCACAAGAGTCCTAAAAAAATGACTTACGACCGATTTTCACTCTTACGACCGTTACAGCATTCCCCATGATCAAAATTCGGACGCTTGGCAACCGACTCATATTTATGACGGTCGCAGCGTCCCGGGGTCATGTGATCCCCTTTTACGACCTGACAAGGAAAGTCAGTGGGGGAAGCCATATTGGCTTAACAAACTCTGTTACCAACTGCAGTGATTCACTTAACAACTGGAGCTGTAAAATGAGGCAAAACTCCCTTATCTGTTGCTTAGCAACAGAAATTTTGGGCTCAATTGTGGTCGTAAAGTGAAGACTACCTGTACGGTCCCTTTCAGAGATGCTCGCCACCCCAAATCTGAGTGTTGTTGGTGTGTCGGCATCTGCGCAAGCCGAATATTGTGCTCCGTTGCGTATTCATAATAATCAAGCTTTCACTCGCTCCTCTGAATCTCTGCCTGCCTTTTTAAATACAGATAGTCCTCGACTTACAACCATTCACTTAGTGACCGTCCAAAGTTACAACGGCACTGGAGGGGAAAAAGCGACTCATGACCGTTTTTCACACAACCGTTGCCGCATTCCCCGGCGTCACGTGATCAAAATTCAGACGCCTGGCAACTGGTGCATACGACGGTCGTTGTGCCCCGAGGTCACATTGATCCCCTTGTACGACCTTCTGACATGCAAAGTCAATGGGGAAGCCAGATTCACTTAACAACCGTGTGACTAACTTAACAACGGCAGTGATTAATGTAGCAACGGTGGCAAGAAAGGTCGTAAAACGGGGCACTTAACTCCTTTAACCGACGTTTCACTCGGCCACGTCAATTTTGGACCGAGTTGTAAGTCGAGGACTAACGGTATCGGACGTTTTTAGGAGTCTTGACGGGAGGCGCCTCGGTTTCCCCCGCCCCCCCCAGCTGTTTAAAAACGCCGCATGCAGGTGGGATGTTAAGGATCCACTATGCAAATGAGGAAACACCTTTTGGTTGTCAAGGACGGGGTTTTCGCCCACACCTGTTGCTTTTTATTTGGGATCGACTGTGGGATGGTGTCAAAGAAATTGCAAGATTGCATCTGCTCTGCTTCCTTAATCCCATCGCGAGCCGCCTCCGTATGCTTTGAAATCATTTTGTGCTTCGGTGTCTCTCCTCGGCTCGATCCCCGGAAATCCGCACAGTCCCGAGACTCAAAAGCATCGCTTTCCGAGTCCCACCTGAATCACAGTGGCTTCGTCCGGTGTTTTGATAAAAGAAATCTGTTTACTGACAAAGGAGTTTGCGTCTTTTTCTTCGTTGAGGTTCACCAGTCTCCCGGGACTTTTATTCCAAGTTAATTGGGAGGGGGGGGAGAGGTTTGGAAAACATTGCGAGTCAGGATCAAATTGAGATACTTTCTGTTGGCCAATATCCTGATAATCATCATCTTTTAACGACCCATTAATCCCCTGAGGGCTGGAGTCTGGGCAACTGGATGGAGCTAGCAGAGTTTACTGGCCGGATGCCCTTCCTGTCGCCAATGCAGGGTTTTGTTCAGCAGATACATTCTCATCATGCCAATATTCCGATTATAATAGGAGGATATGGCGTATTTTCCGCTGGAACTACAGGACTGGTGATCACTCCTGTTGTGGACTTTGCTAAGAAACCGGTGTTCAAGTGTCTGTGTAGTTGCATGTGGGAACAGACCAGCAGTTTAATCAGTCTGGTCCAGTGGTGAAGACACCAGATTAGAAACTGGGAGATGGTGAGTTCTAGTCCCTACACCGGCATGGAAGCTGGCTGGGTGATTTTGGGCCAATCACTGGGAGAGGGTGAGTTCCAGTTCTGCCTTGGGCATGAGAGCTGGTAGGGTGACTGGGCCAATCACCAGGAGACGCTGAGTTCTAGTTCCACCTTAGCCATGAAAGCCAGCCTGGTGACTTTGGACCAATCACCAGGAGACGGGGAGTTCTAGTTCCGCCTTAGCCATGAAAGCTAGCCTGGTGACTTTGGACCAATCACCAGGAGACGCTGAGTTCTAGTTCCGCCTTAGCCATGAAAGCCAGCCTGGTGACTTTGGACCAATCACCAGGAGACGCTGAGTTCTAGTTCCGCCTTAGCCATGAAAGCTAGCCTGGTGACTTTGGACCAATCACCAGGAGACGCTGAGTTCTTGTTCCGCCTTAGCCATGAAAGCCACCCTGGTGACTTTGGACCAATCACCAGGAGACGCTGAGTTCTAGTTCTGCCTTAGCCATGAAAGCCACCCTGGTGACTTTGGACCAATCACCAGGAGACGCTGAGTTCTAGTTCCGCCTTAGCCATGAAAGCCAGCCTGGTGACTTTGGACCAATCACCAGGAGACAGGGAGTTCTAGTTCTGCCTGAGCCATACCTAACGCTCCTTCCTCATTTCCCCCACAACCACCACCCTGTGAGGTGGGCTGGGGTGAGAGGGACTGGCCCAAAGTCCCTCAGCCATTGGATAACCTGGTTTCTTTCTATAAAGCTGATCGATTTCCTTGTAATAGTCACCAGGATGAAAGTTTAGACTTCTTCAGTATTTCTTGGCTAACCAAAATTTAATCCATCTTTCATTTCAAGGTCATTTCATTTCATTTCATGGTTTCATTGTTATTCCACCAAATCAAAGCCAAGAATAGATCACAGTTAAGTTCACATACTTTGTGAATTAACAGACTGTGAATTAACAGACTGGTCTGAAACTCCCTGCGGCAAGACCTCCCTGAAGATCCAAGGGGGGAGAGCAAAACCAGAATATTTTAAGGATTAAATCCTTCATGAGAATAATTTTATTGCGTAAGAACTTAAGAACGGGCCTACAAGAATCGCCAGGAAAATGAAATTGCAGCCGTTGAGATAGAAGAAGAATCTTTGTTCTGTGGAAACTTCTGACATTCTTCCACAGGGAGAGGAACGGTGAAATAAGGAAAAAATGTGTGTGGGGATTGCTGGTCTTACAGGAGGACACTGAAGCGTGGTGGCCTCGGTCTACTAGTGACACCTTGCCCAGGAGACCACCTGGGAGGCCCCGATGGCTACTGATTAATTCTCAACATGGTCTTCAATGGTTTCTTCTCAACACGGGTCAAAGAGTCCGTCTAACAAACCAGAGGCCCATCATTCATTTGACTTGTTTATTTGACCCATTTTGAACGTTCCCTTCAAGGTGGACCTCAAGCTTTCAAGTTTGTGAAGCTTTCCTACTGGAGGACCTCAACGGAGCCTTCAAGTCTAAGGGATCCTGGAATCAAGGGTGGTGTGTCTCCTCCACAGGCGGTAGGACCAAGGGTCATCACCGCTCCATCAGCTGCAGCAAAAGTTCTCCAGAAGACCACGTCCTACTTGAAGGTCTTCTACAACAGGTAGGTTACGGCACGCCAATATAGCTGGGCTCTCTCTTATTGTTCGGATGGAAGGGAGTCGTTCTCCTCTTGAAGGACCTCAACGGAGGACTCATCCAGCTTTCTCCTGGCCTTGATCTCAGGAAGACTTTGGGACTTCAGGATGGGGTTGATGTTGGTTTTGGAAACCTGATCCTTACCGACTGCCCTGCGTTCATTGACCTTGTTAGCAATGGCTACTGTAGATTTATAATCTGTCTGAAATTCCTTCAGGAGTTCCAAAGCTTCCCGGTATTCCCGCCAATTCTCCTTTCTCCTCCGCAAGATGCACACTGAGGGGAAACGGAAGCAAACCATCATCAGCCACCAGTTAGATTTTGCAAAACTATCCAGACATCCCAATGCGTATGATGTGGCTATCAAAAGAAGTTAAGTTTGCTTTATTGATTAGCCCAGGGGCCATATCAAAGTGCGGAGTTCCAAACACAAATTATTACTAAAATCCGATTAAAAACAACAACAATTTAAAATGGTTTAAAATAATGTTCCGCTTTTTAAAAATGTTATTGTTTTTATTGTACTGTTCTTATCTATGTTGTACGCCGCCCTGAGTCCTACGGGATTGGGCGGCTTATAAGAACTTTTATTAAATTAAATTAAATTAAATTAAATTAAATTAAATTAAATTAAATTAAATTAAATTAAATTAAATTAAATTAAAATGGAATTGGGCTATTGAAAGAAGCCAGTGAAATGGCCTGCTTACTAGTAGCCTCCAACTTATGACTGTTCTTGAGGCTGGAATTATAGTTGTAGGTCATTTTGGTCATAATTCGGGGCATCAAGTGACTGGATCCGATTTTTTTGATATATTTACGGCAGTTGTTAAGCAAATGCTGCGGTCATTAAGTGAATCGGTTTTCCCCAATGGACATTTTTTTGCTTAGCAACTGTTCAAAGTGATGACCAGCCAGGAAAAAAAAGGGGCTTATATTCAGAACAGAGCTGGAAGGGAGCCCTGGAGGTCTTCTAGTCCAGCCCCCTGCCCAAGCAGGAAACCCTGTACCATTCCAGGCAATTGGCTGTCCAACCTCTTCTTAAAAGCCTCCAGTATTGGAGCATTTACAATTTCTGGTGGCAAGCTGTTCCACTGGTTAATTGTTCTAACTGTCAGGAAGTTTCTCCTTAGTTCCAGGTTGCTTCTCTCCTGGATTAGTTTCCACCCATTGCTTCCTGTCCTGTCTTCTAGTGCTTTGAAGGATAGGTGGACCCCCTCTTTTTTGGGGCAGCCCCTCAAATATGGGAAAATGCTATCATGTCACCCCTAGTCCTTCTCTATGTTAGATTAGACATTCATCATACGATTTGGCCTCCAGACCTCTGATTCTCTTTGTGAACAAACCTAGGACAGCTGTTCCCTTTCCCTCAAATAGCCCTGGGGCAATTCCCATCTTCCAGGTCTCTCCTGGGATCGACCACCGGCCTTGGGCTCCTTCTCGGGTGCTCTGGGGCTGCATCCAAGCCCTTGAGCCCTTACCTAGGGGGATGTGGACCATGTTTTTGGGCTTCCTCAGCTCCAGCAGGATTTCCTCCAGCCGATCCATTCTGGTCTTCCGAGGTTTTGGCGCGGGGACTCTCAAGACCTGTGAGAAGATACAAAGAACAGTTGCAGGAATTGGGTAATAGTCTAGTTTAATGAAAAGAAGGACCAGGGGTGACGTGATAGCAGAATTCCAGTATTTGAAGGGCTGCCCCAAAGAAGAGGGGGTCCACCTATTCTCCAAAGCCCCTGAAGGCAGGACAAGAAGCAACGGATAGAAACTAATCCAGGAGAGAAGCAACCTGGAACTAAGGAGAAACTTCTTAACAGTGAGAACAATTTACCAGTGGAACAGCTTGCCACCAGAAGTTGTGGGTGCTCCATCACTGGAGCCTTTTAAGAAGAGATTGGACAGCCACTTGTCTGGAATGGTATAGGGTTTCCTGCCTGAGCGGGGGGGGGGGTTGGACTAGAAGATCTCTGAGTCCCTTCCAACTCTGTTATTCTGTTAAAAAGCAGATTGAAAACCAGTGAGCAAGGATGAATTCCACCTTCAGCCTCCGTCTGGTTTCTCCATTTCTAGACTCATAATTTGTCTATAAAATTTGCAGAAGTCAAGAAACTGCCATAAATACCATACAGGTACTCTTCGACTTACAATCGTTCACTTAGTGAATGTTCGAAGTTACGACAGCACTGGAAAAAAAGCGACTTACAGCTGGTACTCGCACTTACGACCATCGCTGCATCTCCACGGTCATATGGATAAAATTTGAGTGACGGGCATGTATTTATGACGGTTGTAACATCCCAGGGAGCTGTGACTGCCATCTGCTTCCGACAAGCAAAGGCAACCGGGCAAGCCAGATTCACTTAACAACGTTAAGAGTTTTCACTCTTACAACCACAGTGATTCACTTAGCAATCATGGCAAAAAAGGTCATAATCTTTAGCGTGACTCACAAACCGTGTCGCTTGGCAATGGAAATTCTGGTTTCGACCATGGCCACAAGTTGAGCACACTGTCGGGCTAAAGCCCAGATATCTATCATTGGGTTGCTGTGAAATATGAATGCTGAACCACAACGGTTGTTGTCATTTGCACAAAAACGTAGACGAGCAGAACGGTGGCCACGTGGTCGCATTTTCGTGGCTCAGCAAACAGGCCGGCGTGTGTGACCGTTTGCTGCACCCCGTGTTTGGCTGGTTTCTGGCAACACATGACCACTGCGGACAATGGGTCCACTTAATGTCGGCAGGTTTACTTAATGGTGATATCCCGCTTAACGACCGGCACGATTTATGACGATTTTACCGAGAGGAGTCTGAAGCCAAAGAAAGTTGGCTGGATCCAGGATGGGGATCGTCCCACCCCACCCCTCCCCCACCCCTCCCCCACCCCCCCAAGGATCTCCGTGGATCTCCTGACCTTCTTTTTGGCGGACACGTAAGGTTTCTGGTAGCAATCCAGCCTGGCTTTGGGTTCGCGGTAGACCAGAGGATAGCGAAGGGCCTTTTCCAAAGCTTGGACGTTCTGTTGTATTCCTGGTTCGAGGCAGACATCATCAAGGAAGTGTTTGGTGAAAAGAAAAGAAAAAACCGGATTTCTCCGTTATCATTTAGGAGGGGAATCATCAGTTCTATTCTATTCTAGCCCTGATGATGTTACCTAGTAGGGTGATGAAACGTCTGCCGGAAAACCCCCAAGCTCAGAGCGCATCAAGGAACTTCCAGTCCCTCCCTCCCTCCCCCTCCCCTCCCCCTCCCCCTCCCTCTCCCCCCTCTCTCTCCCCCTCCCTCCCTCTCTCCCCCCCTCTCCCCCTCCCCCTCTCTCCCTCTCTCTCCCCCTCTTCCTCTCCCTCCCTCTCTCTCTCTCTCTCTCTCAACCCCACTCCCTTCTATCACTGATGATGTTCCCTAGTTGGGTCATGAAACGTCTGCAAGAAAACAACCAAGCTCAGAAAGCAGCAAGGGCCCACACAGTCCTCCTCCTCCTCCTCTCTTCTTGGACTAGTGATGTTACTTACTTGGGTCATGAAACGTCTGAAAAAAACCACCCAGCTCAGAGAGCACCAAGGATCCAGTTTTTAACCCTGATCTACCAAAATTCCTACTCTTCTACCTCCTCCTCCTCCTTTTTCACTCTACAAACCCCCCTCCCTTCTAGCACTGATGATGTTACCCAGTTGGGTCATGAAATGTCTGCAAGAAAACCACCCAGCTCAGAGAGCACCAGGGACCCCACAATTCAACCCAGACTTACAAATATTCTCTTTTATCAGAATCATGAATTCCACCCTCAACAGGGATCTTTATGGTGAGGCCCACCTCCACCTGGGCTCACCAGTGTGATTGTTAGATGGGGGAAAAGATAGTTGTAGAAATGCTCTAAAGGAAGACGGACTGATCATCCGTAGCAGTCTTTTTCAACCTTGGCAACTTTAAGACACGTGGACTTCCAGCCCCCAAAATTCCCCAACTAGCCAAGATTGTGAAACACTGGTGCACAAAATGAAGAGTGCAGGTAATCCTCGACTTACAACCGTTCATTTAGTGACCATTCAAAGTTACCACGGCACTGTGAAAAGTGACTCAGAACTTAGAACACTGAAACGTGACTCAGACCGCGGGGAGGTCGCAACGGTCGTAAGTGTGAAACAGTGTTTCACACTTACCACCGTTGCGGCCTCCCCGCGGTCATGTGATTTAAATCCAGAGGCTTGGCAACTGGCATGTACTTATGACTGTTGCTGTGTCCCAGGGTCACGTGATCCCCTTTGGCGACCTTCTGACCAGCAAAGTCAACGGGGAAGCCAGATTCACTTCACGACTGTCTGACTAATTTATCCACTGCAGTGATTCACTTAAGGACAGTGGCAAGAATGGTCACAGAAGGGAGGCCAAACTCCCTTAACCAATGTCTCACTTAAGCAACAAAAATGTTTGAGCTCAATTGCGGTCATAAGTCGAGGAACAGCCTGTACAGTAGTCCAATGTGAAATTGTGTGAAACCACAAGACCCATAACTCCTAATCAGGATGGCTGGGAACCATGGGGATAATACTGCACAGCTTGAAAACATGCATTATGTACCTAGCCCCTGGTTTTTTTGGGGTGGGGTGGGGTTGGTCACAGAAATCCTCATTTTCATTTTTAATTTTTTAAAAGTTTTTTATTTATACATTTTTCTTTAACATATCTAAGAGCTTAATAAGCAGTGTGATGTCTGAGTCAATTTACAAATATATAATCATAACAGTAATAACATTATTTATACAGTATATAATGATATTCTGCCAATTTCTAATTTCTACCTTTATTATTATCTAACCTTTGGTAAAACAGATCCCAAGTTAAGAAGTATCCTCTGTCTTCTTTATCTTTAATGTGAATAGAATAGAATAGAATAGAATAGAATAGAATAGAATAGAATAGAATAGAATAGAATTTTTTATTGGCCAAGTGTGATTGGACACACAAGGAATTTGTCTTTGGTGCATATGTTCTCAGTGTACATAAAAGGACAAGATACATTTGTCAAGAATGGTTGTCATAGGGTACAAATAAGCAATCAGGAAACAATCAATATTAATATAAATCGTAAGGATACAAGCAACAAAGTTACAGTCATACAGTCATAAGTGGGAAGAGATGGGTGATGGAAACGATGAGAAGATTAATAGTAGTACAGACTTAGTAAATAGTTTGACAGTGGTGAGGGAATTATTTGTTTAGCAGAGTGATGGCGTTCGGGGAAAAAACTTCTTGTGTCTAGTTGTTCTGGTGTGCAGTTCTCTACAGCGTCGTTTTGAGGGTAGGAGTTGAAACAATTTATGTCCAGGATGCGAGGGGTCAGTAAATATTTTCATGGCCCTCTTTTTGACTCGTGCAGCCTACCCATTTCTGCACAGTCTAATAATATTTTTCTAATAATATTTTCCTCTGCAGGAGTTTCCTCGTTTTTCCAATATTGTGCAAACACAATTCTCGCTGCTGTCAAAACAGGTACTATTAAATATACCTTCCCTTTATCATTTTTTTCTGGCAGTATACCTAACAGAAATATTTCTGGTTTTAGGTCTTTATATTGTTTAGTCATTTTCTCTAGCCATGTATGTATTTTCCTCCATTATTTTTTTTTGGCCTTTGGACATGTCCATCACATATGGTAATATGAGCCTGGTATGTAGTTCGATTTCCAACATTTGGCAGACATGTTTTAAACATCTTTTTGATTTCTTTGATAAACCCCTCCTGTCAGGATGCTGTCAATCCCATGGCCATCTGCTTCCTTTGGAGAGGTCCCAAAGAGGGGGTTGCCTCCCTTCTGAGCTTTTCTCAGGTACCCCCCACTCCAAAAGGGAGTCCTTCGAAGCCAGCCAATGGGGCACCCCCACCCTCAACGAGCGGCCAAGGGCTCAACTTACCTTTTGGCTCAACAAAATCTGATCCGGGGTCTCCTCCCAGCAGCTCTTCGTAACCCCTAAACTTCTCCGGCACCTTGAGGGTCTCCTTCTCCGGGCTCAAACGGGACCCCCCGGAATCGAGAGATTCCTCGACCTTCCCCCCCACCGAAGAAGGAAAGCAGGAAAAAGCGATCACAACAAACTCAGGTTATTTTCAAACGATGCTTTTGAGCAGAGGTCTTCAAACTTGGCAACTTTAAGAATTGAAGTCCACAAGCCTTAAAGTTGCCAAGTTTGGGGACCCCTGCTTTTGAGGAAGGTATCTAGAGCTTTGGTTCGACTTTCAAGGCCAGAATAAGAGAGTAACAGAGAATCGGAAGGGACCTTGGAGGTCTTCTAGTCCAACCCCCTGCTCAGGCAGGAAACCCTCTACCATTTCAGACAAATGGCTGTCCAGTCTCTTCTTGAAAACCTCCAGTTTTGGAGCACCCACAACTTCTGGAGGGAAGCTGTCATTCGTCTTAGCAATCGTATGTTGCTATCTGAGCTGTTTCTTTGTTAATGTTGATGTATTTATTGTCTTTCGGCTTTATATATTTTTTTATTCTATGGTTTTTATTGCAAGCCGTCCCAAAGTCATGCAATTTAGAAAGCGGGGTTTTGTGTAGGAGTTAAAAGTGCCGGCTTAGAAACCAGGAGACGGGGAGTTCCAGTCCCACCTCAGACATGAAAGCCAACTGGGTGACTTTGGGCCAATCACCAGGAGACGGGGAGTTCTAGTCCCATTTTAGGAATGGAATGTGATTTTGGACCGATCACCAGGTGTCAGTGATTTGTAGTCCTGCCTTGGACACAAAAGCTGTCAGGATGATTTTGGGCCAATCACCAGGAGACGGTGAGTTCTAGTCCTACCTTAGGCAGGAAAGTCAGCTGGGCGAGTTTGGGCCAATCACAAGGAGACGGTGAGTTCTAGTCCCGCCTTGGGCACAAAAGCTGTCAGGATGACTTTGGGCGAATCACAAGGAGACGGTGAGTTCTAGTCCCGCCTTAGGCATGAAAGCCAGCTGGGCGACTTCAAGCCAATCACCAGGAGATGGGTAGTTCTAGTCCCACCTTAGGCATGATTCACTTAACAACTGTGGCAGGGAAGGTCATGAAATGAGGCGAAACTCACTTAACAAATGTTTCACTCAGCAACAGGAATTTTGGGCTCAATTGTGGTCGTAAGTTGAGGATACCTGTAATCTGGCACCTCGCTGGCTCACCCACCTGAGTTATGAAGATGGGTTCGGTGGCTCCTTCTCCGCTACTCGTGAGCATCTCCTCCGCCGTAGAAGCGTCGTCCTCGGGTTCTGGAGGCAAGGCGTAGGCTTGGATCTGGGCAAAGAGTTTGTACAGCTCTCCAGAAACGGATCGGGAGGGCGGAACCAACAAGTGTGTAGACTTTTGTACCGAGGACAAATCCACCAGAAGAGGAGAGCTTGGAGATCCAGAATATTCCTCTTCTTCTGAAGAACCCAAGAGATTCATGTCTTCCAAGCCCAAGGTGGGAAGCTGAGACGGTTCCTCTTCTTCTTCTTCTTCTTCCTCTTCCTCTTCTTCCTCTGAAGAAACGGTCGGCAAGGCCACCTCTGGAAGGTCCCCTGATGCAATTAACGGGACGCCTTCTTCTAAATCCTCCCCGCTGGGATGGGAGATGGGCCTGGATCCCTCCTGATCTTGATCTTCTGCAGATGTTGCCCTTGATGGGAGATCCTTTTCCACCAGAAGCGATCGGACGGGTGAAAGAGGCCCACCCAAGTCTTCTTCTCCATGTTCAGACGATACCGGCAGTTCTGACCCTTTCTGTTCCAGCAAAGACGTTGCAATGGGTGCCGATTGAGTCAGTTCTCCGCCTTCTTCTTCTTCTGGCCCAACCATCGGAACAGCTTCTGACCCATCCTGTGCCCCTGAAGGCGAGTTTGGAGGGGCAACAAGTTCCAACTGTATCTCCAGTAGAGGTCCTCCTGAAGGGGTCTTCAGGTAAGGGAGGGATTCTGACCTGTCCTCTGGTAGAGGTGGAGGCTCAGACGGAAGGTGGCCTGATGAAGGTGGCTCGCTTGGTGGTGGCAACCCAGATGGACCTCGCGAAGCCAACTGAGACGGAGGAAGGAGAACTTCGGAAGGGCCCTGCCCCAAACCGGTCTGAGATGCAGGAGCCTTCCCAGCCAGGATCTGAACCAAGGAAGACTCAGGCAGGAGATCACTTTCATAGGACGCCCCCTCCAGGGAGGACGCGGGGGTAACAGCTTCGGCGTATAAACTGCTCACGGAGAAGCAGGCTGACCTCTCTTCCGGCCGAAGAGGAGACAGGATGGGCAGATCAGGATCGTAGGACAGGGAGAAGGATGAGCCCCCTGGAACAGCTGGTGAACCGAGTCCTTTGCTAGGATCCAGATCTGAGCCCGTCCACAGTTGCCAGAAAGTAGTCTCCAGAGCCATTTCGGCCGGCAAGGGCCGCTTTCGGACCTTGGGTAGCCGGGATTTAATCTAGAGAGACACAGAGAAGTTCAGGGCAGGGGGAATCGTAACCACAGGGGCCTCTGCCTTCTGGGGTTCATCTTGAAGTATCTCCTGACTTTAGAAGGGAATATCTGAAGCTCAGGGTTCTTGGGTCTCTCTGAGGTGGGTGGTTTTCTGGCAGACGTTTCATGACCCAGCTAGGGAACCTCACCAGTGCTAGAAGGGAGTGGGTGTGTGGAGAGGAGGAGGAGGATTATCGGGTCCTTTCGGGCTTTCTGAACTGGGTGGTTTTCTTGCAGATGTTTCAGGACCCAACTAGGTAACGTCATCATTGCTACAAGGGAGTGGGTGTGTGGAGAGGAGGAGGAGGAGAATTATGGGCTCCTTGGTGCTTTCTGAGCTTGATGGTTTTCTTGCAGACATTTCATGACCCAACTAGAGAACATCATCAGTGCTAGAAGGGAGCGAGGTTTGCTCTCTGTTGGCTTGTATATATCCCACTCCCTTCTAGCACTGATGATGTTCCCTAATTGGGTCAAAAATCTAAGAATACAACCCAGGTCAGAAAGCACTAAAAGACCCCACAGTCCTCCTCCTCCTCCTCCTCCTCCCTTCTAGCACTGATGATGTTACCTAGTTGGGTCATGCAAGAAAACCACCCAGCTCAGAGACCACCAAGGACCCCACAGACCACCTCCTCCTCTCCACAAACCCTCCTCCCTGACCTATCTGGGTAACGAAATAGTACCCTTAAATTGTCCAAGAACAGCTGAAGGCATAGTGCAGATAGAGGAGGATACTTTCCTTCCTACAGTAATATTTTTATGCGGTCATATTTTTCAAAGCATCAGCTCTCTGCTTAATTGACACATGCCGAACTCTTCAGATGGACACCTTGTGACCACGAATGGTTTACAAAGACAAGCCAAAAACCCATTTTTCTCCAAAAATTTGTTTCTCCCAGTGCCTAGCCAGGTGCCTCTCAGAGTGCTAATACAGGTAGAGGTGACCCTCAACTTACAACAGTTTATTTAGTGACCAAAGTTACAACGGCACTGGTTAAAAGTGACTTAGGCCCATTTTTCACACTTACGACCCTTGCAGCCCTCCCCAAGCTCAGGTGATCAAAATTCAGACGCTTGGCAACTGGCACGTACTTATGACGGTTGCAGTGTCCCGGGGTCGCGTGATCATGATTTGCGACTCGCCCCGCTGACTTCCGGCGAGCAAAGTCAATGGGGGAACCAGATTCGCTCAACGACCACGTGAATCACTTAACAACTAGAGTGATTTGCTTAACAATTGCAGCAAAAAAGGTACAAAATTCACTTAACAGCTGCCCAGCTTAGCATCAGAAATTGTACGGGTAGTTCTCGACTTACAACCACAATTGAGCCCAAAATTTCCGCTGTTAAAGTGAGACCTTGGTTGAATTTTGCCTTGTTTTACGCCTTTTCTTGCCACGTTTCTTAAGTCAGTCACTGCAGTGGTTCAATTTGTCACACCGTCATTAAGCGTATCCGGTTTTCCCATTGACTTTGTTTGTTGGGAAGTCACAAAAGGGGATTCGCGAGAGCCCCAGGGATGCTGCAACCGTCATAAGTACATGCCAGTGGCCAAGCCTCTGAATTTTGATCACGTGACCTGCTGCAAAGGCCGTAACTCTGAAAAACCAGTCACAAGTCACATTTTACAACACTTTTTACACACTAGACTAGACAACACAGTATCAACAGTAGAGACCTTCAAATTACTAGATTCTATCATATCTCAAGACCTAAAATGGTCACCTAACATCAAAAACGTCATCAAAAAAGCACAACAAAGAATGTTCTTTCTGCGCCAACTCAGGAAGCTCAAACTGCCCAAAGAGCTGCTGATTCAGTTCTACAGAGGAATCATTGAGTCTGTCATCTGCACCTCCATAACTGTCTGGTTCGGTTCTGCAACCCAACAAGACAGACACAGACTTCAGAGCATAATCAGAACTGCAGAAAAAACAATTACTGCCAACCTGCCTTCCATTGAGGACCTGTATACTGCACGAGTCAAAAAGAGGGCCGTGAAAATATTTACTGACCCTTCGCATCCTGGACACAAACTGCTACCAACTTCTACCCTCAAAACGTCGCTATAGAGCACTGCACACCAGAACAACTAGACACAAGAACAGTTTTTTCCCGGACGCCATCACTCTGCTAAACAAATAATTCCCTCACCACTGTCAAACTATTCACTAAGTCTGCACTACTATTACTATCAGTCTTCTCATCGTTCCTATCACCCACCTCCTCCCATTAATGACTGTATGGCTGTAACTTTGTTGCGTGTATCCTTATGATTTATATTCATATTGATTGTTTCCTGATTGCTTACTTGAACCCTATGACAACCATTCTTGACAAATGTATCTTGTCCTTTTATGTACACTGAGAACATATGCACCAAAGACAAATTCCTTGTGTGTCCAATCACACTTGGCCAATAAAAAATTCTATTCTATTCTATTCTATTCTATTCTATTCTATTCTATTCTATTCTATTCTATTCTATTCTATTCTATTCTATTCTATTCTATTCTATTCTATTCTATTCTATTCTATTCTATTCTCTATTCCATTCCATTCCATTCCATTCTACTCTATTTTTCAGTGCCGCTGCAACATTGAATGGTCACTAAACGAAATGTTGTAAGATAAGGACCTCCTATCCTAAATTTTATTCCCTTTAAGCCATCCACTCTGGACCAAATGGACTAACTCCCCAGCCCTTCCCGATTCCTCCCCCTGCACCAAAATCGGAAAAGGTCGAACCCCCCCCCCAAATTCCTGTTTTAATGAAGCGTTTTTTACCACCCATTTGTACCTCCCGGTTGGCTTTGACAGGTATAAAAACACGTGGCTTCTCCAGCTTGGAAACTTTCTTCCTCACCAGTTTAATTCCCAGTTTGTTTTGGAGGAAACTGGTGAGCAGAGGTGGGTCACCTTGGGAAAGAGGAGAGGAGAGGAGAAGAGAAGAGAAACATCGTTTTGAAACACCTGGCAAGAAAAAAAATATCCCCTTCGTTTGCAGGGAGTCCTTGACTTACGATCGGACGCAAAAGAACCGTTCCAAGTTACAACAGACCCCTAAATGGTATTTATGATCTGGAGTCCAAGTTCCACCCTACTGCCCTGCGTTCACGTGATCACATTTTGGACGCACGGCAAACCAACCACCACCCAAAAAAATGTTGATAATGAGTAATGACTACGCATTATAATGACTACTTGCGTAATGACTAAGATGACTTATGATTGTTAATTCGGGGCTCAATTGTGGTCATAAGTCAAGGAATACTTGTATTTTTTGTTGTTGCTGCCTGTTGGCCGCCGGCCCCTCCAGCAGCCGAATCAGAGGAGGAGGAGGCGTGGGAGTCCAGGCCAGTATCAAGGCAATCTAAGAGCTCCCGGGGGAAGAGGGAGTGGAGCTGGCACAGAGAGAGAGACAGAGGCGGAGCCTGGGCTGTCCATCAGCCCTCAGATGGAGAGTCAACAGGTGGAGGTGGCTGATGAGGAAGAGGAGGAACAGCTGGGTCCAGTGCCTGACGCGCAGATGCACAGAAGGCAGAGGAGAGGAGAGCAGTGGGAATCTATGGGCCGGTCCTTGGGACGGAAGAGCCACTGCTGCTAGCAAAGCCCCACCCTAGCTCTGGGGATAAAAGGCAGGGGGCGGAGATGAATAGATGGGGCAGACAACTATTCCTCTCCCTGCCGGCCGGACTTGTTAGCCTGCGGTGAAAGAGAAACTATTTGCCAGGGCTGCTGGCGCCCCTAATAAAGGAATTCTTGAGTTAACTTCAGAGGGTTTGTCGTCTTTGGGGAGCTGGGTCAGAACATGCTTTTACAGAACATGTAGAGTCTTAAAGGGATTATTCCAGGCCTGTAAGGGGAAGGAGTGGCAGAATCTGGGGACAGAGTCAAAAGAGGACTAAGCCTAGAATCCCTACGTAGTCACAAACGATCCAAACTTCCTTGAATTCCATGGATCTTTATCTAATTCCTAGCAGGTGCTAACTTTTAGTCGAGAAGATTCCTGTGCACAAGCTTTTTAGCAATAAAGCAGTTTAATTGGACCTTCGTGTGTGGACCTGGCACATGTGCCTGACAACCCCAGGAAGAACGGCAGGTAGTCCTCGACATACAACAATTCCTTGAGCGACCTTTCGAAAAGACAAGGGCACTGAAAAAAAAAAGTTACTTACGACCATCGTAGCCTGTGATCAAAATCAAGAGGCGTGGCAACCGGCTCCTATTTACGACGGTCGCCGTGTCCCGGGGCCCAGGTGATCCCCTTTTTGTGACCTTCTGGCAAGCAAAGTCAACGGGGAACCCAGATTCGCTTAATGACCGTGTGACTAACTTAACAACTGCAGGGATTCACTTAACAACTGTGGAAAACAAGGTCGTAAAAAAGGGCAAAGCTCAACATTTTTCTCGCTCAGCAACGGATGTTTTGGGCTTAGTTGTGGTCATAAGTTGAGGACTACCTGTACAGCGACGGGCGTCCTTTCCCCAAGATGGAAAGGAACAGATTTTAAGAAGCACCCTCTGAATTTCTCATATCTCTTTGCTGCATTTCAGGGGGCAAAAGGCCAAGAGGGACGGTCCCTCTTCTGCCCCAGGGAAGGCCCCACCCATGGCCCCCGAGCAGCCGGTACCGCTTCTGGATGTGGTGAACGGGTTGCCGTAGAAGGTCAGCTCCGCCAGGGAGGGAAAGAGAGCCACGGCCAGCAAGTCTTCTTCATTTTCGATCTGCAAATCAAAAGACGGAGAGGCTGTTCAGGCGGAGGGAGCAGGGTTTGCACTGATGATGTTCCCTAGCTGGGTCATGAAACGTCTGCAAGAAAACCACCAAGTTCAGAGAGCACCAAGGACTCCACACTTCCTCCTCCTCCTCCTCCTCGCAAATTCCATTCCCTTCTAGCACTGATGATGTTCCCTAGTTGGGTCATGAAACGTTTGCAAGAAAGCCACCAAGCTCAGAGCACACCAAGGACTCCACACTTCCTCCTCCTCCTCCTCCTCCTCCTTCTCCTCCTCCTCCTCCTCCTCTTCCTCCTTGCAAATTCCATCCCCTTCTAGCACTGATGATGTTCCCAGCTGGATCATGAAATGTCTGGAAGAAAACCACCAAGCTCAGAGAGCACCAAGGACCATTCATGATCATGATCTATTTTAAATACAACAAAGGTTTCTGCAGACAAAAAAACACAACTGCGCCATGAGCTCACACGTGCCCCCCATTGTGGCCAATCCCTTCATGGAAGGAGTCGAAATCGAAGCCCTAAACTCCTTCACAAGGCTCCCACCCACCCACTGGCATAGCTACGTGGATGATACTTAGTCTTAGTAAATAGTTTGACAGTGGTGTGGGAATGAGTTGTTTAGCAGAGGGATGGCATGGGGGAAAATTGTCCTTGCGTCTCGTTGTTCTGACATGCAGTGCCCTATCCTATAGCATCATCCAGAGGGGAGAAGTTGAAACAATTTATGTCCAGGGTGCGAGGGGTCAGTAGATATTTTCACAGCCCTCTTTTTGACTCGTGCAGTATGCAGGTCCTCAATGGAAGGCAAAATATGACTTGTGACCAGTTTTCACCCTGGCAACCAAGGCAGCATCCCCGCGGTCACGTGATCAAAATTTGGACGCTGGGCAGTTGTCACATACTTAACAAAAGGCAACTGGACTTTGTTTTTTCTTGAAGACATTTCACTTTCACCTATTTCCAGTCTACAACACGGTCCCTTCGGCAGTTCCAAGAGGGCTCCACCCCCATTTGCGCCACTCAGGTGACCCTGAGGGCACAGGCAAACCTCCAAGTGGCCCCAGTGACTCTCAGAGAGAGGACTAACGACCAGAGGACTGCAAGAAGTATAAATCCTTTCGTTCTTCACCATTCACTCAGAACTGAAGAAGCTTCTCGGATGAGAAGCGAAACCTCTTCAAGGAAAAACAAAAGTCCGGTTGCCTTTTGGAAAAAGCACCTTTGGGACAACCATGGCCTGGATGACGGAGAATCTCCAGAGATATTCAAGTTTTTCACCATTTCCAGGTACTCCATGTCCATCCCGTGGTTGCAAAACATCCACCCGGCTTGGAGTAACATCGAAAGAAGACCCCGGTCACCTGGTTGTTGGCAAGACTGAGAAATCTCAGCTCGGGTAAGGGAAGGAGGAACTCCGTGCTGATGCTGGGACAGGGGAGCTTGGAATCCTCCAGAGGTGAAGGAGGCCTTGCCTGAAAGAAAGACAAGAAGAACGGAACCTGCAGACACCTGGGACAATCACTCGCTGAAGAGGCCTCCTCAAGATAGAATAACAGAAGAGTCGGAAGGGACCTTGGAGGTCTTCTAGTCCAACCCCCTGCTCAAGCAGGAGACCCTGTACGATTCCAGACCAATGGCTGTCTGGTCTCTTCTTAAAAACCTCCAGTGATGGAGCACCCACAACTTCTGGATGTAGGCTGTTCCATAGATCTGTCGGTGTGTCAATCATCTATCAATCATGTCTGTCTGTCTGTCTGTCTATTATCTATCTATCTATCCTGTTTCCCCCAAAATAAGACATCCCCTGATAATAAGCCCACTGTCTTATAAATATATATATATATATATATATATATATATATATATATATATATATATATATATATATATATATATATATATATATATATATATATATATATATATATATATATATATAATATATATATAAGACAGGGTCTTATTTTCAGGGAAACACAGTATCTATCTATCTATCTATCTATCTATCTATCTATCTATCTATCTATCTATCTATCTATCTATCTATCTATCTATCTATCTATCTATCTATCTATCTATCTATCTATCTATCTATCTATCTATCTATCTATCTATCATCTATCTATCTATCTATCTATCTACCGTGTTTCCCCAAAAATAAGACATGTCCCGAAACTAAGCCCCACAGGGCTTTTTCGGGACATGCCTTGAAATAACCCCCCCCCTGAAAATAAGCCCCCCCACTACTTCCGGGGGAAAGGGGGGGGACATGCCGGGAGCCGCTCTTTTTGCGGCGGCACTCTTTTGGCCCCGAAAGAGAGAGAGAGATCTCTCAAGAAGTTTCCCTGCAAAGACCTGCTGAAAAGAGAAGCCGCGAACTTCCAGACGCTGGTAAAGTGAGCGCCTCGCAGCCCGGCCCTCCCCTGCATTCCCCCCCCCAATTGATTATCTTACCAGCGTCTGGAAGTTCGCGGCTTCTCTTTTCAGCAGGTCTTTGCAGGGAAACTCCTTCAATGTAAAGGAGAAGTTCTCGCGAGTGCGAAAAGTTGTTAATTGGTTGCACTCGCGAGAACTTCTCCTTTACATTGAAGGAGTTTCCCTGCAAAGACCTGCTGAAAAGAGAAGCCACGAACTTCCAGACGCTGGTAAGATAATCAATTTGGGGGGGAATGCAGGGGAGGGCCGGGCTGCGAGGCGCTCACTTTACCAGCATCTGGAAGTTCGCTGCTTCCCTGTCACCGCCTTCCTCACTCACGTCGCGCCCCGCCCCATCCCCCGCCCGGTGGTCAAAGTCCTTCAAAGCATTTTAAAGGGATCCATTTTGCCTGCCATGAAGGGAACCAATGTTCCCCGAAGAAAAGGAGGCAAGCATTGGTTCCCTTCATGGCAGGCAAAATGGATCCCTTTAAAATGCTTCGATGGACTTTGAAGCATTTTGAAGGGACACCCTCCTACCTCGATCGCGTTCTTCGATCTTCTCTCCACGGCAGCCCATTCTGAAAGAGAATGCCTCACGAGTTGGAGAACTTTGAAAGCCTCGCGAGGCGTTCTCTTTCAGAATGGGCTGCCGTGGAGGGAAACTCCAGTAAGTGGTGCGTTTCGCGGTTCTGCGGAGTTTGGAGCTTTGGGGCGAAGGATGGGGCGGGGCGGCGAGCGAGCGACCGAGGTGGCGGCAGAAGGGGCAGCAGAAGAGCGCGGAGCCCAAGAGCGGGTCAGCAGGAGCCCCGAGTAGAAAGCGCCGGCTGCTGTGCCCAGGCGGAACGGCTCCCCCTTGAGTTCGGAGCCGCCGCCGCTACTGCTGGGAGCCGATGAATTATTGATGGCAGCAAGTTCGAGGCAAAAGAGGGGCTTAGCTTAGTCGGGAGGATCTCTGTGCTTCTTTGTAATAACGGGTGTTGACTCCTGCGTTTTAAAGCCACCTCTTGCCAGTCGCCCTTTGGCACGGCTGGCGCACAGAGATCCTCCCGACTAAGCTAAGCCCCTCTTTTGCCTCGAACTTGCTGCCATCAATAATTCATCGGCTCCCAGCAGTAGCGGCGGCGGCGAGCAAGAGAGCAGCAGCCGCAGCAGCCGCTTCAATAAGAGAGAGCAGGAGGAAGCAGGGCGGGGAGGAAAAAGCTGGTGCGTGAGCCGTTCTTGCCGGCTGCCTGCAGAGAGGAAGCAGCGGTGACAGCGGCGGCCGCTGTGCCGGTAGCAGCCAGAGCAACGGCGGCACCGGTGGCGGCGCATTCGGGACTCTCCCTTCTCGCCACTGCCATCCCCAGCATTATGTTCCCGCAACACGTGGCGGCCGCCTCCCCGGCAAGGGCCGATGGCGGCGAGGAGGACATGGGAGGAGGAGGACAGAAGGGAGGCGGAGGAGGCGAGGCAGGGAAGAGGAGGCGCAGGCAGCGGAGGAGACGCGGAGGATGAAGTGGGAGCCTGCGCCGCGCTCTCCAGCTACCTCCTGCTTGCCTGCGCGCTGAGCGCCGCCCCGGTGGGTCTCAAGTGCTTTTCGCTGGGCTCCGAACTCAAGGGGGAGCCGTTCCGCCTGGGCACAGCGGCCAGCGCTTTCTACTCGGGGCTCCTGCTGACCGCTGGGATCTCGCTCTTGGGCTCCGCGCTCTTCTGCTGCCCCTTCTGCCGCCACCTCGGTCGCTCGCTCGCCCCCCCGCCCCATCCTTCACCCCAAAGCTCCAAACTCCGCAGAACCGCGAAACGCACCACTTACTGGAGTTTGACAGCTCTGGGGTTTCCCTCGGCTAGGGGAAAAAATCTTGCATAGTGCAGAAACTCTTCTCGCTTCGAGAACTTGCTAATTCTCGCGAGAAGAGTTTCTGCACTATGCAAGATTTTTTTCCCCCTAAACAGATTAGCCGAGAGACCACGGAGCTGCCGAACTTCAGTAAGTGGTGCGTCGCGGCCTGCCTGCACCCCAAAAATAATAAGCCATCCCCCGAAAATAAGGCCAGGGGCATTTTTGGGGGGTCAAAAAAATATAAGCCCCTGTCTTATTTTCGGGGAAACACGGTATCCATCCATCCATCCAATCCATCCATCCATCCACCCATCTAATCTATCCATCCATCCATCCATCTATCTAATCTATCCATCCATCCATCCATCCATCCATCCATCTAATCTATCCATCCATCTAATCCATCCATCCATCCATCCATCCATCCATCCATCCATCCATCCATCCATCCATCCATCCATCTAATCTATGTATGACTTAGAATCTAAGGGCTGGAAGGGACCTTGGAGGTCTTCTAGTCCAACCCTCTGCTCAAGCAGGAGACCCTCTACCAATTCAGACAAATGGCTGTCCATTCTTGAAAGCCTCCATTACAGGTAGTCCTCGACTTACAACAATTCATTTAGTGACGCCTCAAAGTTACAACAGCACTGAAAAAAGTGACTTTATGACCGTTTTTCACACTTAACGACTGTTGTAGCAGCCCCACAATCAGGTGATCAAAATTCAGACGCTTAGCAACTGACTCATATTTATGACGGTCGCAGAGTCCCCGGGGTGACGTGATCCCCTTTGGTGACCTTCCGACAAGCCAAGTCGATGGGGAAGCCGGATTCACTTAACAACCGCATGACTCGCTTAACAACTGCATTGATTCACTTAACAAAAGGGGCGGGAAAAGTCGTAAAATGGGGCAAAACTCACTTAAATAATTTCTCACTTAACAATATAATAACTTTGGGGCTAAAATGTGGTCGTAAGTTGAGGACTCCCTGTATTGGAGCACCCTCAGTTTCTGGAGGCAAGCCGTTCCACTGATTAATTGTTCTCACTGTCAGGAAGTTTCTCATTAATTAATTACCATTGGTTAATTAATTATCATTAATTGACCCTTGATTATACTGCCCTGCTTTGCAATTGCAATTTTAGCATCCGTTTTCCCCGCCTGCAGCAATTCTTTGGAAACAAGAATTGCTCCTATTTTGTTTCAACCACCCAAAGAGAACTGGATGGCCTGGGCAAAATTTGCCACCTCGCCAAATTCTTGTTGTGAGTCAAGAAAGGCAGAGAGAAGAATCTGAAGCCAAGGAAACCTTACCTGAGCCGTTTCTTCTGCAGGTCTGGCCTGAAAGATGACCTCTGTTGAAAAACATAAATAACCTCAGGGGGCTTGGAAGAAGAAGGCAGTAGCTCTGCCTTCTCTCCCATCACTCTGCTAAACAAATAATTCCCTCATCCACTGTCAAACTATTCACTAAGGCTGCATTACTATTAGTCTTCTCATCGTTCCTGTCACCCATCTCCTCCCACTTATAACTTGTTGCTTGTATCCTTACCATTTATTTTAATATTGATTGTTTCCTGATTGCTTATTTGTACCCTATGACGATCATTAAGTGTTGTACCTCATGATTCTTGACAAATGTATCTTTTCTTTTATGTACACTGAGAGCATATGCGCCAAAGACAAATTCCTTGTGTGTCCAATCACACTTGGCCAATAAAGAATTCTATTCTATTCTATTCTATTCTATTCTATTCTATTCTATTCTATTCTATTCTATTCTATTCTATTCTATTCTATTCTATTCTATTCTTATACTCCTGTGAATTAGGAAGGTGTCTATCTGAGCTGCGTGTGAATGTTATCTTGTTTCTCTGGGTCTAAAAAAATCTCTCTAATCTATCCATCCATCCCTTTCTAATTAGATCTATCTATCTATCTATCTATCTATCTATCTATCTATCTATCTATCTATCTATCTATCTATCTATCTATCTATCTATTCTATTCTATTCTATTCTATTCTATTATCTCCATCCACTCATTCATCCATCCATCCATCCATCTAGCATCCCTCGATTTGTCTCTGTCCGTCCGTCCGTCCATCCATCCATCCATCCATTCATCCATCATCATCATCATCATCATCATCATCATCATCATCATCATCATTATCTATCTATCTATCTATCTATCTATCTATCTATCTATCTATCTATCTATCTATCTATCTATCTATCTATCTATCTATCTATCTATCTATCATTTATCATCTACATCTATCTCATTTATCTGTCCATCCATCCATCCATCCATCGAACAGAGCCCCCAAAGACCCCAAAGGTCTCCTTCTCCTCCTCCACTTCACAAACCCGCCTCCCTTCCGGCACTGATGATGTTACCTAGTTTGGTAACGAAATGTCTGCGAGAAAACCACCCAGCTCGGAGAGCAGTGCTGACCTCACTGAAGGCCCAGGATGTAACCTGGCTAAAGTGAAGCCCTTACCGAAATCTAAAAGTGGAATGCATGATATAAACATGCAGCTGGGAAGAACCCTTTTGGGAGCAAATGATCAACAAGATAAATAAAATCAAACAAGTTTACTAAAACCAAAGATCTCCTTAACGACTGGGTGGATAAAACATTTCTTCATCACTTCGAGAGGGTTTCCAAGGAAGGAAAGGAGAAATGCATTCCACCCTGAGTAAGTAAGTATTACTTTTATGACTGAAAGGAGGCCTACCTGTCTTGTCTGGATCCTGGGTGTTTTGGGTTATAATGTAACTGTACTGCTGGTTGAGCCTTGGGGACCGATCCTGGGGGCGCTTCTGGGGAGAGTTTTTCCGGCAACGTAAGCCTGCCCGGATGCCCGACTTTGCCGATAAAGGATGGATGGAGAAGTGATTGTGGCCCAAGTAATGGAGATACGGCACCTCTTTAATTCCGTTTTTGTCCAAGTTCAGCTGCTTTAGCCTAAGGAGAGAAAAAAAAACCAGTTCTCAATTTATTACGGCACAGCAAATTTGGGGGGGGATAACCCACGCTATCGTTAGCGCCATCTGCCATCTCACATCTCTTACAGGAAGCTCGAAAATTATGTGGAAGTCATCCCATTGGGAGCACCAGCAGGTGAAAGTCTGTAGAGATTCTCCGTCATCCAGGTCACGGTTGTCCCAAAGGTGCTTTTTTTCAGGAGGCCACTGGACTTTCTTGGTTTTTTTCCCCTTTTGAAGACGTTTCGCTTCTCCTCCAAGAAGCTTCTTCAGCTCTGACTGGATGGTGCGGAAATGGAAGGATTTATATTCCTTGCAGACAGCTGGTCATTTTCATCCTTTTTAGAGAGTCCTTGAGGTCACTTGGAGGTTTACCTGGGTCCTCAGGGTCACCTGAGTGGTGCAAATGGTTCCTGTAGTCTACAGTTTTTTCCCTCTGGAAATCCATTCCTCCTCCCACATGCTTCGAAAGGTTTTTCCCACTATCCTGTCAGAGCTGAAGAAGCTTCTTGGAGGAGAAGCGAAACGTCTTCAAAAGAAAAAACAAGAAAGTCCAGTTGCCTCCTGAAAAAAGCACCTTTGGGACAACCCTGACCTGGAGGACTGAGAGTATCTACAGATTTTTAGCTATTCAATTTGGGATGAAGACCCTTGGATTGGTGTGGGAGTGGGAATGGATTTCCTGAGGGGGAAAATTGCAGACTACAGGAACCATTTGCACCACTCAGGTGACCCTGAGGACCCAGGTAAACCTCCAAGTGCTTCAAGGACCCTCTGAAAGGATGCAAATGACCAGCTGTCTGCAAGGAGTGTAAATCCTCCCATTTCCGCACCATCCAGTCAGAACTGAAGAAGCTTCTTGGAGGAGAAGCGAAACGTCTTCAAAAGAAAAAACAAGAAAGTCCATTTGCCTCCTGAAAAAAGCACCTTTGGGACACCATCGTGTGACTGACTTTGTCAATTCCAAGTGGCCAATTTCCAATTCTCAAAGAGTGTCAATTTTAACGCCGACTTCAGTTTGGGAAGATTGTGTCTATAGGGGTGGAAAAAATAAAGGATTCAGATTGGAAGTATCATCACAGGTTTGGGGTCTACAGCACTTAGATACCAGTAGCTTCTCTCGCATGGAGAGAAAATTCTAAGGAATGTTGGTCTGTAGCCGCCACCAAGCAGCTTGGTCAAAAGAGAATTTAACAGAATAACAAGAGTTGGAAGGGACCTTGGAGGTCTTCCAGTTCAGCCCCCTGCTCAAGCAGGAGACCCTATCCCATTTCAGACAAATGACTGTCCAATCTCTTCTTAAAAGCCTCCAGTGATGGAGCACCCACAACTTCTTGAGGCAAGCTGTTCCACTGGTTCATTGTTCTCACTGTCAGGAAGTTTCTCCTTAGTTCCAGGTTGCGTCTCTCCTTGAGAGAGTTTCCCTCCGTTGCTTCTTGTCCTGCCTTCAGGGGCTTTGGA
The DNA here is from genome assembly GCA_023053685.1 of Diadophis punctatus similis. Taxonomy (NCBI): domain Eukaryota; kingdom Metazoa; phylum Chordata; class Lepidosauria; order Squamata; family Dipsadidae; genus Diadophis; species Diadophis punctatus. The sequence continues at coordinate 1,606,935 of JALIGW010000036.1, read as the reverse complement.
GAATAGGTGGACCCCCTCTTCTTTGGGGCAGCCCCTCAAATACTGGAAGACTGCTATCATGTCACTCCTAGTCTTTCCATTTGATAGAGCAGACATCCCTAGTTCCCTCAATCAGAATAAAGAATACCAGAGTTGGAAGGGACCTTGGAGGTCGTCTAGTCCAACCCCCTGCCTAAGCAGGAGACCCTATCCCATCCCAGACAAATGACTGTCCAATCTCTTCTTAAAAATCTCCAATGTTGGATCATTCACAACTTCTGGAGGCAGGCTGTTCCACTGGTTAATTCTTCTCACTGTCAGGAAATTCCTCCTTAGTTCTAGGTTGCTTCTCTCCTGGATGAGTTTCCATTCAAAAAGCTATTGCTGAGGGTTCTTTAAGAGGATACAAACCGGTCCAGTCTCGCCTACCTTCGAAGATTGGCCAAACTGAGAAAGACACTGGAGTCAGAGAGATGGTTGTCATCTAGAAGCAAGACCTCCAACGCTGGGAACCTCGGGGAGTTCCTGATGTTGACAGAAAGAGAAAATGTCTACTGGCCACCTCAGTCCTCTCGTTGCTGTTTCTCCTGCCTTCCTTTCTTCCCTTGTACTCTCCCACCTTCTGTTTCTTGGGGAACTGAGACAAAACCCCTAGGCTCATGTCCAGAGGAAAATCCAAACAGGAATTCTGGGTTAGATGAAAAACTCTCCTATGGTTGTCTACGTACTTCTCTTTGCTGTTTTTGGAGGATAGATAGATAGATAGATAGATAGATAGATAGATAGATAGATAGATAGATAGATGATGGATGGATGGATGGATGGATGGATGGATGGATGGACGGACGGACGGACGGACGGACGGACGGACGGACAGACAGACAGACAGACAGACAGACAGACAGACAGACAGACAGACAGACATAGATAGATAGATAGATAGATAGATAGATAGATAGATAGATAGATAGACAGACACAGATATAGATAGATAGATAGATAGATAGATAGATAGATAGATAGATAGATAGATAGATAGATAGATAGATACATACATACATACATACATACATACATACATACATACATACATACATAGACAGACACAGACAGACACAGACATAGACAGACAGACATAGAGATAGATAGATAGATAGATAGATAGATAGATAGATAGATAGATAGATAGATAGATAGATAGATAGATAGATAGATAGATAGATAGACAGACACAGATATAGATAGATAGATAGATAGATAGATAGATAGATAGATAGATAGATAGATAGATAGATAGATAGATAGATAGATACATACATACATACATACATACATACATAGACAGACACAGACAGACACAGACATAGACAGACAGACATAGAGATAGATAGATAGATAGATAGATAGATAGATAGATAGATAGATAGATAGACAGACACAGATATAGATAGATAGATAGATAGATAGATAGATAGATAGATAGATAGATAGATACATACATACATACATACATACATACATACATAGACAGACACAGACAGACAGACACAGACATAGACAGACAGACATAGAGATAGATAGATAGATAGATAGATAGATAGATAGATAGATACATACATACATACATACATACATACATACATACATAGACAGACACAGACAGACAGAGACAGAGATAGACAGACAGACATAGAGATAGATAGATAGATAGATAGATAGATAGATAGATAGATAGATAGATAGATAGATAGATAGATAGATAGACAGACACAGATATAGATAGATAGATAGATAGATAGATAGATAGATAGATAGATAGATAGATACATACATACATACATACATACATACATACATACATACATAGACAGACACAGACAGACAGAGACAGAGATAGACAGACAGACATAGAGATAGATAGATAGATAGATAGATAGATAGATAGATAGATAGATAGATACATACATACATACATACATACATACATAGACAGACACAGACAGACAGACAGACACAGACATAGACAGACAGACATAGAGATAGATAGATAGATAGATAGATAGATAGATAGATAGATAGATAGATAGATAGATAGATACATACATACATACATACATACATACATACATACATACATAGACAGACACAGACAGACAGAGACAGAGATAGACAGACAGACATAGAGATAGATAGATAGATAGATAGATAGATAGATAGATAGATAGATAGATAGATAGATAGATACATACATACATACATACATACATAGACAGACACAGACAGACAGAGACAGAGATAGACAGACAGACATAGAGATAGATAGATAGATAGATAGATAGATAGATAGATAGATAGATAGATAGATACATACATACATACATACATACATACATACATAGACAGACACAGACAGACAGAGACAGAGATAGACAGACAGACATAGAGATAGATAGATAGATAGATAGATAGATAGATAGATAGATAGATAGATAGATAGATAGATAGATAGATAGATAGATAGATAGATAGATAGACAGACACAGATATAGATAGATAGATAGATAGATAGATAGATAGATAGATAGATAGATAGATAGATAGATAGATAGATAGATAGATACATACATACATACATACATACATACATAGACAGACACAGACAGACACAGACATAGACAGACAGACATAGAGATAGATAGATAGATAGATAGATAGATAGATAGATAGATAGATAGATAGATAGACAGACACAGATATAGATAGATAGATAGATAGATAGATAGATAGATAGATAGATAGATAGATAGATAGATAGATAGATAGATAGATAGATACATACATACATACATACATACATACATACATACATAGACAGACACAGACAGACAGACACAGACATAGACAGACAGACATAGAGATAGATAGATAGATAGATAGATAGATAGATAGATAGATAGATAGATAGATAGATAGATAGATACATACATACATACATACATAGACAGACACAGACAGACAGAGACAGAGATAGACAGACAGACATAGAGATAGATAGATAGATAGATAGATAGATAGATAGATAGATAGATAGATAGATAGATAGATAGATAGATAGATAGATAGATAGATAGATAGATAGACAGACACAGATATAGATAGATAGATAGATAGATAGATAGATAGATAGATAGATAGATAGATAGATAGATAGATACATACATACATACATACATACATACATACATAGACAGACACAGACAGACAGAGACAGAGATAGACAGACAGACATAGAGATAGATAGATAGATAGATAGATAGATAGATAGATAGATAGATAGATACATACATACATACATACATACATACATAGACAGACACAGACAGACAGACAGACAGACAGACACAGACATAGACAGACAGACATAGAGATAGATAGATAGATAGATAGATAGATAGATAGATAGATAGATAGATAGATAGATAGATACATACATACATACATACATACATACATACATAGACAGACACAGACAGACAGAGACAGAGATAGACAGACAGACATAGAGATAGATAGATAGATAGATAGATAGATAGATAGATAGATAGATAGATAGATAGATAGATAGATAGATACATACATACATACATACATACATAGACAGACACAGACAGACAGACAGACACAGACATAGACAGACAGACATAGAGATAGATAGATAGATAGATAGATAGATAGATAGATAGATAGATAGATAGATAGATAGATAGATAGATAGATAGATACATACATACATACATACATACATAGACAGACACAGACAGACAGAGACAGAGATAGACAGACAGACATAGAGATAGATAGATAGATAGATAGATAGATAGATAGATAGATAGATAGATAGATAGATAGATAGATAGATACATACATACATACATACATACATAGACAGACACAGACAGACAGACAGACACAGACATAGACAGACAGACATAGAGATAGATAGATAGATAGATAGATAGATAGATAGATAGATAGATAGATAGATAGATAGATAGATACATACATACATACATACATACATACATAGACAGACACAGACAGACAGAGACAGAGATAGACAGACAGACATAGAGATAGATAGATAGATAGATAGATAGATAGATAGATAGATAGATAGATACATACATACATACATACATACATACATACATACATAGACAGACACAGACAGACAGACACAGACATAGACAGACAGACATAGAGATAGATAGATAGATAGATAGATAGATAGATAGATAGATACATACATACATACATACATACATACATAGACAGACACAGACAGACAGAGACAGAGATAGACAGACAGACATAGAGATAGATAGATAGATAGATAGATAGATAGATAGATAGATAGATAGATAGATAGATAGATAGATAGATAGATAGATAGATAGATAGATAGACAGACACAGATATAGATAGATAGATAGATAGATAGATAGATAGATAGATAGATAGATAGATAGATAGATACATACATACATACATACATACATACATACATACATACATAGACAGACACAGACAGACACAGACATAGACAGACAGACATAGAGATAGATAGATAGATAGATAGATAGATAGATAGATAGATAGATAGATAGATAGATAGATAGACAGACACAGATATAGATAGATAGATAGATAGATAGATAGATAGATAGATAGATAGATAGATAGATAGATAGATACATACATACATACATACATACATACATACATACATAGACAGACACAGACAGACAGACACAGACATAGACAGACAGACATAGAGATAGATAGATAGATAGATAGATAGATAGATAGATAGATAGATAGATAGATAGATACATACATACATACATACATAGACAGACACAGACAGACAGAGACAGAGATAGACAGACAGACATAGAGATAGATAGATAGATAGATAGATAGATAGATAGATAGATAGATAGATAGATAGATAGATAGATAGATAGATAGACAGACACAGATATAGATAGATAGATAGATAGATAGATAGATAGATAGATAGATAGATACATACATACATACATACATACATACATAGACAGACACAGACAGACACAGACATAGACAGACAGACATAGAGATAGATAGATAGATAGATAGATAGATAGATAGATAGATAGATAGATAGATAGATAGATAGATAGACAGACACAGATATAGATAGATAGATAGATAGATAGATAGATAGATAGATAGATAGATAGATAGATAGATAGATAGATAGATACATACATACATACATACATACATACATAGACAGACACAGACAGACAGACACAGACATAGACAGACAGACATAGAGATAGATAGATAGATAGATAGATAGATAGATAGATAGATAGATAGATAGATAGATAGATACATACATACATACATACATAGACAGACACAGACAGACAGAGACAGAGATAGACAGACAGACATAGAGATAGATAGATAGATAGATAGATAGATAGATAGATAGATAGATAGATAGATAGATAGATAGATAGATAGATAGATAGATAGATAGACAGACACAGATATAGATAGATAGATAGATAGATAGATAGATAGATAGATAGATAGATAGATAGATACATACATACATACATACATACATACATACATACATACATAGACAGACACAGACAGACAGAGACAGAGATAGACAGACAGACATAGAGATAGATAGATAGATAGATAGATAGATAGATAGATAGATAGATAGATAGATAGATAGATACATACATACATACATACATACATACATAGACAGACACAGACAGACAGACAGACAGACAGACACAGACATAGACAGACAGACATAGAGATAGATAGATAGATAGATAGATAGATAGATAGATAGATAGATAGATAGATAGATAGATAGATAGATAGATACATACATACATACATACATACATACATACATACATAGACAGACACAGACAGACAGAGACAGAGATAGACAGACAGACATAGAGATAGATAGATAGATAGATAGATAGATAGATAGATAGATAGATAGATAGATAGATAGATACATACATACATACATACATACATAGACAGACACAGACAGACAGACAGACACAGACATAGACAGACAGACATAGAGATAGATAGATAGATAGATAGATAGATAGATAGATAGATAGATAGATAGATAGATAGATAGATAGATAGATACATACATACATACATACATACATAGACAGACACAGACAGACAGAGACAGAGATAGACAGACAGACATAGAGATAGATAGATAGATAGATAGATAGATAGATAGATAGATAGATAGATAGATAGATACATACATACATACATACATACATACATACATACATACATAGACAGACACAGACAGACAGACAGACACAGACATAGACAGACAGACATAGAGATAGATAGATAGATAGATAGATAGATAGATAGATAGATAGATAGATAGATAGATAGATAGATAGATACATACATACATACATACATACATACATAGACAGACACAGACAGACAGAGACAGAGATAGACAGACAGACATAGAGATAGATAGATAGATAGATAGATAGATAGATAGATAGATAGATAGATAGATAGATAGATACATACATACATACATACATACATAGACAGACACAGACAGACAGACACAGACACAGACAGACAGACATAGAGATAGATAGATAGATAGATAGATAGATAGATAGATAGATAGATAGATACATACATACATACATACATACATACATAGACAGACACAGACAGACAGAGACAGAGATAGACAGACAGACATAGAGATAGATAGATAGATAGATAGATAGATAGATAGATAGATAGATAGATAGATAGATAGATAGACAGACACAGATATAGATAGATAGATAGATAGATAGATAGATAGATAGATAGATAGATACATACATACATACATACATACATACATACATACATACATACATAGACAGACACAGACAGACACAGACATAGACAGACAGACATAGAGATAGATAGATAGATAGATAGATAGATAGATAGATAGATAGATAGATAGACAGACACAGATATAGATAGATAGATAGATAGATAGATAGATAGATAGATAGATAGATAGATAGATACATACATACATACATACATACATACATACATACATACATAGACAGACACAGACAGACAGACACAGACATAGACAGACAGACATAGAGATAGATAGATAGATAGATAGATAGATAGATAGATAGATAGATAGATACATACATACATACATACATAGACAGACACAGACAGACAGAGACAGAGATAGACAGACAGACATAGAGATAGATAGATAGATAGATAGATAGATAGATAGATAGATAGATAGATAGATAGATAGATAGACAGACACAGATATAGATAGATAGATAGATAGATAGATAGATAGATAGATAGATAGATAGATAGATAGATAGATAGATAGATAGATAGATAGATAGATACATACATACATACATACATACATACATACATACATACATAGACAGACACAGACAGACAGAGACAGAGATAGACAGACAGACATAGAGATAGATAGATAGATAGATAGATAGATAGATAGATAGATAGATAGATAGATAGATAGATACATACATACATACATACATACATACATACATACATAGACAGACACAGACAGACAGACAGACACAGACATAGACAGACAGACATAGAGATAGATAGATAGATAGATAGATAGATAGATAGATAGATAGATAGATAGATAGATACATACATACATACATACATACATACATACATACATACATAGACAGACACAGACAGACAGAGACAGAGATAGACAGACAGACATAGAGATAGATAGATAGATAGATAGATAGATAGATAGATAGATAGATAGATAGATAGATAGATAGATAGATACATACATACATACATACATACATACATACATAGACAGACACAGACAGACAGACAGACACAGACATAGACAGACAGACATAGAGATAGATAGATAGATAGATAGATAGATAGATAGATAGATAGATAGATAGATACATACATACATACATACATACATACATACATACATAGACAGACACAGACAGACAGAGACAGAGATAGACAGACAGACATAGAGATAGATAGATAGATAGATAGATAGATAGATAGATAGATAGATAGATAGATAGATAGATAGATAGACAGACACAGATATAGATAGATAGATAGATAGATAGATAGATAGATAGATAGATAGATAGATAGATAGATAGATAGATAGATAGATAGATAGATAGATAGACAGACACAGATATAGATAGATAGATAGATAGATAGATAGATAGATAGATAGATAGATAGATAGATAGATAGATAGATAGATAGATAGATAGATAGATAGATAGATAGACAGACACAGATATAGATAGATAGATAGATAGATAGATAGATAGATAGATAGATAGACAGACACAGATATAGATAGATAGATAGATAGATAGATAGATAGATAGATAGATAGATAGATAGATAGATAGATAGACAGACACAGATATAGATAGATAGATAGATAGATAGATAGATAGATAGATAGATAGATAGATAGATAGATAGATAGATAGATAGATAGATAGATAGATACATACATACATACATACATACATACATACATACATAGACAGACACAGACAGACAGAGACAGAGATAGACAGACAGACATAGAGATAGATAGATAGATAGATAGATAGATAGATAGATAGATAGATAGATAGATAGATAGATAGATAGATAGATAGATAGATACATACATACATACATACATAGACAGACACAGACAGACAGACAGACACAGACATAGACAGACAGACATAGAGATAGATAGATAGATAGATAGATAGATAGATAGATAGATAGATAGATAGATAGATAGATAGATAGATACATACATACATACATACATAGACAGACACAGACAGACACAGACAGAGATAGACAGACAGACATAGAGATAGATAGATAGATAGATAGATAGATAGATAGATAGATAGATAGATAGATAGATAGATAGATAGATAGATAGATACATACATACATACATACATACATACATAGACAGACACAGACAGACATACAGACACAGACATAGACAGACAGACATAGAGATAGATAGATAGATAGATAGATAGATAGATAGATAGATAGATAGATAGATACATACATACATACATACATACATACATACATAGACAGACACAGACAGACAGACACAGACATAGACAGACAGACATAGAGATAGATAGATAGATAGATAGATAGATAGATAGATACATACATACATACATACATACATACATACATACATAGACAGACACAGACAGACAGAGACAGAGATAGACAGACAGACATAGAGATAGATAGATAGATAGATAGATAGATATAGATAGATAGATAGATAGATAGATAGATAGATAGATAGATAGATAGATAGATAGATAGATAGATAGATAGATAGAGATAGATAGGCAGGCAGGCAGGCAGGCAGGCAGGCAGGCAGACAGACAGACAGACAGACAGACAGACAGACATAAATAGATACAGTAGATAGAGAGCAAGCCCTACTAGCACTGATGATGTTCCCTAGTTGGGTAATGAAACGTCTGCAAGAAAACAAGCAGGCTCAGAGAGCACCAAGGAGCCCTCATTTCAAATATTCTCCTTTACTGGCAAGGTAAACTCACACTCTCATAGACGCTGAGCTGAATGGAAGGTAACCAGGATCCGGAGGAGTAAACCAACATGGGAAATCCTACATCTGCTTCCTTAAGCTCACAGTAGAAGAGGAGACTGTCTTTTTCACTTTGCCCAGGAACTTACCACTCCGGGGCAGCCAGATTGAGGGGAAGTGAAGAAAGTCCGTTGGCCGTCAGGTGAAGAGCTTTCAGGTGCGGTAACATTCCCAGAATCCGCACGTCCTCAGGAGATAAGTTGTTGTAGGAGAGATCCAAGATCTGGGGAAGAAGCAAAACGTCTGGGGTGGGCCCTTATTCCCCCTTTAAACCATCATTAGCTTGAGAGTGGGGGGAAAGGCAAGGCACCCACCTCACAGGAGTCTAATTCCAGCAAGCGTGGAAGTCAAGATACAGGGGGTTTATTGGTTAAGGCTTCAGGCTAGAAACCAGGAGACGGTGAGTTCTAGTCCCGCTTTAACCTGGCTGGATGGCTTTTAGACCTGACTTAGGCATGAAAGACAGTTGGGTGAATTTAGGCCAATCGCAAGGAGACGGTGAGTTCTAGTCCTGCCTTAGCCATGAAAGCTGGCTGGGTGACTTTGGGCTAGTTACTAACTAGGAGGTGGTGAGTTCTAGTCCCACATTAGCCATGAAAGCCAGCTTGGAGACTTTGGGCCCACCCACCCCCCTCTCTCTCAGCTCAACCCACCTCACAGGGTTGTTGTTATGGGGAAAATAGGAGGAGGAAGTATTGGATATGCTTGTTGCCTTGAGTTATTTGTAAATAAAAGTGGGACGAATGAATGAATGAATGAGAATGAATGAGAATAAATGAATGTATCTATCTATCTATCACTCTCACTATCAATCACTCTATGTCACGATGTAAATATTGTCAGTTGTGAGTCTACGAAGGGTGATGCACCCCTATCCTAAATATGATGGTACTTTCCAATACAAGCAGAACACGTGATATGATGTTTTGCGCATGTCTACATTCCTATCCACCATTAATCACTTCTGTTATACCTTCCGACCTGGAAGGTCGTGTTACATAGCAAAGATGTAGTTTATTCAGGATTTATTGTTTTTGTACTGAAATAAATATTTTCTATTAGACATTTAATCTCGGTTTCATTTCTAAATGATTGAATTCCAAGTAAAAGTTCCAGATCTCGCCTCTATGAGATATTCTTCCCTTAACATGGTAGCAATCAGACAGCTCGAAGTTTATCTTCAACTTAACATGGTAGCAGAGGATGGTTCGAAGTTTATCTTCAACTTAACACTCTATCACTCTGTCACTCTATCTCTATCTATCTATCTATCTATCTATCTATCTATCTATCTATCTATCTATCTATCTATCTATCTATCTATCTATCTATCTATCTATCATCTCTCTATCTCCATCCATCCATCCATCCATCCATCCAATGAACCCTGCAGTTTAGCAGCAAAAGTGCTTGGGGCTGAGGCGGCCTTTCCCAACTGACTTTACAAACAATATAGAACATGTGAAACTGGTTTTTAAATTGTAAAAATGTAACATACCCGATTCCCAGCTGGAATTCATGCAACCTTCCCTTTTGCCCTTCGAACTTACTTCCAAGTGAGGAAAATCCCCAATCCTGACTTTAAGATTCCTCAGACCGTTCAGAGAAAGTTCCAGCTCCCGAAGGCCAGGAAAGTTACGAAAGGTTTCTAGACGAATGTTAAAATAGAGACATGTTTAAAAGGCGACCACCTGAAATAGACCGTTGGTTTGGCCCAATGTTCCAGCAGCCAATGATAAAACATTCTGTGGTATTTTAACCACCACTAATGAAAGATCTTGCTAAAAATATTGTTTTGGTTTTACAACGGCATTGTAACTTCGAATGATCCAGTGGTGGGTTCCTACCAGTGCGGTCCACTCTATAGCACCGGTAGTGGCCCACTGGTGACGTCACAGTACCGGTGCGGTCGGTTGCCGGTGCCTGGGCGCCACAATTTTTTTTAAAAAAATTTAATTTATTTTTTAAAATTTTCTTCTGCGCATGCCCAGAAGCTGAGTTTCCGGCACTGCTCATGCGCTGCCTTCCTACCCCACAGAGAGTCCAAGCAGGGGAGGATGGCTGAGGGAGCGTGTGAGACGCTGAAAGAACGGGCGGCAGGAGCTATCTCAGTTCCCCTCCCTTCAGCACTCCGAGAAGCCACGAACGTGCGGTGATGATCCCAGGCATTTTCGCACGTTTGAGGCTTCTTGAGCTGCTGAGGGGAGGGGGAACGGGCGGCAGGACCTATCTCAGTTCCCCTCCCTTCAGCAGTCTGAGAAGCCATGCCCACCTGGTCACATGGCTGGCAAGCCACACCCACAAAATAAGCCACGCCCATAAAGTGGTAGTAAAAAAATTAGGAACCTGCCCCTGGAATGATCACTGAATGAATTGTTGCCCCCTCGTAGGGGAGAACGGCAGCACAATAAATAATTAGGAACGTAAAGACATAAATAAACTTCAGCACCCCCTGCAGTCAGAATGGACCAACCAGCCATGATTCATCCAAGGCACCCCGAAAACTACGAGTGATGCCCCCACCATGTGGTTCCCTTACCTAAAGTCAACAGATTTTCGGTGGCGTTGATGTAGGCGACAGAATCGAACTGCATGAAATCACTCTCCCTCGCCTGTCGAAACGGGAGAGCAAACAAACTCGGTATCTTCACTTCTAAGGGTCCCTTCCTGAGCAGCTGACCCCACACCCCCTCCTTCGACAGAATCCCTCTGAGCTACAGTTAGTCCTCGACTTACAACCGCAATTCAGCCTGAGATTTCTGCTGCTAAGCGAGAGAGGAGTTGAAGGGAGTTTTTCCCCGTGTTACCGACCATTCCTGCCACATTTGTTAAACGAATCACTGCGGCTGTGACGTTAATAACATGGTCATTAAGTGAATCTTGGCTTCCCCCCATTTGGCTCAGCATGGCAAAAGGCCGCCAAAGGGGACACTGCAGCCGTCATAAGTACAAGTCAGTTGCCAAGCGTGTCAATTTTGATCACGTGACCACGGGGATGCTGCAACCGTCGTAAAGTGTGCCAAGCGGTCATAAGTAAGTCCCTTTTTTCAGCGCCATTGTAACTTTGAACGGTCACTAAGTGAACTGTTGTAAGTCGAGGACTACCTGTAAAAATAAGAAACAAGTCCCAGCCACCCAAGGGGAAAAAGAAAGTGAACCAAGCCACCCAAAATGCGATCTGTAAGGGGCCCTCTGTACCCCAACATCTGGGGGACCCACCCAGCCCCTCCCCATGAAGCAAAAGGATGTTGTGGGTTCGAATTCCTACTCACCAAGGCGTAATTCTGGTGGCTGATATTCACGGAGCACAAATCCGAAGGGTTTTCCACATGGTGGAGCTTCATCTGGAAATCACAAGCCAGAGAAAATGGGGCCAGTCAGACAAGCAAAAAAGGAAAAGTCAAAACCAATTTCCTATGCATTGGTGATACAAGAATACTCTGTACAATGGGTCCCTGTGTATGTGAGTGTGTGTGAGTGTGGTAGTATTTCAACGGGGTCTGTGTGAGCTGATGGATGGACAGGATAAAGGGAATATGCTGAGGCCCTACAAAGACGGTAGAGAAGAGCAAGTAGGATGAATAAGGGATCTGGAGGCTAAACCAGAATAACAGAGTTGGAAGGGACCTTGGAGGTCTTCTAGTCCAACCCCCTGCTTAGGCAGGAAACCCTAAACCATTTCAGACAAATGGTTGTCCAACATCTTCTTAAACCTCCCCAGTGTTGGAGCATTCACAACTTCTGGAGGCAAGCTGTTCCACTGGTTAATTGTTCTAACTGACAGGAAATTTCTCCTTAGTTCTAAGTTGCTTCTCTCCTTGGTTAGTTTCCACCCATTGCTTCTTGTTCTACCCTCAGGTGCTTTGGAGAATAGTTTGACTCCCTCTTCTTTGTGGCAGCCCCTGAGATATTGGAAGACTGCTATCATGTCTCCCCTAGTCCTTCTTTTCATTAAACTAGACATACCCAGTTCCTGCAACCGTTCTTCATATGTTTTAGCCTCCAGTCCCCTAAATCCTCTTTGATGCTCTTCTCTGCACTCTTTCTAGAGTCTCAACATCCTTTTTACATTGTGGCGACCAAAACTGGATGCAGGATTCCAAGTGTGGCCTTACCAAAGCGTTATAAAGTGGTATTAACACTTCACGTGATCTTGATTCAGAGGATGAGTGGTTGAGGGAACTGGGCATGTCTAGTCCAGGTCTCCAAATTTGTGGACTTCAGCTCCCAGAATTCCCCAACCAGCATTGGGAATTCTGGCTGCAGTTATTAAGCAAAATCTGGCCTCTCCATTGAGTTTGCTTGTCCAAAGGTCGTCAAAGGGGATCACGTGACCCCGGGACACTGCAACCGTCATAAATATGAGTCAGTTGCCTACTGTCTGAATTTTGATCGTGACCATGGGGATGCTGCAACGGTCGTAAGTGTGAAAAATGGTCTTTTTTTTTAGTGCTATTGTCCCAAAGGTGCTTTTCAAAAAGGCTTATTTGTTTTTTTTTCCTTGAAAACATTTCACTTCTCATCCAAGAAGCTTCTTCAGTTCTGACTGAATGGTGAGGGAATGAGAATCTCCAATAGACTGTAGCTGTAACTTTGAACGGTCACTAAATGAATGGTTGTAAGTCGAGGACTACCTGTATAATCTCGTTGGCCTATTTCTGCTCAGTTCTCAAGGACTTTCTCATGAGGCTCCTTGACCCTTGTCCTTCCAAGATCTTAGACAGCTAATGTTGTGGAGCCGGAAGGAACCCTGAAGGTCATCTAGTCCAACCCTCTGCAAAGGGCAAGAGAACCAAGCAACGCAACAAAGACCAGACTCACCAGCTGGGCCCTGTTGAGGACTTTCTCTACCCTGGGGCACTGGGCTTTCCGCAAACACTCTTGCCAGCTCTGCTGGGCAGCTCTGGTTTCAAACAGCCATTCGACCTTGGTTTTCTCCACATTATGACGAGCCACCTGCCAGTGACCGGCTCCTGGAGTGATATGCGCAGAAACAAAAACCAGGTGCACCCAGTTAAGAGAACTCAACTAAGGTGAGCTTTAAGTTCCTTTAGTCTAGAGACTCTAGTGGTTAAACCAGTACATGGTAAGTTCTACCTTAGGCGTGAAAGCTGGCTGGGTGACTTTGGGCCAATCACCAGGAGACGGTGAGTTCTAGTCCTGCCTTAGCAATGAAAGCCGGCTAGGTGACTTTGGGCCAATTTCCAGGAGATGGTGAGTTCTAGTCCCACCTTAGGCATGACAGCTGGTTGGGTGACTTTGGGTTAATTACCAGGAGATGTGAGTTCCAGTTCCGCCTTAGCCATGAAAGACGATTGGGTGACTTTGGGCCAATCACCAGGAGACGGTGAGTTCTAGTCCTGGCTTAGGCATGAAAGCCCATTAAGGACCCCACAGTTCAACCCTGCGCTACAAATCTTCTCTTCTACGGGAATCTTTTCCTAAACCCTCCAGCAGGATTTCGGCAAAGGGAGAAGTGGAGAAATTCACACAATATGTTTGCACTCTTTGCACAATTGCCTCAATGTTTTGAGAGGGTGACAGGCTACAGACTGGGAGGACTACTCTAGAGAGTCCCAAAGGTGTTTTTTTTTCCAAGAGGCAACTGGACTGTCTTGTTTTTCTTTGAAGACGTTTCGCTTCTCATCCAAGAAGCTTCTTCAGCTCTGACTCTTCAGAAGAAACTTCCCGGATGAGAAGCGAAATGTCTTCAAAGAAAAACATGAAAGTTGGAATAAAATAGAGCTGGAAGGGACCTTGGAGGTCATCTAGTCCAGCCCCCTGCTCAAGCAGCAGATCCTATACCATTCCAGACAAATGGCTGTCCAATATCTTCTCAAAAACCTCCAGTAATGGAGCACCCACGATTTCTGGTGGCAAGCTGTTCCACTGGTTAATTGTTCTCTGTGTCAGAAAATTCTCCTTAATTCCAGGTTGCTTCTCTCCTTGATGAGTTTCCATCCGTTGCTTCTTCTCCTGCCTTCAGGTGCTTTGGAGAATAGGTTGACCCCCTCCTCTTTGTGGTAGCCCCTCAAATACTGGAATGCTGCTATCATGTGCCCCCTGGTTCTTCTTTTCTCTAGATTGGCCAAACTCAAACAATGCAGCTGTTCTTCATATGTTTTAGTCTCCAGGACTTTCATCATCATAGTTGCTTTTCTCTGAACTTTTTCCAAAGTCTCAACCCCTTTTTTCCTTGTATGGTAGTCCAGTTGCCTCTTGAAAAAAAGCACCTTTGGGACAACCATGACCTGGATGACTGAGAATCTCCGCAGACGTTAGTCTAGAAAGAGAAGCAGAGCCACTCTGGGGAGGCGTTTCCAGAATTTTCTCCTTTTTCAGCTGCAAAGAAACCTTCCCCAGTTCTTAAAAAACAAAGGCATATCCGGACACGTTACCTTCTTCGTATCGAGGCTGCAAAAGGCTTTTAGCGGGGAAGCAGTTGGTGGGGTAACCCTGCCCATCATCCAGTTTATACAAGGCCGCCATGGTCTTCCTTCCTCAGCCCTTAAGGCAAAGCAAGAGGTTCATTAAAACATTTCCAGCAACGGAAAAAAAACCCACAGCTTTTGAAATCGCCCTCAATAAAGTCCCAGGGGAAGGAAGTTCATCTGCATATCTTGAGGCATAAAATTACGTCCTGGTTCCGAGAGAAATAAAACCACGAAAGTTGTCGTCTGCTTGAAATGATGCTTAGATCTGGCCTGCAGGGCCGCCAAGTAAGGGACGTGCATAAGCGCACAATCGTGCCTACCGTTCCTGTCCTATTGTACCCATATATTCATACCTCTTTTACTCTTATTCATGCTTGTAATATTACATATATATTCAATCATGTTTTACTGTTTGTACTTTGCTTATAATCATATATGTTTGACAAATAAACAAATACAAATACAAATACAAACAGCGAAGGACCGGCCCGCAGAGCCTCTGCCAGCAAAAAGGAGCTCGGGGGGGCTGTGTGCGGCCCTCCCGAGCTCCGTTTCCGCTGGCAGAGGGTTGCAGGAGGCCATCCCAGGCAAAAACAGAGCTCCGGAGCCCGTTTTCTCTGGCAGAACACTCAGGCCACCACAGCCCCCCCCCCGGCACAAGTGACGTTGAGCTGGCCATGCCCATCCTATCCACACCCACCCCGACCTCCCAAGGTCAAACACAACCCTGATGCGGCTGTCAATGAAATAGAATTTGACACCCCTGGTTTATGGTTTTAGTAGGTCATAGAAATCCTGAATCCAGGGGAGACCCTCCCCCCCATGTCACTGCTTAACAAAGCAGCCAGACCTCTGTGACACGGCTCACAGGGACCCTTCTCAGCAGGCCCTGCCAGGAGGAGACCACCACCTGCCCAGACCAGCAATGCGGGTGGTACATGGCGATGTGAGGGTTCAAATCAACGTCAACCGTCGCTGCAATGTCCCGCTCCAATGCCAGCCCCCGGAGACCTCGTCACCCCCCTCATGGAGCCTGCCACCCCCCTCACGGAGCTTGTCACCCCCCTCACGGAGTGCAGCAAATGCCGGCTACAAAGTAAGCAGAGGGCCATGCGAGTTCTCGGGTGGGTGGGGGGCCTGGAGGGCTATCACCGTTCAAACCCTGGGCTTAGAAATCCCGAGATTTTAAACCACGTCCATTACTTCTGCTTCAAATCCATCAAAGACGCTGGAATAAGAGAGAATAAGGGCTGGTAGCGTTCCTTGAGGTCATCTAGTCCAATCCCCAACCCCTTGGGGTAGGAATCTAAATGAAACCATCTTAGGGTATCATAATCCCATGTTCCACTTTCTGGGCTGCTAAGAACAACTCTTAAGTAGCTTCAAGCAGCATCCTTTCTCATTATTTTTTTTAAAAAGGGGCTATAGGTAGTCCTTGACTTATAAACCACAATGGAACCCAAAAATTTCCGTTGCTAAGCAAGAGAGTTGTTAAGTGAGTTTGGCTCTGAGCACCACCTTTGACACACAGTGTCCTATGTCGTTTTGTAAACTCACATCTCTTCTTTTAAAAAATACACGCCATAAGCTGCTTTAAGAGATTCCCAAAACTTGACTGCACCGTCTGATGATTGTATATTGTTATAATAAGAGATCAATCTTTATACCAATTTTATGTGTATTGTTTGTATATTAGCAAAATATATAAACAAAATTATGATAGTTGCAGTTTTTTGGGGTCATGTGATCCCCTTTTGCGACATTCTGACAGGCAAAGTGACAGAGTCATTTAACAACAGTGCGACTAACTTAACATCTGCAGTGGTTCACTTAACAACTTTGAAAGCTCACTGATCAAATGACTTGCTTAGCAACAGAAATTTGGGGCTCAATTGTGATCCTAAATTGAGGAATACCTGTAATCCTTCCAGCAACCTTGCAAGGTAGGCCAGGCTGCTTGATAAACACCGACCTACAACTTTGCAGGCTGGGTTATTGAAATAACACGCCTAACGTGCTTGTTGAAGTAACCCCTTTTTGAGTTTATGCAATTCACCAAACCCCGGCGGGGGGGGGGGGAACCCTAACCAAAAGCTAAAAGTTAGCCCTGACCCAGATTTGGCCGTTTGGGCCAATGTCTCTGCTGACATTGGCCTAACCAGGTTAAGAGGTTGTCTTGTGGAGGCAGCCACTGCCATTCCCCCTAAAAAGCGGAGAACCTCCAAAGTCTCCTGCAACTACAACCAATTTTGGTCACCATACTACAAACAAGATGTTGAGATTTTAGAAAGCAACTAAAGTTGCTCTTTAAAGAAGAGCAACTATGATGATCAAGGCCTGGAGACTAAACCACAGGAATAATGGCTGCAGGATTTGGGTCTGGCTAGCCTGAAGAAAAGAATTAGGGGTGACATGATAGCAGTGTTCAAGTATTTGAGGGGCTGCCCCAAAGAGGAGGGGGTCAAATTATTTTCCAAAACACCTGAAGGCAGGACAAGAAACAATGGATGGAAACTAACTGAGGATAGAAGCAACCTGGAATTAAGGAGAAACTTCCTCAGTAAGGACAATTAACCAGTGGAACTGCTTGCCACCAGAAGTCAAGAAAAGACCAGACAGCCATTTATCTGGAATGGTATAGGTTCTCTTGCTTGAGCAGGGGGCTGGACTAGAAGACCTCCGAGATCCCTTCCAGCTCATTCATTCTATTCTATTCCTCCCCCAATCCGCCAGTATGTGATAGGCGAGGACTACATAAACCATAATCCACACCCGCTCCTGTTGTGGGGGCAGGCCAGCTGGGGGAGGAGATGGGGATTGTAATACCAGACTGGAAAGAGCCCCAACTTGGGCAAAGACAGCTGAATGAATGAATGAATTAACGGGGAGGGGAATATATAATTAAAACTTCTTATTAAGGGGGGGGGGAGCAAACCATAGAGCGTCGAGTCCTCCCGTGTCTAGAAAGGCCCCCTCGCTTTTTCTCTCCCCACCCCCCCCGCGGGAGGGAGGACGACAGCGGCTCCGATTCTAGTTTCAGCCCCCGGCTGGCCGATTGTCCTCGGGCTCCTTTCGCCGGTCCAGCGAACCGCGATTCCCTCACGCTTCCCTCACGATGCCCCCGGTAGCCATGGCAACCCGTCCGCCGGGAACTCCACTTCCCAGGCTGCTCCGCGCGCGGGCGCGGCTTCCTATAGGGCGGCGCTTCCCCGTCCCGGCGTGCTTTGCGCCGCCCTCTCCCAGCTCAGCCAATCGGCGGCGAACAGGTCGCGAAGGTGGAAAGGAGGAGCCAAGATGGCGGCGAAAGGCGGTGGTGGCGGCGGCGCGGGAGGCGGAGGCGGCGGAGCAAACAAGAACGGGATCCTGGACAAGGTAGCGGCCCTCGGCCGGGGCGTCGCGGGGATAGAGAAGGCCCCTCGGGGATGAGGCATGGAGGGCGGCCGGGGTGAAAGCCTTCCCGACCCAGTTCGTCTCAGCAGCGTCTCCCCACCCCGAGTAGGCCGGCCTGGCTCTCCACATCGCCCCGGGAGCTGAGGGGGCCGCTGTGCCTCAGGAGAGAGAGGCCGAGCCCCGCTGGGATAACCCCGCGCCTGTCAGAATAGCGGGGACTACAACTCCCAGAATCCTCAGCCGCCCGTCTGGGAGACGCAGATGTCGCGGGGGGGGGGGGGAGAGAAGGAACTGCTCGTCGTTGATTGGCCAGCTGGGAATTCTAAGAGTCCGCATTCACACGTGTTGACCCCTGGGATCCTGCAGAGAGAGCGTAGTTCTACTTTAATTTAGTATTTTATCTCCTATATATTGCGTTGTCCACGTATTATTTTATATTTATGTCTATGTATGTGTATCTGTTGATGCTTTATTTATATTGATATTTATGCTGGTACGTACAGGTAGCTCGACTTGCGACGGTTCCTTTAGTGACCGAAATGACAGCGACACAGACAAAAGTGACTTATGACCGTTTGTCACACTTAACAGCCATTGCAGGACCCTCGCGGTTCCATGATCAAAAGTCAGATGCATGGCAGCTGGCCTGTGTTTATGACATTTGCAGGCCACATCATGTGATCAAAATTGGGACACTTGGCCACTGACTCGTCTTTATGACGGTTGCAGTGTCCGGGGTCACGTGATCCCCTTTTTGGGACTCTTTGACAAATGGGGAAGCCAGATTCACTTAATAGAATAGAATAGAATTCTTTATTTGCCAAGTGTGATTGGACACACAAGGAATCTGTCTTTGGTGCATATGTTCTCAGTGTACATAAAAAGAAAAGATACATTTGTCAAGAATGGTTGTCATAGGGTTCAAGTAAGCAATCAGGAAACAATCAATATTAATATAAATCATAAGGATACAAGCAACAAGTTACAGTCATACAGTCATAAGTGGGAGGAGATGGGTGATAGGAACGATGAGAAAAACTAATAGTAATAGTAATGCAGCCTAGTGAATAGTTTGACAGTGGTGAAGGAATTATTTGTTTAGCAGAGTGATGGCGTTCAGGGAAAAACTGTTCTTGTGTCTAGTTGTCTTGGTGTGCAGTGCTCTACAGCGACGTTTTGAGGGTAGGAGTTGAAACAATTTAGTTGAAGCAATTTAACCGTGTGACTAAGTCAGCAGCTGCAGGGAGAGAGTAGTTTTACCGTAACTTAGTATTTTATCTCTTACATTGTGCACGATTTTTTTAATTTATGTGTATGTATGTGTATTGGCTGATGTTTTATTGAAATTATTTGTGCTGGTATGTATACATCAGTGATGGCGAACCTATGGCACGGGTGCCACAGGTGGCACGCGGAGCCATATCTGCCGGCACGCGAGCCATTGCCTAGCTCAGCTCCAGCACACATGTCTGCGCCGGCCAGCTGATTTTTGGCTCGCACGGAGGCTCTGGGAGGGCGTTTTCGGCTTCCGGAGGGCCTCCGGGGGGACTGGGAAGGGTGTTTTTGCCCTCCCCAGGCTCCAGGGAAGCCTCTGGAACCTGGGGAGGATGAAAAATGGGCCTACCAGGCCCACCAGAAGTTGGGAAACAGGCCATTTCCAGCCTCCAGAGGCCCTCCGGGGGAGTGGGGGAGGCCTTTTTCGCCCTCCCCAGGCATTGAATTATGGGTGTGGGCACTCGCACATGCGCGATAGCACGCGTGCATGCACTTTCGGCACCCGAGGGAAAAAAGGTTCACCATCACTGGTATAGATAGTCCTCGACTTGAAAGAGTTCATTTAGTGACCGAAATGACAGTGACATGGACAAAAGTGACTTACGGCCGTTTTTCACATGACCGTTACAGCATCCCTGTGGTCACGTGATCAAAATTCAGACATTTGGCAACTGACTCGTCTTTATGATGGTTGCAGTGTCCTGGGGGGGGGGTCATGTGATCCCCTTTTGGCGACCCTCTGATGAGCAAAGCCAATGGGGAAACTGGATTCATTTAACAGTGTGACTAAGCAAGTGCAGTGATCCACTTAACAACCGTGGCAGGAAAGGTCGTAAAATGAGGAAAAATTAACTTAACAGGCTGTAAATCGAGGATCACCTGTGTAATGTGTTTTATTAGCATAGTAGGTCAGTGACTGCATGACCGCAGTAGATGCTAAATAAAATAAAAACGACACTGGACCAAGCTGGATTTGAACAGCATCCTAAGCATCCCGCCCCAAATATTGGTGGGGTGGGTTTTTAGATTAATGTGAATCAATCCCTGCATCACATTGTGCAAATCTTAACTCACCTTTGTTAACTTTGCCTTGTGAACACAGTAGTAGTGGCCATATCTTTGGAATGCTGGGCTGGCTTTTCAGAGGGCGATGTTTTGTTTAATCCTTTTTTTCATACTACAGTTCCCAAGTTAAACTTTGGGGTGTAGGCATACTGATAGCCCTCGACTTACAACCATTATTTCAGTCACTGTCCGAAGTTACGTCACTGGAAAAAAGTGACTTAAGATTGTTTTTCACATGACCGTTGCAAGCATCCCCGTGTCACATCATCAAAATTCAGACATTTGGCAACTGACTCATATTTATGACGGTCACAGTGCCCCGGCATCATGTGATCCCCTTTTGGGACCTTCCAACTAGTAAAGTCAATGGGGGAAGCCAGATTCACTTAACAACTCGGTTAAATGTTGTAAAACAGGGCAAAATTCACTAAATGTGTCACTGAGCAACAGAAATTTTGGACTCTATTGTGGTCATAAGTCGAGGACTATCTATTTAAAGGTCTGAAGTACTGTGTGGAATCCTTACTCTTTTGCTGTGCTTATTTATTAATTAAAGAGAATCAAGTCCTTCTCCGTGTTTTCCTCCGGTCTCTTTTCAATTTCACAGGCAGATTCCCTCGCCCTATGCAGCTTTCCTTAGATTGAAAACAAAAATAAAATCATTTTTCGCTTCTAGTCCTGTCCAGACATCGGTTATTGGATCTTAAGAAACAGAGGAGGAAAGCTTTTCATAACAGCATTGACTTCCCTTGGTTTCCCCCCCTTGCTTCTGTGTTGAGAATAAAAACACACGGTGTTGTCTGGATCTGAGCCTTTCAGCTCTTGCCTTAGAGGACATTCTGGTCCATAAGCAATAAGCAAGTTTACTGCCCCATTTGACTTTTAAAAAAAGGTTAGAATTAAGTTGTCATCCCAGACCGTTGACAGTTGAAATTTTTTTAGATATGGCCGTTGGGTTTCAGAAAGGATGATGTGTCTTTCTTTGAAGCTAGCAACAGGAAGTCAACCAGTAGGAGGAAGAAACGCCAAAATGAGAAGTGAGGTGAGGTTACGTTAGACATTAATAAGAGAGTTACTTGATTGACTCCAGCAGGCTGTGTTCATATTCAAGTTAGTGCTCGGCTTATGACCACAATTGAGCCTACAATTTCCGTCGCTAAGCAAGACGGTTCTTAAGTGTGTTTTGCCCCATTTTACAACTTTTCTTGCCCCAGTTGTTAAGTGAATTACTGGAGTTCTTAAGTTAGTCGCATGGTGGTTCAGTGAATCTGGCTTCCCCATTGACTTTGCCAGGCAAAAGGTCCCGAACAGAGATCAGTGACTCTAAGCCAAGGCGATCGTCATAAATACGAGCCAGTTGCCAAGCGTCCGATCCCATGACCAGTGGGATGCTGCAACGGACGTAAGTGTGAAAAACAGCCCAAGTCACTTTTTTTCAGTACTGCTGTAGCTTTGAATGGTCGCTAAAAAAGAATGGTCGAGGACTCCGTGTATCTAGTAGCACTCCAAAGTTAGAATTAAAGCAGCAATGGGCAGCCATTGTCCAGCTTCTTCTTGCTTTAGTCAGGTGCTATTATGGGGTTCAAGACCCCCGTGGTTTTTGCACGAGAAGATGCTAGAAAGTTGGCATTTTGGCAAAATTGGAGTACGTTTAATATTAGCATTGGCACTAGATCCTCCATGCTACGTAGCATATCGGATAGCAAGGGATCGTCAGCAATTTCAGTCTGGGGCGAATATTTCAGGATCTTCCCATGTGATGTTTAGAGTCCTCAAGTCTTCCATGTAGGTTCTTTGCTGTGTATTTTGAGGGTGTCCCCTTGGGGGTTTGGCATGGGGGAGGGGCGTCCATCTCATTGCCATACAGTTTTAACGAAGAGTTCGCCAAATAAGAGCTTTGGGTGAATACTGGGTGAAATTATCATGGAAGAAGTATGTTTAATGCTTGAATTTAAATATAGCTTATTATTTACAATTAGAGAGATATATACTTCACCTTTCCTCCAGGGGTTCAAGACAAGATACATAGCACCTTCCTGAACAAATACAGGTAGTTCTCAATTTACGACTACAATTTATGTTGCTGTGCAAGACAGTTAAGTGAATTTTTGCCTCATTTTACGACCTTTCTTGCCACAGTTGTTAAGGGACTCACTGCAGTGGTTAAGTTATTCATACGGTTGTTAACTGAATCTGGCTTCCCCATTCCCCAATGGAGAAGCCGGATTGACTTAACAACCGTGTTGCTAACTCAACCACTGCAGACATTCACTTAACAGCTGTGGCATGAAAGGTCGTAAAATGGGGGGGGGGAAATGTTTCACTTAACAATAGAAATGTTGGGCTCAATTGTCATAAATCAAGGACCTTGCCTGCAGCAAGAAGCATGAATGAATTGCTTTGTTTGCACAACAGAACTAGTGATTAATTTAAGAATAATGCACTCGGTAAATCTAATTTTGTGGATGCACAGTACATCCTGAATAATCACCTGGGCAGGATTCTCCAAAGGTGTTTGCTTACTTTGTGGTCAAGCTTGTCATTTGAAACATAAGCCCAATATAGCAATAGCAATAGCACTTAGACATATACTGCTTCATAGTGCTTTACAGCCCTCTCTAAGCGGTTTACAGAGTTCAGCATATTGCCCCCAACAATCTGGGTCCTCAGAAGGATGGAAGGCTGAGTCAACCTGGAGCCTGGTGAGATTTGAACAGCTGAACTGCTGAACTAGCAGTCAGCTGGAGTAGCCTGCAGTAGCTGCATTTAACCACTGCGCCACCTCGGCTCCTAAGACAACCCTGTGTGTCTTTTCACCAGCAGCAGTCATGTTGTTAAATCTGAATTTCACAACCAGATCCAGAGTAGTGCTTGTCAAGAACTATAGTCTTCACACAACCTACCAAGCATAATTCAGTTGTTTTAAATTAATTTTGTGTGAATCCAACACAGAATGGAAGTGAGGAAGCATTTGCCATCTCCTCCTCCACCCCCCTTAAATTTGTTTCTAACCCCTTAAATTTGTTTCTAGCTCCCTAAATTTGTTTCTAATCCCTTAAATTTGTTTCTAACCCTCTAATTTTGTTTCTAAACTTTTTTTGCCTCACAGTGGAAAATCGACGACAAACCCGTGAAAGTGGACAAATGGGACGGATCAGCGGTGAAGAATTCGCTGGATGACTCCGCCAAAAAGGTAAAAAAAAACCCTCCTCCCTTTTGGAATAGATGGACTCTTCCCCCCAAGCTCTTCCGATGTCTTTCCTATTAATTCCCCCATGCTTGTTTTCCTGCTGGTCAGCTTGGAATATCTGTCTGACTCTGTAGTGTATGTGTGTTCCTCTTCATTGCTTAAGGACCCTTTCCTCCTTAAGCTGTTGATCTGCCTCCCTGACAGCCCCCCATCACAACAAGCAAACCCTACTCCCTTGTAACACTGATGATGTTACATAGTTGGGTCATGAAATGTCTGCAAGAAAACAACCACACTCAGAGAGCACTTAAGGACCCCACAGTCTTCCCTCTCCTCTTCTTCTCCTCTTTCTCCTCCTCCTCTTTCTCTCCCTCCTCCACAAATCCCACTCCCTTATAGCACTGAAGATGTTACCTAGTTGGGTGATGAAACGTCTGCAAGAAAACAACCAAGCTCTGAGAGCACCTAACGACCCCACAGTCTTCCCCCTCCTCTTTCTCCTCCTCCTCTTTCTCCTTCTCTTCCTC
Source organism: Diadophis punctatus similis (assembly GCA_023053685.1). Classification (NCBI taxonomy): domain Eukaryota; kingdom Metazoa; phylum Chordata; class Lepidosauria; order Squamata; family Dipsadidae; genus Diadophis; species Diadophis punctatus. Next base: position 1,581,225 of record JALIGW010000036.1, on the reverse strand, counting down.
CTCTTCCTCCACTCCACAAATCCCATTCCCTTATAACACTAAAGATGACCTCATAGTCATCCTCTTTCTCCTCCTCCTCCTCTCTGCACACCCCACTCCCTTCTAGCACTGATGATGTTCCCCAATTGGGTCACAAAACATTGGTAAGAAAACTGCCAAGCTCAGAGACCACCAAGGATCCCACAGTCCTCTTCCTCCTCCCTCTTCCTCCTTCTCTCTGCAGTCCCCCCTCTCCTAGTGCTGATTATGTTACCTAGTTGGGTATCAAAACGTGTGCAAGAAAACCACCCAGCTCAGAGAGCATCAAGGACTCCATAGTCATCGTCCCCTCCTCCTCCTCCTCTCTGCAAACCCCAATCCCTTCCATCCAGCACTGATGAAGATCCCCAGTTGGGTCACAAAACATCTGTAAGAAAACCACCAAACACAGAGAGCACCAAGGACCTCATAGTCCTCTTCCTCCTCCCTGCAAACCCTCCTCCCTCTTAGCACTGATGATGGTTCCCCAGTTGGGTCACGAAACGTCTGCAAGAAAACCACCCAGCTCAGAGAGCCCCCCCCCCGCCACATTCCAACCCTGAGCCCCAAAGATTCTCTTCTTATCGGGGAACACCTTCCTTCCCTTTGAGGGTGCAAGTCCTGGGCTGACATGGACTCTCCTTTCCCAACCAGGTCCTTTTGGAAAAATATAAATACGTAGAGAACTTCTGCTTGATCGACGGGCGCCTTATCATCTGCACCATCTCCTGCCTCTTCGCCATCGTGGCTTTAATATGGGATTACCTTCACCCCTTTCCGGAATCGAAGCCGGTGCTTGCCGTCTGCGTGGTGTCATATCCTTTTTCCGCTCTCCCCGTCACGAAAGAGAATTCTTCGCTTCCCATCCTTCGCTGGTTGCTTTGTTGGGCTAGCGGGAAGCCCTGAGCTGAGTTTCCTGGCCTCTTTTTTTGGGGGGGCCAGGTTTAAGGAATGCTCAGGTGAGCTGAGCTTCCCAAGTCTGATGCTCTGGCCATTTTCAAGTGGAAAGTAAGCTGGTTCATCTCATTTATCTCTTTATCCCGGGCTGTTCTCGCGGGCCGGAGTTGTAACTTGGGTCACTAAACCAACGGTTGTAAATCAAGAACTACCGGCATTCATTCTGACCACTACAGATGGGTGGTCTCCGTTCCTTTGGATTTTCCGTTTTGTTTAACTGAATTTAATTTTGATTTATGGGTGGCCCTTACATAGCCACCCATCTTCTTAACCAACTCTGGGCGGCTCCTAATCCAAAATTAAAATAACTTATCAAATCCTGCTCAAACTGTAAGCAGATGAAACAAAGACGTGGCACCGAGTTACCCTTCCGAGGTGCCGCTCTCTAATTGTATGTCAGAGCTTGGAGCAAAAGCCAGCTCTTCACAGCTTCTCCAGGTGCTCAGCATCTCTCTGATTTATGACTTCTCCTTTTCCTGAAATTGCATATTACGTTGGAACTCAGCGTTTTACCCTGAGATACAGAAACTAACGGTGAATTTTTCCAGGGAATCTGGCTTCCGACCTCGTCTCCTTGAAGCGAGGATGTGAAGCCATCTTTGGTTAAACCGTGGCACCAAACACTCCTTCAAGGCGTGTCCTCTGGTGGGCCTGATCTCTCATTCAAAGCATAAATTTAGGTACAGGTAGTCCTCAACAACCATTTGCTTAGCAACCGTTTGAGGTTACAACGGCCCTGGAAAAAAAGGGAGTTACAGCCGGTCCTTGAAGGAGCCGAGGTGGCGCAGTGGTTAAAAGCAGCACTGCAACCTACTTCAGCTGACTAGTTCAGCAGTTCAGCTGTTCAAATCTCACCGGCTCAAGGTTGACTCAGCCTTCCATCCTTCCGAGGTGGGTCAAATGAGGACCCAGATTGTTGGGGGCAATATGCTGAACTCTGTAAACCGCTTAGAGAGGGCTGTAAAGCACTATGAAGCGGTATATAAGTCTAAGTGCTAGTGCTAAGTAGTGATAATTGGAGCATCCAGATGACTGACAGGTTAGGTGGGTGGATGGATGGAGAGAGGTGGGTGGTTGGATGGGTGGGTGGGTGGGTGGATGAACAGATGGGTGAACGAACTGTTGGATCGATGGACGAATGGATGGGTAAGATGGGTGGATGGATCAATGGATGGGTGGATAGATATGGGTGGGAGGATGGATGGATGGATGGAGAGAGAGATGGAGGGATGGTGAAATGGATGGATGCGTGGATGTATGTATGTGGGAACGAATGGCTGGCTCGATGGACGAATTGATGGGTGGGTAGATGGATCGATGGATGGGTGCAGGGGTGGGTTCCGGATTCTTTTACTGCCGGTTCGCTCAGGGATGCTTCACACGCACAAGCGCAGTACTAGAAAAAAGCTGTGCATGCGCAGAAGCAAAAAGCAAGATGGCACCTATGCCGCCGCCGAGAGAACCGGCTCAGGGGCGTGGCAGGCCTGGGTCGCTGCCGGTTCCAACTACCCAAGCCTCCAAGTTACTAATGGTTCTATAGCACCGGTCCGAACCGGGAGGAACCCACCTCTGGATGGGTGGGTGAGTGGATGGATGGATGGATGGAATAGCTTGCCTCTTAGAGTGTTGAGTGCTCTATCACTGGAGGTCTTTGAGAAAAATTTGGACAGCCATTTGTCTGGGATGGTATAAGGTCTCCTAGTTTGGACAGGGGTTGGACTAAAAGATCTCCGGGGTCCCTTAGGATTCTATGATTCTGGTATCTTTCTTTAACCTGGCCCAACGTATTTCGTAATGATGGGAATTCTGACCATCTATACCTCATACAAGGAGAAGAGCATCTTCCTGGTAGCACACAGGAAAGACCCCACAGGGATGGACCCCGACGACATCTGGCAGCTTTCCTCCAGTCTGAAAAGGTAAATCCCCCCCCCCACCTTCTCTCTCTCTCTCTCTCTCTCTCCCAGGACTCCCTAGAGGCTGCTTAGAAGGGAAAGGGTTACCCAGGGGTGGGGTGGGGGGTGGGGGTGGAGTCAGGCCAGCTCCCAGAAGCCCCAGCCGTTGGCCTTCCCTCCATGCAGAGAGTTAGGCTGAAGTCATCCTGCACTGATCCTGGCGCAAAATAATTTGGATTGCAAACTCAGCAAAAGCGTTCCCACCTTTTCTCGACCCACGACTGAGCGACCGGTCATTAAGTGAGTACCTCTATCACCAGGCGGTCACAATTTAATTTAACTTAACTTTTTATTCTTTATTTTTATTTTGTTTTATTTAGTATTTATTTTGTTGTTTATTTTTATTTTATTTTGTATTTATTTTATTTGTTGTTCTATTTTATATTTCATTTTATATTATTTTTATATTTTATTTTATAGTTTATTCATTTTTTATTTTACCTTATTTTATTTATTTTATGTTATTTTATATTTTGTATTTTTATTTTATATTATTCATTTTTTATTTTACCTTATTGTTATATTATCTTATATATTGTATTTTTATTTTATTTTATTCATTTTTTAAATTTTACCTTAATTTATAGTATTTTATTTTATTTTATGTTAGGGCTGTGAAAATATTTACTGACCCCTCGCATCCTGGACATAAACTGTTTCAACTCCTACCCTCAAAACGAGGCTATAGAGCACTGCACACCAGAACAACTAGACACAAAAACAGTTTTTTCCCGAACGCCATCACTCTGCTAAACAAATAATTTCCTCAACACTGTGGAACTATTTACTAAGTCTGCACTATTATTAATCTTCTCATCGTTCCTATCACCCATCTCCTCCCACTAATGACTGTATGACTGTATGATTGTTGCTTGTATCCTTACAATTTATATTGATTGTTTCCTACTATGATTTGATTGCTTATTTATAACCTATGACTATCATTAAGTGTTGTACCTTATGATTCTTGACAAACTTATCTTTTCTTTTATGCACACTGAGAGCATATGCACCAAGACAAATTTCCTTCTGTGTCCAATCACACTTAAAAAAAATTTCCAATAAAAAAAATTCTATTCTATGTTATTTTGTATTTGTATTTTATTTTATATTTTATTCATTTTTTATTTCACTTTATTTTATATTATATTATTTTATTTTATATTATTTATTGTATTTTATTTTATATTACATTGTTTTGTATTATATTGTTTTATGTTTTATGTTAGTTTATGTTACATTGTTTTATAATTTATATTTCACTTCATTTCGTTGACTTTGGAAAAGCGCCTCCAGTGTTACCGGCTGGATGGTTCCCCTCCTGACCCGTCCTGTCTGTGTCACTTCCATTTTTTGCAGGTTTGATGACAAATACAGCCTGAAGATGACATTCATCAGCGGCCGAAGCAAGCAGCAGAGAGAGGCGGAATTCACCCGATCCATCGCCAAATTCTTCGATGGCAATGGGACCTTAGTAATGGAAACCTTTGAACCCGAGGTCTCCAAACTTCACGACAGCCTCATGATGGAAAAGAAGCTGAAATAGGCTGCCGACCATCTTCCCGCTTAGATCATGCTGAGCTTTAAAAGTCAATAAAGCAATCAAAGCCACAAAACCTACAGCAACCTTCGTTTTGTCCTGAATCCCTCCCTCCCTCCTTTCCCTCCCTCCCTCGGTCCATCCCTCTTTTCAGCAAAAGAGGATTTTCATCCAGGACCTCCAAAGCAGACTTTAGGGTCTAAGTTTTGGGTTGGTTTTGCTTCCCTTTAGACCACGGATGTCCAATCTTGACCACTTATAAGACTTCTGGACTTCTAACTCCCAGAATTCCCCAGCCACGGGGAATTCTGGAAGTTGAAGGCCCCTAAAGTCTTAGAAGTTGCCAAAGTCGACATCCCTGCTTTAAGATCAACATCCTTGGTGCTGCCTGAGCTTGGCGATTTTCTTGCATTTTCTTTCGTTACCAAACGAAGTAACCTCACGTGTGTGCAGCATCCCCACCGCACTGATGTCGTTCCCTAGTTGGGTCGTGAAAACGTCCGCAAGAAAATCGCCAAGCTGTAGTGAGCACCAAGGAGCCCCACAGTTCGACCCTGAGCTACAAACTTTTTAAGGCTTTGGGAACCTCGATTCGCAAAGCAATTTTGGAATGGGAAAAGTTGAGACTATTTTTTTTAAATTGAATCTTATTTTTAAATTTTGCGGGCATTGTCAAACAATCAAAGGCTGAATCGGGATTTGATTTCGGCAGGGAATGACTGTTTAGTTAATTGTGGCTGTGTTTTTCAATTATGTCTGTCGTTTAACCGATTTGTCAAGGTCCACTTTTTTTAATCTATTTTGGGGAGTTGGAATTTGATTTTGGAGGTTTGAAGATACTGGTGCTCCTCGACCTACGACCGCAATTGAGCCCAAAATTTCTTGTTGCTAAGTGAGACATTCGTTAAGTGAGCTCTGCCCCATTTTACGATCTTTCTTGCCACTGTTGTTAAGTGAATTGTTGCACCTGTTAAGTTAACTTCAAATGGTCAGTAAATGAACTGTTGTAAGTCGAGGACTGCCTGCAAAAGGAAAAACAGTGATGATATTTTCCATCTTCTTTTTTTGGTGCATTTTATCCATGCAGGTAAAAAAAAAAAAGAGGTAGAAAACTCTCTTTTGTTTCTTGCATAAACTGCCATTTTCTAAAAATAGTGTTTTCTCCCCCCAATAAAAGACAAAAACTTAACATGACAATTGTGGAATTGTTCGTGAGTGGGATACACAGTGTTGTCATTTTTTTGGTAGATTGCAATTCTAATTATTTCCACATGCATCCACACAGGGCTAATCTGAGTCACTTGGTGAATTTAGTGGTTAAAGCATCAGGTCAGAAACCCGAAGGCTATAAGTTCTTGCACACAAAGGCAGCTGAGTGATTGGGTCAGCCACTTTCTCTCAGCCCTAGGAAGAAGGCAATGGCAAATACTTCTGAAAAAGATTGTCAAGAAAACTCCAGTCTCTGAGAATCAGACACGATTAAATGGGAGGGTAAAAATTAGAAATAGTATCAGGGAACAAATTACCGATTTGCAATAGAGGCGTGCATATGTTTCTTAAGATAATTGCAGTGCAAAACTCGGATATTTTTCACTCCTGCTAGAATAATTGTTTTGTACTTTCTATGTTTCACTATTTACAATACAGTCGTGTAGAGAATTGCAGATGGGAACTTCTCTAAAACTGTCTTTTAAGGAACACACCTTGGAATAAGCAATAAAAAAATATTGGTGTTCCTTTAAAACGTTTATGGACAACAATTTGGTTATAAAATCGCCTGGGAATTTGGGATCAGTATGTACCGTCTTTAAAGGAGGGTGTGAAAAGACAGTTAATAAAAATAAAACTAATCTCTTAATTCCCTGCAGTGTGGGGTCAGCAGATGCGTCTCTAACCAATGTGCATTGTTGCTGGCATCCCTCCCCATCTATCAGGTGTTTAGGATTAACAGCACATTACTATATGTTTTTTTTCCTTGAAGAGGTTTCGCTTCTCATACAAGAAGGCTTCATTCAGTTCTGACTGAAGAAGCTTCTTGGGTGAGTCAGAACTGAATGAAGCTTCTTGGATGAGAAACGAAACGTCTTCAAGGAAAAAAACAAAGTCCAGTTGCCTTTTGACAAAAGCACCTTTGGGATAACCATGACCTGGATGACTGAGAAGCTCCAGTAGACATTTTTCTCCACAATCTCCAGATCTCCAAAGCTTCTCTTGAAAATCTCCAGTGATGGAGCATCATTGGTGGACCGCTACAGATGCATTCATTCCCTCTGTGAAGTTCTGGGCCCCTGCACATCTTCCTTGTGTTAGCTTGTTTCAGACTTAGAACATTAGAATATCAGAGTTGGGAGGGACCTCGGAGGTCTTCTAGTCCAACCCCCTGCTCAAGCAGGAGACTTTATACTGTTTCAGACAGGTGGCTTTCCCGTTTCTGCTTAACTTCCTCTAAGTCCAGCTTCCTTGGCTCCTACCAGAAACTTTGTGTTGTCCTCTGAGCAACCCAGGATTTGCCTCTGGTCACTTTTTGGGTTTGATTTTCAAATGGTTTGAAGCTGCAAAAATCTGCTAATTAAAAATAATAATAACAACCCCAGAAGTCATGATCTTGTATTGATGTAAAGTTCCAGTGATAGAAAACTGGCTGTGAATCCCTTCCTTCCTTCCTTCCTTCCTTCCTTCCTTCCTTCCTTCCTTCCTTCCTTCCTTCCTTCCTTCCTTCCTTCCTTCCTTCCTTCCTTCCTTCCTTCCTTCCTTCATGCCTGCCTTCCTTCATGCCTGCCTGCCTTCCTTCCTTCCCCTTCTCCTTCCTTCCTCCCCCCCTTTCCCTTTCAGTCCTTCTTTCTCTTTCCCCCTTGTTTCCTTCTTTCCTCCTTTCCCTCATACTTTCCTAAGAGCCGAGGTGGCGCAGTGGTTAGAGTGCAGCACTGCAGGCTACTTCAGCTGACTGCTAGCTGCAGTTCGGCTGTTCAAATCTCACCAGGCTCAAGGTTGACTCAGCCTTCCATCCTTCCGAAGTGGGTAAAATGAGGACCCAGATTGTTGGGGGCAAGAGGCTGAGCTCTGTAAACCGCTTAGAGAGGGCTGTAAAGCACTATGAAGCGGTATATAAGTCTAAGTACTATTGCTATCACTATACTCCTTCCTTCCCTTTTCCTTTTTCCTTCCTTGTTTTCTCCATCCCTTTTCCTCCTACTTCCTTCCTTTTCCTTTTCCCTTTTCCTTTTTTCCTCCTTTTTCCCTTTTCCTCCTTCCTTCCCTTCCCTTTTCTTTCCCTTTCCCCTTCCTTGTTTCCTTCCTTCATCCCTCTCTCCCTCCTTTTCCCTCCTACTCCTTCCTTCCTTTTTCCTTTTATTCTTTTTTCCTTTTGCCAGCCACCTTCTTCAGTGCACAGTTGAATAAGATCACAAGCCTTGTCCTGTTGGATGGGACCCCTCCCTGGTCCTTTTCACACAGCAGTCTGTCCTCCAGTTAACCCAAGGAAGCCCACCATCTTCCAGTAGATGGCCCTCAGAGGCAAGTCCCTTGGAATCACACAGGTAGTCCTCGACTTACGACCATAACTGAGCCCAAAATTTTGCCCCATTTTATGACCTTTCTGGCCTCGGTTGTTATCACTGCAGATGATAAGTTGTATAACCTGGTTGTTAAGTGAATCTGGCATCCTCCGTTGACTTTGCTTGTCGGAAGGTCGCAAAAGGGGATCACATGACCCTGGGACACAGCAACGGTCTTAAGTATGAACCAATTGCCAAACGTCTGAATTTTGATCACATGATCATGTAGATGCTACAAAGGTAACTGAAAATGGTTATAAGTCACATTTCCAATGCCGTTGTAACTGAACGGTCACTAAATGAACTGTTGTAAGTCGAAGGCTATCTATATTGCATTGTCCACATCCTCTCTCTCAAAGCATCAGCAAATTATCATCTATCTATCTATCTATCTATCTATCTATCTATCTATCTATCTATCTATCTATCTATCTATCTATCTATCTATCTCTCTATCTATCTCTCCATCTCCATCCATCCATCCATCCATCCATCCATCTAATTTCTCTCATCTCCCATCCATCCATCCATCCATCCATCCATCAATCTGTTATGTGTGTGTGACTCTTATATTATAAATGAAAATAAAGGGAGACTATATTATACACACACACACACACACACACACACAAAAGGGAGACTATTACACACACACACACACACACACACACACACACACACACACACACACACACACACACACATATAGCAAAAAAATGTTACATTTTTCTTCCCCCCCCCTCTTTATCTCTCTGTCAGGAACATGACTTGGTCTTTATCTCTGGACTTCAACTCCAGAGTCTGTCTCTGTCTCTGTCTCTCTCTCTCTCTCCTTACCCAGAAATTCCATCCTTGATTTATTTTTAAACTTCTCTTGCAACTCGGGATGCTTCCCTCCAGTTTCCCCCCCATCCCAGCTGGGGATGGCCATGAAAAAAAGGCAAGCGACTCATTAGAATGGTATCTGTGGCTAATATTTTATACATGCTTTCTTTCTGGAGTCCCAGAGCAATTCAGAGCTGAGAATCCCCAAGGGAAAAGGGATGTTGTCTTTCAAGGTGGAAATAGCTAGGGGAAAAAAGTCATCCAATAAATCACATGATCCTGATTCAGATCCGGTTCAGGGTTGGATCTTTTCCTGCCGATCCTTCCGTGGACTCCTCAATCGATTCTGCCACCGATCCCTACAAATGGAGAATCTGTCACTCAAAGCAACCAGATAGAGAAAAGTGAATGGGGGGTGGGTACTAAGAGTGCATAATTAGACTTTAATATCACCATTCAACAAAGAGTTTCAGAGGTCAGTTACAGATTTGCAAATGGTTTTGTTCCTATCTTTAAGACCAAAGACCCAGACTCTGCCCTGGACTTCAAGCTCTAGGACCCCATTACGGTCCATTCAGTGATGGGATTCAAATAATTTAACCAGTTCGCCCAGGGTCAGGTGGGCTGTCATGGGAGGCGTGGCCCATCCCTGTCCTCCAGCTCCGCCACATATGCGGGACGAGCCTCCCGCGACGGCCAACCTGACCCTGGGCGAACCGGTTGTTAAATTACTCCCCTCTCCCACGATCACAGTGGATCCTGGGCGCTGCGCTGCAATGGGAAAACTGGAAACGGAGCGGACGGCATGAGGGAAGGAGGAGAAGAGAAGAAAGAGGGAAAGTGGCGTTCTCCTTCCTTCATGCCGGCCACTCTGTTGCCCATTTCTCCATTCCAATGCAGTGCCCAGGATCCACTTTGATAGCTTGTGTATGTGTGGTGGGACATTTAACAACCAGTTTGCCTGAACCGGTGCGAACCGGCTGAATTCCACCACTGAGTCCCCTGCTCTGGGCCTTCCTCCGCTTAATGACTCAAACCATGTCAAAGGTCTGCTAAATAAGCCATGGAGGAGCTTCCAGCTTTTCAGTATCTCGGTATTCAGTATTCCAGTATCTCCAAGCCTGAGGTTCTCCCGTCAGGACAGCTGGAAGCTTCTCGGGCTGTTCTTCCAACCCCACGTGGAGGGTTGACAGGCGTCATAGACCGATGCACCAAGGTTGGGATGATACCTTCAAACCTTTGGCAGTTTTCAGAAGCCTGGGCTTTTTACAGAAAAAGAGAGGCTCGGGGAGACGATCCTTGAAGAAGGGATGGAGATACTCACGGTGCTTTCAAAAGCAGAATCCATGGGTTCTGGAGAGACTTTCTGCCTGAGCAATCCTCCATATCTAATCCTGCAAGAGAGAGAAAGGTTGGTGGGACTTCCATCTAGCAGAGGGGTCCCCAAACCTGGCAACTTTAAGACTGGTGGACTTCAACTCCCAGGATTCTCCAGCCAGCTGTGCTGGCTGGAGAATCCTGGGAGTTGAAGTCCACCAGTCTTAAAGTTGCCAGGTTTGAAGACCTCTGATCTAGCAGATCATGGAAGCCAAAGGTATTATTAGGTCAGCAAGGGTTATTAGGCTAAAGAAATGTATTCATGGGTGGTTTCTCCTCCTGAAGGACCTTTATCATCATTTTGTGCAGATGGCGGTGGGATCTCTTGACCATTTGCGGGCGTGGGGGTGGGATCTCTTGGCCGCTTGAGAAGAATTCTCACGGAGAAGGCTCCTCAAAGTTCAAGACCAGCTCCATTCCTCCATTCCTCCGCTATTTATGAGGGGGTCTTCGGTGCTCTCTGAGCTTGGTTGTCTTCTTGGAGACGTTTCATGACCCAACTAAGCAACATCATTAGTGCTAAAAGAGAACGGAGCATTAGTACTGCTGCAGCACCGGTGATGTTACCTAGTTAGGTTATGGAACGTCTGCAACAGTGGTGGATTGCTCCCAGTTCGGCCCAGTTCTGCGAACTGGTAGCAGTCACGGCGGGAGGCTCCGCTAACCCGCACAAGATGCTTCTGTGCATGCACGCGCACGCAAGCGAACAGTAGCAACGGGTTTTAGAACCCTCTACTGATCTGCAAGGAAACCATCAAGCTCAGAAAGCCCCAAGGACCCATTAATTAACCACAAGATCAACACTGGACCAACAATCAAGCTGCAAACAACACCCCAGTCAAGGAACAGCCAACTCAGACAAATAATCGAACAGTAATTTTGTTAAGGAACCACAAAGAAGATTCCCACCCACACTGACAGGACAAATGATTGTATATAAACAAAGAGCACTCTATTTATATACAGTAATTCCTGTATATAGTCCTCCCTTCTAGCACTAATGACATTCCCTAGTTGGATCATGAGATGTCTGCAAGAAAACCCCCAAGCTCAGAGACACCAAGGATCCCACAGTCCTCCTCTTCCTCCTCTTCCTCCTCCTCCTCCTCCTCCTCCTCCTCCTCCTCGCAACCCCCTCCCTCCTAACACTGATGATGTTACATAGTTCGGTCATGAAACATCTGCAAGTGTAAAAAAATTAAGGCTTTTTGGATAAAAATTTGGTGGATTATACAAAATATTTTAAAGAAAAAGATCAAGTTCACACCTCAGTTTTTTTTTTGTTGGGAATAATTACGGACTGTTCTGTTTTAGAGACTAAGTTGATTTTGAATTTTATAACTGCTGCCAGGTTACTGGTGGCACAATATTGGAAGAAGGAAGATATACCTACAATTGAAGAATGGACGCTAAAAGTGACACATCTTGCTGAAATGGCCAAGATTTCATCTTATCTCAAGGATCACTCAAATGAAAGATATATATTGGAATGGAGTAGGTGGACTGAATATATTCAGAAAAAGTATCAGATTAAGATGAAACATCTGCAAGAAAACATCCAACCTCAGAGAGGATCAAGCAGGGGTGGGTTCCAACTTACCTCGCTGCCGGTTTGCTCCCTTCCGCACTGCATGGGTGCGCCACGTGGGCGCGCCCAAGCTTTGCGTGTGTGCGCATGCGCAGTAACGAAAAATATGAAAAAACTAAAAATTTAAAAAACAACAAAGCCGAAAAAAAGATGGTGACCGCATGCACAGTGCCGGAACTCAGCTTCTGTGTATGCTCAGAAGGGGAAAAAAATTCAAAAAAAAAAAAGATGGCGGCGCTCACGGACCGGCACCAGCCAATCCGGTTCGGTGACGTCATTGTGACGTCACCAGCAGGTCGCTACCGGTTCGGGCAAACCGGTCTGAACCGGGAGGAACCCACCCCTGGCATCAAGGAAGGAACCAACAGTAGTCCTCCTCCTCCTCCTCCTCCTCCTCCTCCTCCTCCTCCTCCTCCTCCTCCTCCTCCTCTCTGCATTCCCACTCCCTCTTAGCACTGATGATGTTACCAAGCTTGGTCATGAAATGTCTGCAAGAAAGCATCCAAGCTCAGAGAGCACCAAGGACCCCCAAGTTCAACCCCGAGCTACAAATATTCTCTTATATTGGTCTTCTTTATGCCATCCAGATTTCCACCACCCCCTTCCCAATTCCCAGTCTCCAGCTTGTGCAAGAGGGGGCAACCCATTCCCTGCTGGCAGCCCCCTCCCCTCCAGCCCCAGGTTTGGACCTCCAAAATACAGTTTAGGGAAACTGCCCAATGTTCATATCCTGAATCTCTCCCTCCAGTGTCTCTTCCTGCACCCCACACCCTAAAATTAAGCGAAACCCCATACATTCTGGAAAAAAACTCTGCAGAATCTATTTCCCTTATTGCCACCACTAAACCTCCTTTAATTTCTTCTTCTTCTTTTTAAAATCCTTCGTTTCATTATGTCTCTGGGATAACATGACTAGGTTAATCGCGCGGGGGGGGGGGGGGAATCAGCTGTTTTGATTTAGCACCACAAGGAAGGCAAAAACGGGCTTTTATTTTATTAAATAATTGAAATAGTTCACTTGGTCTAACAGGCGTCCGTAGCAGGTCGATCTTGGTCTTCTCTGAAAATGCTAATCGCAGGTAGTCCTCGACTTATAACCAGAATGGAATCTGCCCATCGTAAATTTTGACAATTGTAAAGAACAGGTTGGTTACTTCTCCAACCTCATTTTTCTGACCTTTCTTTTGCAGAGGTCATTAAGTGAATCTCCAACCTGGTCCTTCAGCTCTTTCAATGGTGTCCCCATCATAGCTGTAACTGAGTCCTTCCCCTTTGTCGGTGGTCATTCTGTTCCTCTTTCCTTCCAACTTTCCTAGCATTATTAACTTCTCAAGGAAGCTGAGTCTTCACATTGACTGATTATCTGCCATCAGGTCAGTTCTTTCTGACCACACATTTTCTCCATGAAGATCTTCTTCTGTCTTCAACCTGGTCCTTCAAGTCTTCCAAAGGTGCATCCCTCAGCAGTGGAACTGGGTCCATCCACCTTTTGCTGGTCTTCCTCTTCTTCTCTTCTTTCCAACTTTCCTAGATTTATGGACCAGTTGGATCTTGACATCGTGTGTCCAAAGTAGGATAAATTGAGCCTGCTCATTCATGCCTTGAGAGTGGTGCAATGGCCTAGAGGTGGAGCTCTTGCCTCACAATCAGGAGGCTGTGAGTTCGATCCTAGGTAAGGCAGATATTTCTCTCTCAGGGCACAATGAGAATATATCTACTGAACAAAACTCCGCATTGGCGACAGGGAGGGCATCCGGCCATTAAAACACTCTGCTAGCTCCATTCAGTTGCCCAGACTCCACCCTGCAAGGGATTATGGGATTGTTAAATGATGATGATGATGATTCATGTCTTGAGTAAGACTTCAGGATTGATTTCATCCATAATTCACTTATTTTCTTGGCTGTCCATGGTCTTCTCAGGAGATTCCTCCAACTTCAAAGACCAAAACCCTCCATCTTCTTCCTCTTCTTCTTCCTCTTCAGAGTCCAACCTTCACGTCTGTAGAATGTCCCAGGGTAGACTAGCACAGAACAGCTTGTCTTCTTCTGATCTTTGGTGGCATAGACACCTTCGGAGATCTGAGCATCTTCTCCAGGCATGTTCTTCAGAACTATTTTGTCAAGTCCTAGTCTGTAGCCAGCTTCTGCCCATCACTTCACTGTCAGTTCTAACCCTGGTTGTGTACCACCTAAAACGGAAAGCCGTTTGTGTTGGTTCTTCGCCTACCCTTCAATCAGCAGTTTGTGAGGGGGGACCATGTGTCTCCAGTCCTTCTGAAATGGATGAAGCAAGAAGAGATGCTCAGGCCTCCAAGTTGTGGCCCTTTTGAGATGGAAGAGAGAAAGAATCGAAAAAACCCGGGGTTGTTTTCATCCTTCTTCTTAGAAAACCTCTACAATACTTCCCCTTTTTCTCAACTCTGACCTCTGGAGACAAGGAAGGCGGCCTTGGGCCAGGATGGTCCTACTTACCACGTTGGTAGGAACTTCTTCAGCATCGCGGTGAGGGCAAGGAGGAGCAAAGCCACCCCGATAATCGAACCCAGCATTAAGGTTTTTTTCGATTCTGGAAGAGAGCAACGAAACAGGTTGACCTTCTGACCTCTAAGGTGACCCTCAGGGCCAAGTGACAGGTAGAAGCACCAGCAGAAGAATAGCAATAGCAATAGCACTTAGACTTCTATACCGCTTCATAGTGCTTTACAGCCCTCTCTAAGCGGTTTACAGAGTTCAGCCTCTTGCCCCCAACAATCTGGGTCCTCATTTTACCCACCTCAGAACGATGGAAGGCTGAGTCAACCTTGAGCCGGTGAGATTTGAACTGCTGAACTGCTGAACTAGCAGTAGCCTGCAGTGCTGCATTTAACCACTGCACCATCTTGGCTCTTGGGGCCTCTTGGGGATGACCCAAGAGGCCCCAGAGTTGGCCTCTTGGGTCATCCCCAATCTGGCCTCCTCTGATATTTTGGATTTGAACTCCCCCAAATTCTCAGCAACAGCCATTACAGATATTCCTCATTTGTTTAGTGACCGTTCACAGTTACAGCGGCACTGAAAAAAGGGACTTATGACCGTTTTTCAGACTTACGACCATTGCAGCAGCCCCTGCGGTTATGTGATCAAAATTCGGACGCTGGGCCACTGACTCACATTTATGACGGTCGCAGCGTCTCTGGGGTCACGTGATCTCCTTTTGCGACCTTCTGATGAGCCAAGCCAGTGGGGAAAGCCAGATTCACTTAACAACCGGGTTACTAACTTAACCATGGCAGTGATTCACTTAACAACTTTGGCAAGGAATGTCGTCCAACGGGGCAGAATTCACTTAATGTCAGCCCTGAAACCATTTGAGAAATCTTCAGGGCTGCCACAGCTGTGGGAATGTGAGGGGAGGGACATATGTCTCACTTAGCAACATAAATTTTGGGGTGGGGTCAACTCTGGTCATAAGTCGAGGACTCCCTGTAACGTGTTTGAAACCAAGAGCTTTCAGAAGTCCAACCTTGAGATGATGATGATGGGGAAGCCAAGGAGGAGAAAAAGACCAAAACCAAAGACCCCCCAAACAAGACCTGGGGATTCTGGGGTACTTACTCACGCGCTGAGGAGCCGGGCCGCTGTCAATGCTTCCTCCGAAGCCCCGGCCGCTGCAGTGAGGAGGAGCCCATCCGTAGCTACAGTGACAATTCTTTTTGCTGTTGCAGACCTGAAATGCACCCAGTTTATGAGCAGCCAAGAACTGTCTTCCCCTTTCTTGGAGAAGGAAAATTGGATTGTGGGGTCCTCGGTGCTCTCTGAGCTGGGTGGTTTTCTTGCAGAGCTTTCATGATCCAACTAGAGGCCAACTAAAAGGGAAGAGGGTTTGCAGGGAGGAGGAGGAGGAGGAGGAGGAGGAGGAGGAGGAGGGGAGGAGGAGGAGGAGGAGGAAGAGGAGGAGGAGGAGGAAGAGGAAGAGGAAGAGGAAGAGGAGGAGGAGGAGGAGGAGGAGGAGGAGGAGGAGGAGGAGGAGGAGGAGGAGGAAAAGAGGAAGGAGGACTGTGGGGTCCTTGGTGCTTGATGGTGCTTGGTGGTTTTCTTGCAGATGTTTCATGACCCAACTAGGGAACATCATCAGTGCTAGAAAAGAGTGGGATTTGTGGAGAAGGGAGGAGGAGGAGGAGGACTGTGGGTTCTTGGTGCTCTCTGAGCTTGCTTCTTTTCTTGCAGACGTTTCATGACCCAACTAGGGAACATCATCAGTGCTGGAAGGGAGGGGGGGTTGTGAGGAGAAGTATTGTGGGGTCTTGGGTCTTTGGTGTCCTCTGAGCTTGGTGGTTTTCTTGCAGACGTTTCATGACCCAAATAGGTACCGTTATCTGTGCTAGAAGTGGATAGGGTTTGTGGAGGAGGAGGAGGAGGAGGAGGAGGAGGAGGAGGAGGAGGAGGAGGAGGAGGAGGAGGAGGAGGAGGACTACAGGATCCTTGGTGCTCTCTATGCTTGGTTGCTTTTTCTAGATGTTCCGTTACCCAAACAGGTAACGTCATCAGTGCTGTAGGAGTGCTGTAATAGTACTAGTACCTTCCCTCTCTTCTTGCCCTGATGATGTTACCTAGTTGGGTCACGAAAGGGGAGGTGAGCTAAAACTCCCCCCCCCCCAACTTTCTGGTACCCCGATGTGTTCTTGGAAGTTCAGCTCCTTGTTACTTACCCCCTGGTTGTTACACTTGGAAAGATTACAGTCGTAATTCAAAACTGTCTTGTCAACACACGATCGATTTATGCATATCTAGAAAAAAAGAAACAATGGCCGGCTGAGGAATTCTGGGAGTTGAAGTCCACCAGTCTTAAAATGGCCAGGGCTGGAGACCCCTGGCATAGGACACGTAGGACACACCCTTGAGTGCCAGCCACTCTCTCCTCTCCTGGCAAAGCCAACTCCATTCTGGGCTCTCTCTCTCTCTCTCTCTCTCTCTCTCTCTCTCTGCCCTCTTCCCACCCGGATCCTTCCTGGTCTGACCTTGCTGGGGCCACAGGAAGACCCATCTTTGGCTGTTCCATCATCGTTGCCATTGGTCTGCTGCTGAGAGATGACACTCCAGCACAAAACGTCGTTGATGGGTGTCTGAAGGATGGAGAAGCCCGGGGGGATTCTGGGAACTTTATGGACGTTAGTGCACTGGAGCCTCCCGCAAGACACGTCTCTGAGAACACAAACAGGAAGGCAGAAGAGCCCGGATTGGCTTCTGGTGGCTTTTAGGAGGAGCAAAAGCCCTCTCTGGATCGCTAGCTGATCTTCAGGCTGGAAAGAACGGAACTAGGGGTCCTTCTGCACCCTAAAAAGAAAGTCCCCCCCATCTCTAGCCAGAAATACGGAGGAGGAAGAGTACAGGAGGTGGAACATTAAGAGCCGAGGTGGCGCAGCAGTTAGAGTGCAGTACTGCAGGCCACTTCAGCTGACTGTGATCCGTAGGTCAGCGGTTCAAATCTCAACGGCTCAAGGTTGACTCAGCCTTCCATCCTTCCGAGGTAGGTAAAATGAGGACCCAGATTGTTGGGGGCAATATAAATATATACATTGCTTACTGGTGTAAACCGCTTAGAGAATGCTTGCACTGTGAGGCGGTATTTAAGTCTCACAAATAAATAAATAAATAAATAAATAAATAAATAAATAAACAAACAAACAAACAAACAAACAAACAAACAAACAAACAAACAAACAAACAAACTGACTTGGCAGCTGGAGAACTTAAATCAGTACTTTTCAACTGTGGCAACTTTAAGAAGGGTGAACTTCAATTCCCAGAATTCCTCAGCCAGCATGGGCGGACTTCCACTTCTATAATTCCTCAGCCAGCATGGGCAGACTTCAACTCCCATAATTCCCCAGCTAGCATAGGGGAACTTCAACTCCCATAATTCCCCAGCCAGCATGAATTGAATTCTGGGAGTGGAAGTCCACCCATTATAAAGTTGCCATGATTGGGGGAAAAAGTGTGAATTTTGGAGTTGTCAACAAAGGACACTCTCTTTAGTGTTCTTTTTAAAATGGAAGAGGAGACAGTCTAGCTTCCTACTTTCATTTTTCTAATTTTCTAGTATGGGAAAATGTAAAGATTTAAAATTTAAACATTTAAAAAATTTAAAAATTTAAAACTTAACCCTGCACAAGCAAGGGACCTTATACCACTTCAGAGAAATGGTTGTTCAGTCTCTTCTTGAAAACCTCCAGTGATGGAGCACCCACAACTTCTGGAGGCAATCCGTTCCCCTGATTAATCCTTCTAACCATCAAACCCTCTTTTGCCCTTCTGATGTGCCTTTCATGCAAGCAAGGAAATACTAGTTGGGACTATTTTCTCCTTCCCGCATGAGTCAATGAATGGTCTTACTTTTCTGGACACTTTTTGTATCCGGATTTATCCTGGCCGCAATTACCGGTCCGGTCTCCTTGCAAATTCACTTCCTTGTAGCAACTGAGTGGAGCAGGTTTGGCAGCTAAAGTTTTGGAGGTTGGGAAGGGGTGAGAGAGAAAGCGAGAGGCCAAAAGTCAAGAGCAAGATGGAGATGGAGATGGAGATGGCGCCAGCATTTAGGCAAAGGTTCACTGAAGGTTATTAGTCAAGAATACTTTTTTGTTCATTTCAAAGCCAGCTGGATGACTTTGGGCCAATCACCAGGAGTCGGTGAGTTCTAGTCCTGCATTAGGCATGAAAGCCAGTTGGATGACTTTGGGCCAATCACCAGGAGATCGTGAGTTCTAGTCCTATCTCAGGCATGAAAGCTGGCTGGCTGACTTTGGGCCAATCACCAGGAGATCGTGAGTTCTAGTCCTATCTCAGGCATGAAAGCTGGCTGGCTGACTTTGGGCCAATCACCAGGAGATCATGAGTTCTAGTCCTGCATTAGGCATGAAAGCCAGCTGGCTGACTTTGAGCCAATCACCAGGAGTTGGTGAGTTCTAGTCCTGCATTAGGCATGAGAGCCAGCTGGCTGACTTTGAGCCAATCACCAGGAGTCGGTGAGTTCTAAGTCCCACCTTAGGCATGAAAGCCAGTCGGGCAAACTTGGGGGATGAAAACAAGCCTTGAATGCCTCCAGGCCTGGGGTGGCCTGGCACTGCCCCATCCGAATGCCAGCCGGAGCGAACCCTGCTTAGCTACCTTGGGGGTCTCCACTATACCCCCTCTCCACTGACTGCATCTCCATTTTGCTTTTCCATGAAGACGACCCTCCTTGCCTTTGCCGAAAAACATCTGGCAGTGCCGGTGGATGTCCAGGCAGGCCCCCAAAAAGCAGGTGCTGTCGATGCCACAGGACATCCCATTTTGCTTGAAGACATCCAGGGGGCAGGCTCTGTGAGGTCCCCAAACAGTATTCGTCCAGGTCACAGTCGGAGACGGCTTCCCGGCACACCGTCCCTTCCTTTAGCAACTACGGCAAAGACAGACCCGGAGCTCAAACATGGCTTGAGGCTCCCAGGTGGTGGGAATTTAATAACAGAATATCAGAGTTGGAAGGGGCCTTGTAGGTCATCTAGTCCAACCCTCCCGCCAAGCATGAGACCCTACACCATTTCTGACAATGGTAGTCCAATCTCTTCTTGAAAGCCTCCAGGGATGAAGCTCCCATAACTTCCTGAGGCAACTTCTGTTCCTTTGGTCGATTGTTCTCACTGTCAGAAAATTCCTCCTTATTTGAAGGGCATTTGCCCTGTGCACAAAAATGGAAAGATACCTTCATTCCCACAATGGACGGATTTCCGCAAAAGCTGATGGACTTAGTAGAGATGACTAAATCGGCCCGTTTAATTAAAAAGAAAAAAACCCCAACTCCCTTTGTTTCCACATGGAAACCACTTCTGCACTTTGGGCTTGAGGTGGGGGAAAAAATGAAACGGTGATTTTGGGTTTTAGAAAGGTTTGTTGTTATAGAAATGGCTGGTATACAGGTAATCCTC
>JALIGW010000036.1:1553969-1556469 GCA_023053685.1 Diadophis punctatus similis | reverse complement strand
CTAGGGAATTCTGGGAGTTGAAGTCTACATGTTTTAAAGTCGTCAAGTTTGGAGCCCTGGTTTCTAGCAACATGCCAGTTACAGGGATCTGCCTGCACAGTCTGCGTCCTCCAATCCCCCTCCCCCCCATGTGCCCCTTTTCTTACTCTGACCACCGAAACGGAGATCTGGTTCTGAAGACACTCGGGCAATCTCCATGTCCTTGCGAACGCGTCGTCTTGGGCGACATTCCTGCGAGGTAGACATCACCCAATTCGAATGAGGGGTTCCAATGTTTCTTACTGGTTTTAAGTTTTTCACTGGTTTTTATTGTCTTTATCCGTTTTTGAAAATTTGAATTGACATACAGGTAGTCCTCAACTTACAACAGTTTATTTCAACTCACTGGAAAAAGTGACTTATGACCGTTTTTCACACTTACGACCGTTGCAGCATCCCCATGATCATGTGATCAAAATTCAGATGCCTGCCAACTGACTTGCGAAGGGGTTCAGGTCTTGCCTCCAAATGGAACCCACTTGGAGGCAAGTCTTTGGCTCAGTCTACCTGGCAGGGATGTTGTGCATTGTTAAGAACTGCTCTGGCTGGCGGATGGTACACTGCATTCGCTGCAAAATTGGGAAGCGATGTATGCCTCGGGGTGTAGTTTCCACCGTTTTAGAACTTGTTTAATTGGTTTTTCTACATCTTGCAGAGGGTTAGATTAGATGAACTTTAGGGTCCCTTTCGACACCATAATTTTGGGATTGACATTGGGAGCAAAGCTTGGGAAAGATATTGCAAAACGATGTTGACTGCATCCTCACCCCACCCCACCCCTTGCAAAAAAAGGAAATCTTCTATACCTCCACAATTGACCCCAAAGTTTTTGTTACTAAGCGAGACAGTCGTTAAGTGAGTTTTGCCCATTTTACGGCCTGTCCTGCCACAGTTGTTAAGTGAAACACTGCAGTCGTTAAGTTAGTAACATGGTTGTTAGGTGAATCTGGCTTCCCCATGAAACTTTGCTTGTCTGAAGGTCGCAAAAGGGGATTCCGTGACCCCGGGACACTGCAACCGTCATAACTACGAGTCAGTTGCCAAGTTTCTGAATTTTGATCATGTGACCATGGGGATGCTGCAATGGTCGTAAGTGTGAAACACGTTCCTAAGTCACTTTTTTTCAGTGGCACTGTAACTTTGAACGGTCACTAAACAAACAGTTGTAAGTCAAGGACGCCCTGTACTCTGTAGGGTGGAAATTTGGGTCCGTATTGTGGTCGTATGTCGAGGACTCCCTGTGCGTGGGAATGGTGACCCCTTGTTGGGGTCACCCAAGGGAGAGAAGGACCCTGATTGTCCGTCTGTCTCCCCCATAGCGAACCCCACATTCTCACGTGAACAACGTGGCGTGATCGAAATGGGTCTGGTGCTGAAGCTCGGAAATGGCGTAGCTGTGGAACGCTTGCGTGGTTTCCACAAAGGATTTGCCGATGGGCAGGTGGTCCTTCCCTGCCCACACCTCCATCCCCGTCAGGACGATGTGGAGGCCGATGTCGTTGTACACCTGCCAGGGGAAAGGTAGCAGTCACCATTCTCTTACCTGTAAGAGGTGAGTCACTCTGGAGATGGATGGGCGCCTGACGGCAGGGGTGGGGAGCCAGGGGCCTTTTTAGGACTTGTGGACTCCAACTCCCAGAATTCCTGAGCCGGCATGAGCGGACTCCAAGTCCCAGAATTCCCCAGCCAATTTTGTCACGGATGTAATAAGGTCTCCTGCCTTGGGGCCCTTGGGGTTGGACTAGAAGACCTCTCAGGTCCCTTCCAGTTCTAGGATTCTATGAGATAGGTAGATAAGACACATATAAAGACAGATTAAATAGAAAGACAGGTAGGTGGGTGGATGGAAAGATAGAGAGATATGGATGGATAGATATAGATTACATAGATTAGATAGATGATGAAAGAGAGAGAGAGATACAGATACAGTAGATAAATGATAGATTACATAGATAGATAATAGATAGATAGATAGATAGATAGATAGATAGATAGATAGATAGATAGATTGATTGATTGATTGATTGATTGATTGATAGATAGATAGATAGATAGATGATATAGATTGATAGAGAGATAGATAGATAGATAGATTGATAGATAGATAGATAGATAGATAGATAGATGATAGATAGATAAATGATAGATAGATAGATAGATGATAGATAGATAGATAGATAGATAGATAGATAGATAGATAGATAGATAGATAGATAGATAGATAGATAGATAGATAGATAGATAGATAGATAGATGATAGATATAGATAGATGCAGTGGTGGGTTCCTACCAGTGCGGTCCACTCTATAGCACCAGTAGCGGCCCGCTGGTGACGTCACAGTACCGGTGCGGTCAGTTGCCGGTGCTTGAGCACCGCCATTTAAAAATTTTTTTTTTAAAATTTTCTTCTGCGCATGCCCAGAAGCCGAGTTTCCGGCACTGCTCATGCGCTGCCTTCCTA
>JALIGW010000036.1:1417929-1553869 GCA_023053685.1 Diadophis punctatus similis | reverse complement strand
AAAAGGGAACAGCTTACCTTGCCTTAAGATCCCACTGCTTTTCTGGGAACCAGACCACCCCAGAGGGAGCCCAAAGACTTAATTTGCATTTAATTGCTGTTCAGTTCAGTTGGCGTGGCTAGTGTCCATGCAGTTGTAGCAAAAGTGGGGTTTTCACATCACAGGAAGTGACCGTTCCACTTTATTCACCTTGAGCATTGAGTCCAGGTGTGGCTGCCACATTAATTATAATTCTTTGGTTGCAGAGTCAGCCAGATCTTCAGAGTGGATTTGGCATTTTTATCCTCCTATCGTGTCCTTCCCAAGGACCTGGGATATAACTACAGGTGACCCTTGACTTATAGTCCTCATTTAGTGACAGTCCAAAGTTACATCATTGAAAAAAAAGTGATTTATGTCTGTTTTTCACACTTACGACCGTTGCAGCCTCCCCACGGTCACACAATCAAAATTCAGAGGCTTGGCAACTGACTCATATTTATGACGGGTTGCTGTGTCCCGGGGTCACGTGATCCCCTTTTGCGACCTTCTGACAGTTAATGGGGAAGCCAGATTCATTTAACAACCGTGTGATTATCTTAACAACTGCAAGGATTCACTTAACAGCTGTGGCAAGAAAGGTCGTAAAATGGGGCAAAACTCACTTAACGGACGTCTCACTTAGCAACAGAAAATTTGGGCTCAATTGTGGTCATAAGTTGAGGACTACCTGTATAGTTTTATAAGCTACCTGACTCCACTATGATTCTGGTTGATTTTAAGCAAGATTCAAAAAAAGTTGACTGTTATAAAATTGGGCGTGACTTGCTTAACAACTGACTTGCTTAGCAGCAGAAACCCCAATTGTGGTCGTAAGTCGAGGACTACCTGAAACTTTATAAGTAATATTCCTCTGAATGGAATTCAACGGCATTTAAATGCAAATTAATTTTTTGCAGTCGCAAGTCTTGAAGAGCAGAATGAGTAATTAAATAAATACGGTTTCAATATTCCACAAAAACAGATTGTTGCACGTTGCCGCATTGGCCAATTGGGGGTTCTGAGCTGATCCTGCCTGTCTGCAAAATCTACCCCTTTTCTGATAGACAATGAATAAAAATAAAACAGAGACATTTAGACGTTTGCGTATGAAATTTATTGGAAAAGAAAATACTCGGTATTCCCTTTCGCTGAACCCCTAAAACCAGAAGAGTCAACGACTGTAAGAAAAGACGAGGAAACCTGCAGAGAAATTTTTGTTTTTTTTTCACACGCACGCCAATATTTATATCCCTGTCAAACAAAACCCTCTTTCTTTCTTTTTTTTCCAACCGGGTTTCCACCGAAAAGTGGCTTGCTTCCACAGAGCTGGGCAACCTGGGTTGAGCAAAGTTAAAAAGCTTGACTCTTTCGAACAGAATCTGTAGATAGATATGTACATATATATATTTATATATACACACACCCACACACATTAGGCGTACACACGCACACAGGAGAGAAAGTGTGAATCACATACCACACCGTTAAAACCAGAAAGGGCTGAGCCGCAGCAGGAGAACCTGTGTAGCCCAAAACATGTCAGTTGCTACTCGGATCTGTAGTTATAGCAGTGTTTATTGACCGTGGCCCCTTTAAGATGAGGGGACTTCAACACCCAGAATTCCCCAGCCAGCATTGCTGACTGAGGAATTCTGGGAGTTGAAGTCCACCGATCTTAAAGGGCCCACGGTCAATAAACACTGTTCTAAAGATAAATATTTGGCCATTCGCAACTCGAAAGGGGTAGTTGTGAAATTAACCACAGGGAGGGGAAATCTGTCGCAATCCGGGAGTAAGCCCTGCACGATTCTTGGGAGCCCTTACTTGATCGTTGAGTGTGAGAAATAATTTATTCTTTTTCTTTAAAAAAAATGACCCGTTTTTCTAAGTTGAAGAGAAGTTGGCAGTGATGAAAGAACTTTTGCAAAGCGAGGGCCAGCCGAAGCCACACAGCCAAACCTCAGCCTCTGTAGGCACCAACTACGATTGGGAGCTAACAGGGTTGTGGATGCAAATTGGAACCCGGCCGGTACCCATGTCAAAGCCAAAAGGAAGTTAAAAAAAAAAATCCAGCAAGGAAT
The DNA here is from genome assembly GCA_023053685.1 of Diadophis punctatus similis. Taxonomy (NCBI): domain Eukaryota; kingdom Metazoa; phylum Chordata; class Lepidosauria; order Squamata; family Dipsadidae; genus Diadophis; species Diadophis punctatus. Next base: position 1,551,767 of record JALIGW010000036.1, on the reverse strand, counting down.
CCCTTTGCCGCCAGCTAAACCTAATGATTTTGTTGGATGTGGATTTGCTCATTCCTGGCCTGTTTGGTAGAATTCAAAGTCGAAATGTGGAGAAAATAAATAGCCTGGAGTCTAATCCTTCCCCTCCCTAAAGTTTCCAAAGCTGTTTTGGGTAGGGGGGCAGCCCTCCCCCCTCCCCAAGGAGAACCCAAGGCTTCCTTAAGTTTTGCATCAGAAAAGGTGCCAACCCAGAAATTCGGATTTCTTTGCAAGTGGGTGACTGACCTTCTAGTCCAGGGGTCTCCAACCTTGGCAACTTTAAGACTTGTGGACTTCGACTCCCAGAATTCCGAAGCTGGCTGGGGAACTCTGGGAGTTGAAGTCCTCCAGGCTTCAAGTTGCCACGGTTGGAGACCCCTGGCTCAGAGGATGGAGAATCCCCACAGAGGTGGGTGGCAAGAACTCCGCAGTGGGTCTAATCGAGACCATAAGGAAGCCAGAACTGACGGTTAAAACCCGGAGCGACTCCAGAGCGAACGGACCGAACTGGACCCTAAAATGCAGAATTGGGCACCGGAGTGAAATGGGTAACAAACCGGAAGGGGAGAAGTTCGTTTGCAGCAGGTCAAGTTCACGGCATAAATTTAAAAAAAAGCCTGGGGGGGTCTTGTTTCCAAACTCGGCCCCCTCCTCTTTCCCTGGGGAATGGGGAGGGAGGGGGGTCAAAGTTGCACTTGTGTGTGGGAGGGGGGAGTAGGGAGGGGATAGGGGTGGGTGGGGGTCTCCGGCAGGCTTCATTCCAGTTCCGATTCCCCATGGACGTCTTCCCCGTCGAGGCAGCCGTTCATCTTCAGCCCGTCCTTCTCGGCCATGGTCTGCAGGTCGTACTCCTCATCCAGGAAGTCCAGGGAGTTGTTGCTGGGCAGGCCCCTGAGCGTGAATTTGTGCGACACTTTTGTCCAGTGCTCCCGGTTGCTGGCCACCCGCTCGTAAAGCTCGGTCGACTTGGGGAACAGCTCCTGAAGCAGCCTGGAAGGAAGACCAGACGGCCGTCAGACCGAGGATATGCGGGGGGAATACCAATTTTCCCTACCGGTTCTGTGGCCGTGGCTTGGTGAGCGTGGCTTGGTGGTCACATGACTGGGTGGGCATGGCTTGGTGGTCATGGTCATGTGACCAGGTGAGCTCAAAAACCAACTTTCACACTTCACACACAAACAACACAACTGACTCACACGCAATGCCAAAGCAGCTGACTTCACACAAAATGGCCCCTGCAGCAACAAGCAGGAACCTCACAGAGTCACAGAGAGCTCAAAAAAGAACTATCACACTTTGCACAAAAATAACACAAAAGCCACACAACTGACTTGCACACAATGCAGAAGCACACAAAATGACCCCCGCAACCACAAGCAGGAAGCTCACAGAGTCACAGTTCCAGCGAATAGGTAGTTTAAAAAAAATGCTTTAAAAAGTTTTTTTAAAAAGGTTCATCAGCTGTGACAATCAGCTGGGCCGCGCGATCGTGGAAAACTTTTTTTTAACTTTTTAAAAGCATTTTTACTACTGGTTCAGAGAACCGGTTTGGGTGAACCAGCCCGAACTGGTAGCATTTCACCCCTGGATACCCCGAGGAGAGTCTCCACCTCACTGAAAGCCGACAGGAGAGCCTCCAGGGACAGGAGGGGTCTATCTGGGAATGTCTGCCGCCTTTTTAGGACTTCGGAGGCAGAGTTTCTGAAACAGCCTGGAAGCAGGGCCGTCCAGCCATCAGACTTCCCTGCAGGGCCAGAGAGGACTCGGATAGCAGGGAATAATACCCCAAGGAGGGTGTCCAGCTCACTGAAAGCCGATGGGAGAGCCTCCAGGGCCAGGAGTGGTCTACCTTGGAATGCCTGCTGCCTTCTGGGGACTTCAGGGGGAGAGGGCTTGCACGCTCGTGCCCTGCTTGTGAGACTCCCCCACACCCCATCCTGCACACCTCAAAGCCAGAAGGGACGAACCTCCCACATCTTGCATAGCTCTCCCTCTGGGGAGGTCTCGCAAACTCCTGCCTTGCTTGTGAGTTACCCAGAAGAACGCACACACACACACATACACACCCCATCGCACGTACTTCAAACCCAGAAGGGAGTGAACCCCTCCCCTCCCACATCGTGCACACTTCTTCCCAGGGGTGGGATTGAAAAATTTTAGCAACCGGTTTGCTGCCCGGTTGCTGGGTGGGTGTGGCCGTGGGGGCGTGGCCTACTTGGCCTCCTACACCACAGCGGGGGAGGGCGTTTTTGCCCTCCCCAGGCTCTGGAGGCTTTCCTCCAGCCTCCAGGAGGGCGAAAACAGCCTCCCCAGTTCCGGAGACCCTCTGGAGGCAAGAAACGGGACCGTTTCCGGCCTTCCGGTAGGCCCGTTTTACGCCCTCCCAGAGCCTCTGCATGCCCCCTGCACTCACCTGGCATCCAAAATGGGCCGCGTGGAGACTCCTGGGAGGGGAGGGGTGAGGTGGGCGGGGTCAGCCAGTCCTTGGAACAACCGGTTCGACGAACCAGATTAAAATTAGCATCCGGTTCGCCCGAACTGGTCCGAACTGGCTGAATCCCACCCCCGTGTTCTTCCTCTGCAGAGGACTTTGCACATTCACGTCCTGTTTGTGAGATTCCCAGAGGAACACACACACACACACACACACACACACACACACACACACACACACACACACACACACACACACAATCTCGCACACCTCAAACCCAGAAAGAGACGAACCCCTCTCCCCACATCCTGGACACCTCTCCCACTGGAGAGGTCTCGCACACCTGTGCCCTACTTGTGGGATTGCCTGAGGAACACAGACCCCCTCCCCAACCTGCACACCTTGAACCCCCAAATCATGACACACTCACTTGTAGATGGGCATGGCGATGTGTTCCATAAAGCTGATCTGCAGCTCAGGGATGTACGCTTTTTCTCGGTCCATCATCTCCATCGGACGGTTGCCCATGGCTTTCTCCTGGAGAAGGAGAGAGAGAGAGAGAGGGAGAAGGAGAGAGAAAAGGAGAGAGAGAGAGAGGGAGAGAGGGAGAGGGAGAGAAGGAGAGGGAGAGGGAGAGAGAGGGGGGAGAGAGAGAGGGAGAGAGGGAGAGGGAGAGAAGGAGAGGGAGAGGGAGAGAGAGGGGGGAGAGAGAGAGGGAGAGAGGGAGAGAGAGGGAGAGGGAGAGAGAGGGGGGAGAGAGAGAGGGAGAGAGGGAGAAGGAGAGAGAGAGAGATATATGAGTGATTTCCTTTTTTCGTCCATCGCTTGCTTCCGGCTTGCCCTGGCGTGCAGCAGCCCTCAGTCCGCAACACTGAGTAAAGGACCCCTTCTAAGTCTCCATCTGAAGACCTTTGAGTAGTTCTTGGCTCTCTGGAGCAGAGGACAAAGTTTGCCAAATCCCTGGGTTGTAGATTCTCTCTCGCTCAGAATAGAACTGGAAGGGACCTTGGATAAGGTGACCAGACGTCCCGATTTTGGCGGGACACACCCGCTTTTTCACCATTTGTCCCGCGTCCCGCCCGCCCTCTTAAAAAGTCCCGATTTTTTAAAACAATGCCCGACTAGGGCATTCTTTCAAAAAATCAGCCTGAAAGGGAGCAGGCCACTCAGCTCGGGCCGGCGTTGGCGGCGGGCGGGCGCTGGAAGCTGGGGGGAGGGGGAAGGGAGGCTGCTCCTCCTCTCCTTCCCCCGCCCCATCCCTAGCCCCGCCCTCGGAGGCGCCGCTGCGGTTGGGAGGGGTGAGGGACGAGGAGCCGTCGCCGCTTTGAACTTACGAGAGGCGCAAACAGCCCTTCCTCGTCCCCCTCCCCTTTCTCCCCCCCCCCCCGTCGCCTCGCTGCCGCCGTTGCCCTGGGGCCGGGCGGGCGACCAGGAGACCGCGGCGCTTGGATGCTTGGAGCAGGTAAGCTCCGGCTGCCTCCTTTCCCCGTCTCCCGCCTCCCGTTCGTTGCTTGCCAGCCCGGCGGAAGGGAAGGCGGGAGGCGAGGAAAGGCCTCCCGAAAGGAGGGGAGGCGAGCCAGCCCGGCCGAAGGGAAGGTGGGAGGCGAGGAAAGGCCTTCCGAAAGGAGGGGAGGCTTCGGGAGCCCGCCTCCCTTTCGGGCCGAAAGGGAGGCGGGCTCCCGAAGCCTCCCCTCCTTTCGGGAGGCCTTTCCTCGCCTCCCGCCTTCCCTTCGGCCGGGCTGGCAAGTAACGAACGGGAGGCGGGAGACGGGGAAAGGAGGCAGCCGGCAGCTTACCTGTCGCGAGCTGCAGGCATCCAAGCGCCCTCCCGCCTCCCCCCCCACCTCACCTGGACGCCGACATTTGCTGTTTTGCCCTCTGTGCATGCGCAGCGTTCTGCGCATGCGCAGAGGGCAAAACTCAAATGGAGAAACCCACCCCCGTCAATGGTGTCCCGCTTGAAGAAAAAAAAATCTGGTCACTTTAACCTTGGAGGTCTTCTAGTCCAACCCCCTGCTCAAGCAGGAGACCCTATAGCCGTGATGGCGAACCTATGGCACGCGTGCCACAGGTGGCACGTGGAGCCATATCTGACGGCACGTGAGTTGTTGCCCTATGTCAGCTCCAGCACGCATGTGCGCGCTGGCCAGCTGATTTTCGGCCTTCCAGAGGGCAGGGTAGGCCATTTTTGCTGTCCCTAGGCTTCAGGAAAGCCTCCTGAAGCCTGGGGAAGGTGAAAAACGGCCCAACGGGCCTACTAAAAGTTCAGAAACGAACTTCTGGTAGGCCTGTTGGGCCCGTTTTTTGCCATCCACAGGCTCCAGAGGCTTCAGTGAGGTCTGCGTGCATGCGCGGGGGGGGGCATTGCATGATGGGTGTGGGCACGCGCGTGCGCACTATCGCGGGCACGTGCGCCCTTTTGGCACCTGAGCAAAAAAAGGTTCGCCATCACTGCCCTATAGCATTTCAGACAAATGGCTCTTCTTAAAAACCTCCAGTGTTGGAGCAGCCACAACTTCTGGTGGCAAGCAGTTCCACTGGTTAATTTTCCTCACTTTTAGGAAGTTTCTCCTTAATTCCAGGTTGCTTCTCTCCTTGATTAGTTTCCATCCGTTGTTTCTTGTCCTGCCTTCTGGGGCTTTGGAAAATAAGTTGATCCCCTCTTCTTTGGGGCAGCCCCTCAAATACTGGAAGACTGCTATCATGTCCCCTTAGTCCTTTTCTCTAGACTGGCCAAACCCAAATCCTACAGCCATTCTTCATATGTTCAAGGCCTTTAATCATCTTAGTTGCTCTTCTCAGCACTTTTTCCAAAGTCTCAACATCTTTTTTTGTAAAGTGGTGACCAAAACTGGATGCTGTATTCCAAGTGTGGATTTACTAAGGCTTTACAAAGCGGCACTAATACTTCACGTGATTTTGATTCTGGGCCTCTGTTTATACAACCCAGGATTGTATTCCCCTTTTTGGCTGCTGCCGCACACGGCTGGCTCGCGTTTAAGGGATCGTCCACTAGGACTCCAAGGTCCATCTCACAGTTGCTGTTTTTTTGAGCCAGGTTTCGCCTAATCTGTAGTTGTTCCTTTGTACTTTGTACAAGTACACCCTCCCCTCTCCTCTTGGTAGGGGGACAACTCTCCTCCCAGGAGCCTTCCTGCTCAAAGGGTTAGACTTAGACATAGAATAACTTTATGGTCACTTTGAATGTACACCAATCGGCAAACGTTAAAATGATATTTCGTTGCATACAGCTCTCAAATTGTCACCACCTCCAATAAAACCCTACATAACCATGACAAGATAAATAAATAAATACAAAGTTATGCATACCGGTATATACCCACATGTATTACATGACCTTTTATATAATACTAGGTGATAACCCGGTGTTGCCCGGGTATTTAGAGACGTCGAAGTCTTTGGCTGACAGGGAGTCATTGAGAGGGGCCTTTCCCCCACTACTCCCATGCCCATCATCCCTGCCCTCTCCCTTCTCTCTCCCATGCACTCCTCTTTCCCGCCCTGTCTACAATCCTGGCACTTTGCCACAAATCCTTCAGCCACTTCCCCACTGGTCCACTAGAGGGCGAACGTCACGGCTGGCGAAGGTACTGACATCACAAACAATTGCCGCTCTAGGACGCCGCACTTGCTCTCCTTAACAGCCCAGGCATTCCAGAGTTATGCTGGAACATACACACATACAGCCTTTTTATATATATATATAGAAGATATGTGGTTAAGAGAACACTAGAATTGGACTCAATGATTTTATTCTGACATACCAGATCACCCTGGGAGAAGAATTCCTTGTAGATCAGTTCCTGGAAAGGAAAGACACGGATTTAGTGCAAGCTGACAAACCCTTCAACTCTTCAATCTGCACATTCGGGGGGGGGGGTGGTCCAGAGAGGACATTCCCCCCCCTCCCCACAAGCCTTGGAGCCTTCAACTCCTGAGGGGTGACAGATATCTGTCGTGATTTTCCCCAACCTGGTGCCCTTCCGATGCCCTGGGGATCTCGCTCTGAGCTCTCCCAGACATCGAGATGGAGAATGGGGCAACCCTGGCTGGCACAGATGTCCTCTAGGTGCCCCCAAGGACCACTAGCAGAATAACAGAGTTGGAAGGGACCTTGGAGGTCCTCTAGCCCAACCCTCTGCTCAAGCAGGGGACCCTGTTTGATGTTCTTCTTTCCCTCCCAGCTGCAATCCAACAGGCAAAGTTTGGCTGGGTTTTTTTGCCCGGGCACCCAAAGGGGCAGGGGTTGTGGCTGCAAAGGGCAGGGGGTCCTTTGGCCGGAGAAGGTGCCAGTCGCAGGAGGAAGCTGGCACTGAGGGGTCCAGGACACCAGCCCAGTGGACCGGGGCTCTGTCCTCGGCCTCGTACTCACCGCGATCTTGCGGGTGGTCTTCCAGCCTTTGGTCTGGTCTGAGAGGTCACAGGAGGTCATGAGAAGGTACAGCAGGAGGCTGTGGTGCTGCTTATTCGCAGGGTCGTAGCCAACTGCAAAGGGGGAGAGAGGAGGAGGAGTAATGGAGGAAAGGGGAAAGAGAAGGAAAGAAGGGGGGAGAGAGAAAAAAAAAGAGAAGGAAGGAAATGGAAGAGTAGGAGAAAATGTGGGAGGGAGGGAAGGAAAAGAAAAAAGGGAGGAAAAAAAAGGAAGGAAAGGAGGAGAAGGAAAGGAGGGAGGGAGGGAAGGAGAAAGGAAAGGAGAAAGAAGGAAGAAAGGAAAGAAGGAAGGGGGAGGGAGGGATCGAGAGGGGGAGGGAGGAAGGGAGGAAGGGGAAAGGGAAGGAAAGAAGGGGGGGAGATAGGAAAAAGTAGGAAAAGGAAAGATGGATGGAAGGAAGGAAGGATGGGAGGGATGAAGGAAGAAAAGGAAGGATGGAAGAAAGAAGGAAGTTAAGGAGAAAAGAAAGCAATACAGAGAGAAGGGGGAAAGGAAGTCTAATTGCCTAAATATGCATAATGTATCTTAATTTTGTCTGTTTGTTTCCTGACTACCACCCCTACAGAAGAGTAGTGGGATTCAATTTTTTTTACTACCGGTCCTGTGGGTGTGGCTTGGTGGGTGTGGCTTGGTGGGCGTGGCAGGGGGAAGAATAATGCAAAATCCCCATTTCCTCCCGATCAGCTGGGACTCGGGAGGCAGAGAATAGATGGGGGCGGGCCCAGTATTTACGGGTTCTCCGAACTACTCAAAATTTCCGCTACCGGTTCTCCAGAACTGGTCAGAACCTGCTGAAACCCACCTCTGCTACAGAGCATGTTGAACAGATCCACAACCTGCCGGACACAAAATCTACTTTTTTTGTGGAATCTCCTTTTTCAAAAGAAAGATCAAGCTCCCAGCTTTCATGACCTAGGAAGGTATTCCAAACATTCCTTCAAACCGCCCCCCCCAAAAAATAAACCCACCCCAAGGGAGCTAATTTAAAGAAGAAACGCCACTCGGCCTGTTTGAAGCTATTCTGTTCTTGAGAAGGTATCTGATAATACAACCTGTTTTCATGCTTAATGCATTTTAATTTTTAAGGAGAAAAAAAAGGGAATTGGTGGGAAAACAGGGGCGATTTTCACGGACCCACAAAACAGCCACCTGAGCCTCGAATCAGGCAAATTGATTCTGTAGTAAATATCCAATTTTCTCCTGGTCAACATAATTTTCTGAGCTGCCATTTCAGACGTGACTTATTCTAAAAATATATAGGTAGTCCTCGGCTTACAACCATTAGAAACACGGTTGTAAAGTGAGTCTGGCATCCCCATTGGCTTCTCAGGTGGTCGCCAAAGGGGATCACATGACCCCGGGCCACTGCAACCGTCGTAAGTACATGCCAGTTGCCAAGCCTCTGGACTTGGATCAGGTGTGAACAATGGTCATAAGTCACTTTTATCCGGTGCTGTTGTAAATAACTTCGAATGGTCACTAAATGAATGGTTGTTAAGTCAAGGAATGCTTGCAATTCCACCCTGTCATCAAGAAGACAACGCAAACACATCCATGGAGATGTCGACAGCCGAGCTCCACTTGGGGGACCCTATATCTGAGGAGCCTGTGCGTCTGGAGTTGTGTGGGGACAGATTTGGTCCAGGATAGAAGTCTCCAACCTTGGCCACTTTAAGACTTGTGGACTTCAACTCCCAGAGTTCCTCAGCCAGCCATGAATGATAGAGTTGGAAGAGGCCAGAAGGGTCATGTAAGTCAGGGGTCTCCAACCTTGGCAACTTTAAGACTTGTGGACTTCAACTCCCAGAATTCCTCAGCCAGCCATGAATGGTAGAGTTGGAAGAGGCCAGAAGGGTCATTTAAGTCAGGGGTCTCCAACCTTGGCAACTTTAAGACTTGTGGACTTCAACTCCCAGAATTCCCCAGCCAGCAGTTCACAAGTCTTAAAGTTGTCGAGGTTGGAGACCCCTGGTCCAGGACACAAACACTCTTTTTGTCCTTCAGGGATTTGGTGATGTCCGTCCACTCTGCCAACCCCTAGAGAAAAAGTCTGTGGAGGTTCTCCGTCATCCAGGCCGTGGTTGTCCCAAAGGTGCTTTTTCAAGAGGCGACTGGACTTTCTGGTTTTCTTTGAAGACGTTTCGCTTCTCATCCGTTTGCAAATGAGTGGTGCAAATGGGTGTGGAGCCTTCTTGGCTGCAGGATGCTTTCTGCCATGTGTCCCTTCCCTGTTGGCTCCACACCCATTTGCACCACTCAGATGACCCTGAAGACACAGACAAACCTCCAAGTGGCCTCAACGGCTCTCTAAAAGGATGCAAATGACCAGATGTCTGCAAGGAATATAAATCCTTCCCTTCCCCACCATCCAGTCAGAGCTGAAGAAGCTTCTTGGATGAGAAGCGAAACTTCTTCAAAAGAAAAAAACCAAAAAGTCCAGTTGCCTCTTGGAAAAAAAAGCATCTTTGGGAGAACCCCTAAAGAAGACCCTCAATTTGGGAAGGATGGGGGGGTGTCCCCTGCTTTACCGTCGGCCATCTTCTGCAAGTCTTTGAAGATCCTCAAGTGATGAGCGAGGTCGGTGGCCAGGATGATATCCCTCATCAAATCCAGCATCCTTTGGTAATCCTGTGGGATCAAGAGGTCCCTGCTTTACCATCCTTCACAACTGATTAGTCAAGAGAGGCTCCCCTGTGACCTGTCTTGGAGGCCTCTCAAGAAGTCCCAGGACCTGGGCGTGATCTAAGTGCCCATGTTTTTCAGCCTTCACAACTTTAAGATGTGGGGACTTCAATTCCCAGAATTCCCCAGCCAGCACAGAAGGACTTCCACTCCCAGAATTCCCCAACCACCAGAGCTGGAGTTCAATTTCTGGAATTCCTGAGCCAGCATGGATGGATTTCATCTCCCAGAATTCCCAGCCACTAGAGGTGGACTTCAATTCCCAGAATTCCCCAGCCAGCACAGAAGGACTTCCACTCCCAGTATTCCCCAATCACCAGAGCTGGAGTTCAATTTCTGGAATTCCTGAGCCAGCATGGATGGATTTCATCTCCCAGAATTCCCAGCCACTAGAGGTGGACTTCAATTCCCAGAATTCCCCAGCCAGCACAGAAGGACTTTAACTCCCAGAATTCCCCAACCACATGTATGGATTTTAACTCCCATAACTCCCCATCCACCAAAGGTGGACTTCAACTCCCAGAATCCCCCAGTCACCAGAAGTAAATTTCAACTCCCAGAATCCCCCAGTTCACTAGAGCTGAACATCAGCTCCCAGCATTCCCCATTCACCAGAGCTGGACTTCAACTCCCAGAACCCCCCAGCCAAAAGAGATGGACTTCAACACCCAGAATTCCCCAGTCGCCAGAGCTGGACTTCAACTCCCAGAATCCCTCATCCACAAGAGCTGGACTTCAACTCCCATAATTCCCTAGTCGCCAGAGCTGGACTTCAATTCCCAGAACCCCCCAGCCACAAGAGATGGACTTCAACTCCCAGAATTCCCCAGTCACCAGAGGTGAACGTCTACTCCCAGAACCCCCCCCCCGCCACCAGAGCTGGACTTCAACTCCCAGAATCCCTCATCCACGAGATGGACTTCAATTCCCAGAACCCCCCAGTTAGCATACCTGGGGAAGGGACGAGTGCCAAAGAAGTCAAGATCGTATCTATACCTGTGCCATAAAAACCCCTGCTCCCTTTATAAAAGCCCCTCCCCAATTTCTCACGCCCACGGATGAGGCTCAGCCTGTCCAGGAAGCCCACCTTGCGAGAGAAATGGTCGAAGATGTTGCAGCCTTGCGTGTTGAGGATGGCGATGGCTTGAGCAAAATGGTGTCTCTGAGACAGACAAAACACAGTAACAAAGGTCAACGAATATAGTCCATAATTGCACTCATATACCCATCATTTTGTGTAAGTGTGTATCGGGTTGTACAGAAGCACAAGTGTGATGCAGGTAGTACTCGCCTCACAACCAATTCTTTAGCAACCTTTTGATGTTACAAGAATGCTAAGAAAAAAAGTGACTTATAATCGGTCCTCAGACTTACAGCCGTCGCAGAATTCCCCCAGAGTCCCATGATCAAAATTTGAGGACTGGCATGCATTTGTGACGCTTGCACTCTCCTGGGGGGGTCATGCGAATCACCATTTATGACAAGGAAGGTCAACTGGGGAAGCCGGATTCGCTTAACAACCATGTGACTCATTTAACGACGTTGGCGATTTGCTTCACAACGGTGGCAAAAAAAAAATTCCATAAAAATCAGTGTGTGACTCACTGACAACCTGCTTGGTTAGTGGAAATTCTGGCTCCAAAGGCAGTCGTAAGTCAAGGACTTTCTTGTAGACGATTTGATCCCACAGAGCAGAGATGGTGACAGAAATATTGCCCTGACCCAGCTCCCCAAACACGACAGACCCTCTGAAGTGAACTCAAAGATTCTTTTAATTAGGAGCACCAGCAGCCCCGGCAAAAAGTTTCTCTCTCAATGCAGGCTAACTAGTCCATCCAGTGGGAAGATGAGTAGTTGTCTGCCCCATCTATTCATCTCCACCCCCTGCCTTTTATCCCCAGAGCTGGAATGGGGCTTCGCTAGCAGCGGTGGCTCTTCCATCCCAAGGACCGGCCCATAGATTTCCGCTGCTCTCCTCTCCTCTGCCTTCTGCACATCCGCGTGTCAGGCACTGGACCCAGCTGTTCCTCCTCTTCCTCATCAGCCACCTCCAGCTGACAGCTCCATTCCCTCTTCCCCCTCGGAGCTCTCGGGTTGCCCTGATGCTGACCCCGACTCCCACGCCTCCTCCTCCTCCTCCGATTCGGCTGCTGGAGGGGCTGGTGGCCAACAGGCCACAACAAATATAATGGATTCACTCCTCCCAGAACTGTGTCTCCCAGTGGGGGGGGGGTCCGGGGAGAGTTTCAAAAGAATCAAGATGGCGACCTTCATGTAATCGAAACTTTATTTGTATGTATGTATATTGGTTGGCTTACTTACTTATTTAGAGGTAGTTCTTTGACTTACGGCCACAATTTATGTGGATAAGTTAGACAGCTGTTAAGTGAGTTTCGTCCCATTTTACGATCTTTCTGGCCACGGTTGTTAAGTGAATCATTGCAGTGGTTACATTAGTTACACGGTTGTTAAGCGAATCTGGCTTCCCTGTGGACTTTGCTTGTCAGAAGGTCGCCAAAGGGGATCACGTGACCCCGGGATCACGTGATCACCGTCATAAGTACATGCCAAGCCTCTGAATTTTGACCATGTGACCAAGAGAATGCTGCAATGGTTGTAAGTGTGAAAAATGGTCATAAGTCACTTTTTTCAGTCATCGTAACTTCGAATGGTCACTGTTGTGAGTCAAGGACTCCCTGTATTGGTGACTATTCTGTTCAGACCCAGGTTAATTTCAGGGATTTTCCCACAAGTTATGGAGAAAGGGCATCCTGAAGACATTTAACCCACAGGATTCTCTCTCCTGCCTGGGCCAAATTTTAACCCTAGTTCCCATCCGGCAAAGAGGGCAGCGGATTCCTGAATCCACAGGAGATGGAGCCTCACGTGGTCTCCATCACGGTCTCCTCCTTTAGTTTATCGGAAGAGGGTCTCCTGCTTGAGTAGGGGGTTGGACTAGAAGGCCTCAGAGGGCCCTTCCAGAAGAGAAGAGAAGAGAAGAGAAAAAGGAAGGATAGAGAAGAGAAGGAGGAAAGAATAGAATAGAATAGAATAGAATAGAATAGAATAGAATAGAATAGAATAGAATAGAATAGAATAGAATAGAATAGAATAGAATAGAACAGAACAGAATAAAAGAATAGAATAGAATAGAATAGAATAGAATAGGAGAGGAGAGGAGAGGAGAGGAGAGGAGAGGAGAGGAGTGGAGAGGAGAGGAGAGGAGAGGAGAGGAGAGGAGAGGAGAGGAGTGGAGAGGAGAGGAGAGGAAGGAAGGATAAAGAGAAGAAGGAAAGAATAGAATAGAAGAGAAGAGAAGAGAAGAGAAGAGAAGAGAAGAGAAAAAGGAAGGATAGAGAAGAGAAGGAGAAAATAATAGAATAGAATAGGAGAGGAGAGGAGAGGAAGGAAGGATAAAGAGAAGAAGGAAAGAATAGAATAGAATAGAATAAAATAGAAGAGAAGAGAAGAGAAGAGAAAAAGGAAGGATAGAGAAGAGAAGGAGGAAATAATAGAATAGAAGAGAAGAGAAGAGAAGAGAAGAGAAGAGAAGAGAAGAGAAGAGAAGAGAAGAGAAGAGTTGGAAGGGGCCTTGGAGGTCTTCTAGTCCAGCCCCCTGCTCAAGCAGGAGATCCTATACCATTTCAGACAAGTGGCTATCCAATTCTTCTTAAAATCCTCCAGTGATGGAGCACCCACAACTTCTGGTGGCCAGCTGTTCCACTGGTATATTGTCCTCACTGTTAGGAAGTTTCTCCTTAGTTCCAGGTTGCTTCTCTCCTTGATGAGCTTCCATCCATTGTTGCTTCTTGTCCTGCCTTCTGGTGCTTTGGAGAATAGATGGACTCCCCTCCCCCTCTTCTTTGGGGCAGCCCCTCAAAGATTGGAAGACTGCTATCCTGTCTATGATTCTATGTTCTAGTTGCCCTCCTGTTCTATACAAAAATGGTCGATCCTTCTCAGCTACGGGGTTGGCTCCCATCTTCCTTTACCTCCATCACGGATCCTTCGGAACTGTACAAAGCAGCCAGAACGGATTTCTGGAAGAGAGAGAGAGACGGGAGATACGTTTCATTGGAGAAGTCGGGTGTGGGTGAAGGAGACCCCCAAGGGGGGAGGGGTGGATGGTTCTTAGCCCAATGCTGCATCTAGCAAGACCCACCCCTCATTCTCCCTTGCGGGGAGGGGGGGGAGGCTTTCCAACCTTACCGGGGGTGTGTGATTCTACCGGTTCGGACTGGTTCGGGCGAACCGGATGCTCCGATGATCAGCTGGGAGCGAAGCGCGATCACCGAACCGGATGTTAAACCGGTAGGATCCCACCACTGAACCTTACCGATGCCACTTGAAAAGAATTGTTGGTGCCTCGGTGGTCCAAGTCGTGGCACATGCAGGAGATGAACAAGGCAAAGATTTCGATGTCTCTATGGGGAAGATAAAACAACGGAGGCTGCATCAACAGAAGGATAGAATCAAAATCACATGAAGTGTTAGTACTTGTGGCTTGCCCATGTCCCGCGCAGCTGATCATGGATCCCGAAGACCGAGAGGCGATTGTGGCGCGGTACCATCAGCCCATGTACCTGGCACCCGAGTCCGATAGTAAGGAGGACTCGGTGCCAGAGGCTGAAAGTCGACCAGGACCTTCTGCACCTCCTCAGTTTGAAAGGAGTGACTTAGGAGAAGATGAGGAGCCTCTTCTTGATGCTAGGGCATGCAGGGCAGCTAGCAGGCAAGACTGGCTACGAAGGAGGAGGCCTCCTTATGAGTAGAGCTGCAGGCTAATTGGCCACGCCCTTAGACTATTTAAGCCTTAGCCATGCGGCGTGTCAGCGCTGGAGACAAGTTGTTAGCTTCGAGATCTGATTCATGTTCTTTGATACTCCTGCTTTGACTTTCGGATTTTGGTTTCTGCTAATTAACTCCGGCTTTCTGCCAACTTCTGTAAGTTCCTTGAACTGTTATCTGAGAGACTAATTTACTGACTGTTTTCTTTGGGGTTTGAACTCCGGCCAGTTCTTAAGAAGTGAAATTCACAGCTGTCTGTCTGAAAAGAATCATTTCTGCTTTTCATGAACTTTAAACAGGCAGCTACTAAGACAATTATTAGTACTAAAATATTATTGTTTTGAAACAGTTTGTGTGTGCATCATTTTGGAGTGGGCTCCACGCTGGGACATAACAGTACCTTTTTACAATGGCTTGGTAAGGCCACACCTGGAATGCAGGTAGCCCTCGACTTACAACAGGTCATTTAGTGCGTTCGGTTGCCACGCCACTGAAAAAAAAAGTGATTTACGCCCATTTTTCAAACTTACGACTGTTGCCGCATCCCCATGGTCATGTGATCCAAATTCAGACGCTTGGCAACTGCCTCATACTTATGATGGTGGCAGTGTCCCGGGGGTCACGCGATCCCCCTTTTGCAACCTTCTGACCAGCAGAGTCAATGGGGGAAAACAGATTTACTTAACAACCACGTTACTAACTGCAGTGATTCCCTTAACAACTTTGGCAAGAAAGGTCATAAGATGGGGTGAAATTCACTTAACAACTGTCTTGCTGAGCAACTGAAGTGTGGGCTCAATTGTGGTCATAATGTAAGGACTACCTCTACTGCATCCAGTTTTGGTCACCACACTATAAAAAAAAGATGTTGAGACTCTGGAAAGAGTGCAGAGAAGAGCAACAAAGAGGATTAGGGGACTGGAGGCTAAAACATATGAAGAACGGCTGCAGGAACTGGGCATGGCTAGTCTAGTGAAGAGAAGGACCAGGGGAGACATGATGGCAGTATTCCGGAGGACATTGCAACCGTCATAAATATGAACCAGTTGCCTTCTTCCTCTTGTGCCATAGCCGTCATTGGACGTTGGTGATCGTGTTGGTGATCCCATTTTTATCAACAGCCGCATCAAAAAGTGTGGCTGAGTTTTGTCCAAACCCTTAGATTTTGAAGCCATGATCTTCTTCTTCTTCTGCCTGCACCTGTTTTCCCTTCAATCTTTCCCTGGAGGATTAAGCGAAGGATGCATCACATGTCTGAAATATTCTAACTTTCGCTTTTTAATGGTTTTGATCAAAGGTCTTCAAACTTGGTAGTGCTGGCTGGAGAATTCTGGGAGTTGAAGTCCACAAGTCTTAAAGTCTTAAAAACTACAAAAAAGACATTGAAACCCTAGAGAAAGTGCAGAAGAGAGCAACCAGGATGATAAAGTAGTCTGGAAAATAAAACACACAAAGAGCAGTTGCAGGAACTGAGCTTGGCCAGTCTGGCGAAGACAAGGACCAGGGGTGACATGATAGCAGTGTTCCAATACTTGAGGGGCTGCCACAGAGAGGAGGGGGGTCAGGCTGTTCTCTATGGCACCAGAAAGCCAAACAAGGAATAACGGATGGAAGCTGACCAAGGAGAGATTCAACCTGGAAGTGAGGAGAAACTTTCTGACGGTGAGAGCGATCAACCAGTGGAACAGCTTGCCAGCGGAGGTTGTGAGAGCCCCAACACTTGCGACCTTCAAGGGGAGACTGGACTGCCATCTGTCTCAAATGGTGTAGGAACTCCTGCTTGAGCAGGGGGTTGGAGTAGATGACCTACAAGGTCCCTTCCAACTCTAATAATAAATCTAAATCTAAAGTTGCCAAGTTTGAAGACCTCTGGTTTTGATGATTTCCCAAGCGTCCGAATTTTGACTGTGTGATTAAGGGGATGCTGTAACGGTCCTAAGTGTGAAACAGGGTCCCAAGTTCCTTTTTTCCAGTGCTGTTGTAACTTTGAACGGTCACTCAACGAATGGGTTATAAGTTGAGGATGTCATTTTGCAAGATTTCTCCCTAAAGGCGAAGAATGAAGGGAATTGCTGTGGAGAGCCTCAACGGGTCTCTGCTGGATTTTGAAAGCCGGCACCCCAACTTCCACAAGCTGAAGAGGAACAAAGAGTTGTTGGTTCAACCTCAGCTTGCCTTGTCCCGAGATGCTTAAGATCCTTGTCATGTGTCCTGCAGCCCGGTAGGGTCTCCGTCCCTGATGATCCCGGGCGTAAATGAAGCCCATCATCCACATCCACTTACTCCAGATAATTGATGAGCTCCAGATTCTTGTACAGCAGATAGCAGAAGTGGGACACGGAGAAAGCGTGCGTCCAGTTGTGATAGGGAGGGTCTCTGTACCCCTTCTTCACCATGAGGCAGAACCTGAGGAAAATGACAAAAAAAAGAGACAGTCACCAAGGGAAGACCCCTGCTTATTAATGCCCGGAATTTAAGACCAAGCAGCCATTTCCCGTTCTTAAGAGGTACCTTCCTTGCTGCGTCTTTTCCACAAAACAAAACAAAAAACCCAAACCCAAACTGCACAAGAATAACGGAATCACAGAGTTGGAAGGGAACTTGAAGGTCTTCTAGTCCAACCCCATGGCCATGGCAAGAGACCCATTTGGTCAGCAAAATGTAAAAAGGATGTTGAGACTCTAGAAAGAGTGCAGAGAAGAGCAACAAAGATGATTAGGGGACTGGAGGCTAAAACATATGAAGAACGGTTGCAGGAACTGGGTATGTCTAGTTTAATGAAAAGAAGGATCAGGGGAGACATGATAGCAGTCTTCCAATATCTCAGGGGTTGCCACAAAGAAGAGGGAGTCAAGCTATTCTCCAAAGCACCTGAAGGCAGGACAAGAAGCAATGGGTGGAAACTAAACAAGGAGAGAAGCAACTTAGAACTAAGGAGAAATTTCCTGACTGTTAGAACAATTAATCCGTGGAATAATTTGCCTCCAGAAGTTGTGAATGCTCCAACACTGGAAGTTTTTAAGAAGATGTTGGATAACCATCTGTCTGAAGTAGTGTAGGGTTTCCTGCGTAAGCACAGGGTTGGACTAGAAGACCTCCAAGGTCCCTTCCAA
Source organism: Diadophis punctatus similis (assembly GCA_023053685.1). Lineage (NCBI taxonomy): Eukaryota > Metazoa > Chordata > Lepidosauria > Squamata > Dipsadidae > Diadophis > Diadophis punctatus. The sequence goes on along the minus strand of JALIGW010000036.1, from coordinate 1,534,279 downwards.
CTCTGTTATTCTATTATTTCTGAATCTTCATTGTCCACCAACCAACCTCACTGATCTCTGTTCTCCAGTCCAGAAGAGGCCGTGGAAAGCTGCTACTGCGTGACTGAAGGATGAAGCTTCAAGGGCTTGACCGCTATTTCCCTAGTGGGCTGAGCATTCTTGGAAAAGAGACCTCCAGGTATCAGTGTACCACCCATGGGCCTCTCTAGCCCGACTTAGTCCTCCTGTGTTAGTCCTTCCAGGTAGCCCAGACAAGAAACACAATCAATGAATGCCAAGGATATTTTATTGTGGGGTCCTTGGTGCTCTCTGAGCTTGGTGGTTTTCTTGCAGATGTTTCATGACCCAACTAGGGAACATCATCAGTGCTGTCCTGATCATCATCATCATCATCATCATCATCATCATCATCATCATCATCATCATCAATTGAAGTAGTTGAACTGGTTTCATGACTAGTTGTATCATAAAGAGGAGGAGGAGGAGAGGATTTTGGGGTCCTTGGTGCTCCCTGAGCTTGGCAATTTTCTTGTAGACATTTCATGACCCAGCTAGATAACACCATCAGTGCTAGAAGGGAGGGGGTTCACTCTTATTTTTACATACAGTACTATTAAACATCTGCAAGAAAACCATCAGGCTCAGCGAGCACCAAGGACCCTACAGTCCTCCTCCTCCTCCTCCTCCTCACCTCCACACCCTTCTAGCACTAATGATATTACCTACTTTGGTCATGAAATATTTACAAGAAATTGCCAAACTCAGACAAGGACCCCACACTCCTCCTCCTCTCCACAAACCCCCACTCCCTTCTAGCACTGATGACGTTACCTAGTTTGGTCATGAAATGTCTGCAAGAGAGCCACCAAGCTCAGAGAGCACCAAGGACCTGGCCGGAGTTTCGATTGCACTATTTCAGCTACCACCTTAACCTTTTTGAACACTCCCTGTGGATCCTCCCGTCGCCTCTTGAGCACCCTGGCTGAGCCAGGACTCCGTGGGGCTTTCACAAGCCCTGGTCCAACAGTGACACCCCCTTGGGATCGGTCAGACGTGCAAGGAGCAGGCAGGATCACACCCTTTTCTGTGGATCCTCTCGGCCGAGGCTGTCGATTAAATAACGCACTAAACCTGGTGTCCAGACGGAGAAGCAAATCAAGTCCTTTTAAAACTTGGGGATCCGTTGGAAGGAAAAGGGAAAAGTGGCTTCTTCCTTTCTCCCAACCGTACCTGACGAGGGTCTGGCGGTCGATTTTGTAGCTGCTGATGAAATTCATGTCCTGAAGCATGCTCAGAATGGCCTTTGGGAGAAAGAAAGAAAGAAAGAAAGAAAGAAAGAAAGAAAGAAAGAAAGAAAGAAAGAAAGAAAGAAAGAAAGAAAGAAAGAAAGAAAGAAAGAAAGAAAGAAAGAAAGAAAGAAAGAAAGAGACAGATGAGTTTAGGGGAAAAGGTTGATAGGGAAAGATCCTTCATGCTTTTTCTTCCTTCCTTCACTCCTCCTCCTCCCCATCCCTCTCCCTTTCCCTCTCTCACCTTCTTCCTTCCTTCCTTCCTTCACTCCTCCTCCCTTCTCCTCCTCCTTCCTTCCTTCACTCCTTCTCCCCATCCCTCTCCCTTTCCCTCTCTAGCCTTTTCCTTCCTTCTTTCACTCCTTCTTCTCCTCCTCCTCCCTTCCTTCACTCCTCCCTTCTCCTCCCCCCATCCCTTTCCCTCTCTCTCCTCCTCCTTCCTTCCTCCACTCCTTCTCTTCCTCCTCCTCCCTCTCAGAGGAAACTCCAAAGCTACAAATGGTACGCCCATGTGACCACGGTTACACGGACGGTCACATGGCCACAGGTGTGACTCCAGATGCCAGTGACCACTGAAAAAGATAGCTTTTGCTGCTCTGGGGCCTGCCCAGGTTCTCAATAGCCCTGACCTTCCTGGCCTTGACCAGAGCCATAAAAATAGAGGTGTTTGTTTCCACCGGGGACTGCAGCTGTTTAGGGATGTGCCTGGTTGACGGTCCTTGCTGCCATAGGAGTTTATGGATTTATTATTTGATGTTTTTCGACCTACATAACCTCCCCCGAGTCTCTTGGCAAGTGTGAGGTTGTAAAATGGGGCAAAACTCATTTGACAAGTTGTTTCATGAATGAATGAATGAATGAATGAATGAATGAATGAATGAATGAATGAATGAATCAATCAATCAATCAATCAATCAATCAATCAATCAATCAATCAATTGATCAATGAATGAATGACTGAATGAATTGATCAATGAATGAATTGATCAATGAATGAATGAATCCATCCATCAACCAACCAACCTTTCCAGGTGATTCAAGCAAGCAAATCAGAACCAATGCTTACCATCGATGTGTCGTCCTCAGGAAGGGATCGTGGCGTGTACGTGAATTTGGCGAAGTTCGGGTCGATTTGTGAAACCGGGGTGATTCCTTCATGGAGAAGCTTGGTGTGCTCATCATCCGACACCTGGAAGAGGAAAAGGACTCATCGTTTCCAAGCAGAAAATGGACGGGTGACTTCTTCTAATGAAGCAACAATGCCAGGCCCCAGAGAGAGAGACAGGAGGAGACACAAAGTGGATGGATGGATGGACAGATAATACATAGATAGATAATGATAGATAAATGATGGATGAGACAGACAGACGAGACAGAGATTATATAGAGAGAAATAGATAAACGATAGTAACATAGATAGATGATAGATAAAGAGATAATGATAGAGGATGGATGATAGAGGAATAGATAGATAATATATAGATAAATAGATGCTAGGTAGATAACGAGATAGATAATATAGATGAGATAGATGATAGATAAGATAGAGATGATAGATGATAGCTAGATAGCTAGATAGAAGGATGGATGTATATAAAGATAGCGTATTTTTCAGACTATAAGACACACTCCCCCCCAAAAAAGTGGGTGGAAATGTCTGTGCATCTTATAGACTAAATATGGTCCTGGTTTTGGCCTCCTGAAACCCTCCCCCGCACATCCCCTTTTCACCAAAAACAGGTCAGTTTTGGGCGAAAACGGGATGCGCAGAGGGTTTGGGAGGCCTGCAGAGTGCTCCTGGGGGCCGGAGAGGGCAAAAACTGGACGTGCGGAGGCCAAAGACTATTTTTTTTGTTTTCCTCTTCAAAATCTAGGTGCGTCTTATACTCCGGTGCATCTTATAGTCCAAAAAATATGGTGGATACTGTGTAGACAGATATAGGTGATAGAGATAGATCTACAGACACACAGATCTCTCTCTCGCTCTCTCTCTCAGTCTATAAAATAAAGTAGCAAACAGGTGCAAATCTTTTACTCAAACTTCCTCAAACCTCCAAATAAGTTATGCAGACCTAATCCACATACCAAAGGAGAAGGTCTGCAAAAGAGTTAATTAAATTAGCTCTCGCACCAGAACTGCATGTTCACAAGAACACACACACAGACACACACACACATACACACACACACACACACACCTCAAGTGTCACCCTAGAATCAGCACATAGATCTCAGGACAAGCTCCCCCTATAAAACTATGTTGCTGTACCCCATTTCTCTGCAGCTGCCCCTAAAGCCAAACCTCCTTGCTTTTAGGGAAGAAATATTTCTTCTTTCCTCCCAGCTGCCTGGATCTCGTTTTCATTTATTCTTCTGCAACCCCAGCTCGAATCGGAACCCCAAATTATTATTCTGACCGGATCCTTCATTTTAGCCTTTGGATTACTACCTTCATGTGATACATCATCATCTCGTTGGCCAGGTGGCTTCGGTACTGGGCCTCGTGGACCTTCTTGTAGAGCAAGGACTGTAGGAAGACAAAGGAAGATTTTTTTAGTCCATCCTGGTGCGTGCAACTTCTCTGCGGGAGATATTCGTAAGTTAATTTTCCAGGGTTTTCTGTCCCAAAGCCTCCTCCCAAAAGGAACCAGGTTGATGTGCAACCTCCCATCTGGATGCATTGAGATACAGATCCTGGGATTTCCCAGGGGATCTGACCCTCTGCACCCGGAAGCTGCTCAGCTCCACCCGGACAAGAGCCAAGAGCCATCCAGAAAAGCAAAGAGAGAGAGAATAAAACTCACGTACGTGAGCGATGCTGATACCACAGTAGATGGAGAATGCGGTGGCCAGATCCTCGTCGAATTTGCTAAACCATGGCCCGTTGATTTTATTGACCAGCTCAGCCACTCCAATCACCTCTGGAAGATAAAAGAGAGATGGGGGGAAAGGAGGAGAAACCCCTTGGACCTATTCTTTCTCCTTTCTCTAGAGATACCCCCTGCTGCTTAGGAGCTAGCCCTGTGATGCAGCTGCAAAAAATGTTGGGGACCATTTTAGGCAGAGTCCTCCGAAGGGCCCTTTTTCTGAATCAAGAAAGTTGTCCAGGTGAATGTCTACAGTCTACAGTCGACCTCTCCCCATTCCTAAGAGGTCTGTAAGAGGCGTGCATAAACGCACCACTGTGCCTACCGTCCCTGTCTTACTGTCCTATTGTCCTCTTTTATCGTTACTTTTTTTTACTTATGTTATGTTTATACAAACACCTACTATCTTGTACATGTTTGACAAACAAATAAAAATAAATAAATAAATAAGTAAATGTCTGCACCGGTCAGCAGCACCCGGTTTTAGAAGGGTTCGGACTGGAGTTAAGTAAAGGGGCAGCTTTAAACTTTGGCAGCTTTCAGATGGGTGAACTTCAACTCCCAGAATTCCCCAGCCAGCTAAACCTATCTTCCTTCCTTCCTTCCTCCCTCCACTCTCCTCCCTCCCTCCCTCCCTCCCTTCCTTTCCTTCCTCCCTCCCTTTTTCCTTTTTCTCTCCCTCCTTCCTTCTTCCTTCCCTCCCTTTCTTCTCTTCTTCCTTCCTTTCTCCCCGCTCTCTCCTTCCCTTCCCTTCCTTCCTTTCCTCCCTCCCTCCCTCCCTCCTTCTTCCCTTCTTCCTTCTTCCTTGCCTCCCATTCTTCTCTTCCTCCTTTCCTCCCTCCCTCCCACCTTCTCTCCCTTCTCCCTTCGTCCTTCCTTCCCTCCCTCCCTTCTCTTCCTCCTTCTCTTTCTCCCTCGTTTCCCCTTTCCTCCCTCCCTCCCTCCCTCCTACAGATTGTGTCTCCTTCTGGCCACTTTCATTGACTTGAAAGACAAGCCACCTGCCATAATCCAGAATGCCCATCTCTTGGGAGGGTCTGAAGGCGTCCTGGCACCCTCTCGGCCAGAGGTGCACAGGACTCACGTATCTCCCCCTTGAACGGGCTGCTCACCCTGGTTCTCGTCTTTGATGGGGAAGCAGAGGATGTTCCTGGTGCGAAACCCGGTGCTGTCGTCCACGCCGCGGTAGAAGAGGGGGTGAGAGTAGGCGTCTTTGATGTTGAGGATCTTGCCGGTGGTGGCCACGTGGCCGGCGATGCCCTGATCGGCTGGAATCCGGATTTCATAGCTCTGTCACCAGGGAAGGAGAATCTGCAGGTTACTCCAAATATATCTCGGTTTTGCTTTACTTATTCCATAAAAAGACAGAAAGAGCAGAGCAAATATAAAACGATGACAAAAGGAAAAGGAGAACGTGGAGAAAAGAAAGGAACACAATAATAATAATCATTTAAATTATGCATAAAGAGAAAGATGCTTCTGGTTTGCATTGTGGAATCAGTGTTTCTCAATCTTGGCCACTTTAAGACGGGTGGACTTCAACTCCCAGAATTCCCCAGCCAGCCATGAATGATAGAGTTGGAAGAGGCCAGAAGGGTCATCTAAGTCAGGGGTCTCCAACCTTGGTCACTTTAAGACTTGTGGACTTCAACTCCCAGAATTCCCCAGGCAATTTCTGACAAGCCAAGTCAATGGGGGAAGCTGGATTTGCTTAATGACCACATGATTCACTTAACAGCTGCACAGATTTGCTTAACCACTGCAGCAAAAGGAAAGGGAGGGTTGTAAAACCAGGCAAGATTCCCTATTAACCTTCCTTAGCGATGGAATTTTTGACCTCAGTTGTGGTCATAAGTAGAGGACTAGGTGAATTAAGCTTTCTCTCCTTCATTTGGAATGACAGAAGAGTTGGAAGGTACCTTGGAGTTCATCTAGTCCAACCCCCTCGTTTCTTTCCACGCTCGTGTCCTACTGCTTTTCTCACCTCGTCATCCACCACACCTCCATCGAACACCTTGGCCACCAACTCATGGCTGCTTCGGTCCAGCAGGAAAACCGAACATCTGAAAGGGAATCCCATGAGGGGAAAGGGGTTAGGAGAGAGCCTGGCGGAGGGAAAAGGGGGAAGAAGGGAAACTCAGGCGAAGGGACAGCTGCCCCCCACATTCTAGGGGTCCTTGGACCAATTCCCCACTCCAAGAGCCAGTTCTATCTGCAGAGAAGGGCTAGGATGAATTTTTTTCTATTCCTTCTCTATTTCATTTCTTCCTTTTTTCCCTCTCTCTTTCCTTCCTCCCTTCCATCCTCCCTCCTTCTCTCCCTTCCTCCTCCCTCCCTTCCTCTTCCTCCCTCCCTTCCTTTCATCTACCCACCTTCTCTCCTTCCTTCTGTTGTGGCCAGTGGAGCTGGCAGCAGATTCGGATAGTGAGGAGGTTGGGGAGGACCATGGGCCAGCCCTGGAGTTTGGGGAAGGCTCTGCGTCAGAGGCAGATATGGGGCCAGGGCCGTCTGACAGTTATCAGCTGCCTTTGGAGCCAGACAGCAGTGAGGCAGACAAACAGCTGTTCCCAGTGTGCCCATGTGCAGAGTTGCCAGACGAAGGGAACAGCAGAGGAACAAACGTTGACTTGGGAGTAAGGCCACAGGTGGATGATGAATGGCCACTCCCATAGGGAGTGAAAGGGGAAGGGAGTTTGCAGGGGACAATTAGTTCATTTGGGCGAAGATCTGTTCCTGCATTCTTGCCAAGTATTGTCTGATATAGTGTGGAGTCTGAAAGATATCAGCTTAGCAGCTCTCCAAGCCTGATAAAGGTTTGTCATTGGGAAATATCTTGAAAAACTGTTGGCCGGGACTTTGCTGGAGAGGAATTCACTGTAAAACTAAATAAAAGGGGTTTTATTGGGACGTGGAGTTGGCTTTGTGCTTTTGGGGAAGCCTAGATCAAAACACCTTCCTTCCTTCCTTCCTTCCTTCCTTCCTTCCTTCCTTCCTTCCTTCCTTCCTTCCTTCCTTCCTTCCTTCCTTCCTTCCTTCCTTTTTTCCTCCTCCCTCCCTTTCTCTCTCCCCTCTCTCTTCCATCCTCCCTCTCTCTCTCCTTCCCTCCCTCCCTTTCTTTTCCCTCCCTCCCTCCCTCCTTCTCTCTCTTCCTCCCCCCCTCCCTCCCCTCCTTCCCCCTCCACACTTTCTATTTTTCATTGATTACTCCACCCAGAGTCACAAATTTCCAGGGAGCCATGCAGGAAATTCTTGAAATAACTAAACTAAGTATAAAGCAAGGAAACGCCCCATGCTCTCCCCTCCAGCATTTGGAGGCACTGTGAGCAATCCAAAAACAAACACCCCCACCACCCCGGTTGTTTTGGCTGTTCCTCAAGCATGTCACGGTTGTTACCCCCCACCCACGAGGGGCCGGCTGTGACCACCAGGCCCTCCTTCCCAGGATGAAACCCACATTTCAGCGTTGCTGAGATTCCTGGCTTCCGTGATGATCTCCTGCAGCAACACCGAAACATCGTCTGAAAGAGGAAGACGGAGGAGAGAAGCTCAGAGAACCAGATGGTGGACTCAGACATATATGGGGAGGGGGGCTTATTCCCACCCCACTTCCACTGGAAAGGAAGCCTGCCAGCCCACCCCCAATTTCAGGGAATACGGCCAAATCATCAGAGCCCCTCAGTGCTGGGCCTGGAAGCAGAGACCTCCCAGGTCAGCGCCTGGTTTCTCCAGCCCTTGGCCCGTGCTGGGTGGCCTTGGATACCTACCCAGGTGAGTGAAAAGGTTCTTGGCCACTTGCAAAAGAGCCTGCAAAGAAGAAAGACAGGTGAACGCTCTCGATCTTTCTAAGGTGTTTTTTTGGAAAGGAGACACACTACTACCTCTTTATCCCAATCCCAAGCTGCTCAGGACATCAGAGCTGGAAGGGACCTTGGAGGTCTTCTAGTCCAACCCCCTGCTCAGGCTGGGAACCCTACACCATTCCAGACAAATGGCTGTCCAGTCTCTTCTTTAAAACCTCCAGTGTTGGATCACCCACAACTTCTGGAGGCAAGTTGTTCCACTGGTTAATTGTTCTAAGTGTCAGGAAGTTTCTTCTTAGTTCTAGGTTGGATCTCTCTCTGATGATTCTTCATCCAAATTGAACATAGAATCATAGGGCTGGAAGGGAATTTGAAGGTCTTCTAGTCCAACCCGCTGCCCCAGCAGAAGTCCCTATACCATTCTGGACAAGTGGCTGTCCAATCTCTTCTTGAAGACCTCCAGGGATGGAGCACCCCTCATTTCTGGTGGCAAGCTGTTCCTCTGATTAATTGTCCTCGCTGTCAGAAGTTTCTCCTTAATTCCAGGTTGCTTCTCTCCTTCATCAGTTTCCATCTATTGCTTCTTGTCCTGCCTTTGGGGGCTTTGGAGAATAGGCCGACCCTCTCTTCAGCCCCTCAAATATTGGAACACTGCTATCACATCATTCCTGGTCTTTCTTTTCATGAAACCAGACTTACCCAATTTCTTCAACTGTTCTTCCTGACATCTGAGATGCAAGCACACAGGAGATATCTTGAAACCTTGCAGAAGTTCAACGGTTTTTGACCTTCAAAAGCTTCGTCCGCTGAAGACCAGCTTGTCTGAAGGAGCCCCTTCTCCTCCTATCTGGATCTGAAGGCCTTGCAATCGAGACCTTCTCCAGATCCATCCCATCACCCAAGGAGGTGAGGTGGGTCTCTGTAAGGAGGAGAGCTTGTTTTGCGGTGGTACCCCCATTTAGGGCATCTTGGCTGGCAACCCTCTTACCATCATTCTCACCCTGGGTGAAGACTTTTCTATTTTCCTAGGCCTCTTAATCTGATTTTAATTGGGTTTATGTCCTGTGATTTTAGATTTAGATGACTGCCTTTCCATCATCCCAGGCTTTTAACTGCCTCAATTGTATTTTAATGACATTTTAATGTACGCTGTTTTAGTCTTTTGAATGACTGCCTTGCAGCTGTCTTGTTTCCACTGTGTGATGTCTTTATTTTGCACTTTATTTGATTTTATGTGTTTAACTGTGTTTTTATTGTAAACTACCTAGAGATCTTCAGCTGTCAGGCAGTTTAAAAAATTTTAAACGAACAAAGGAATGAACCAATTTTATTTCTCCATCTCCCAAGACCTCTACAGGTGGGACAGATCTGCAACCTTGATCCCTGCAGATGTGAAGTCCCACATCTGCATTCACACAACATAGGAAGCTTGGTTGACCTGACTCTTGTTAAGCTGCCTTTTGCTGTCTGAATATGAGATGCCAGTTCAACTCTTGGGCTGAGCTTCTGGTTCAATCTGTTGTGGGTATATGCATAATTCTGTATGTATGTATGTATGTATGTATCAGGGGTGGGTTCTAACTTACCTCGTTGCCGGTTCGCTTCCTCCCATGCTGTGTGTGCATGTGCACGTTGTGTGCACCAATGCGCAGTGCTGAAAACTCAGCTTCTGCGCATGCACAGAAGAAAAAACAGCTTCTGCGCATGCACAGAAGCGAAAACAAGATGGTGCCGCCTATGGCGCCGCCGAGAGAGCTGGTTCGTGGGCGTGGCCAGCCAGCCATCGCTCCCAGTTCGGTGAACAGGGGGAAATTCTTGCTACCGGTTCTAAAGAACCAGTCAAACCGGGAGGAACCCACCTCTGGTATGTATGTATGTATGTATGTATGTATGTATGTATGTATGTATGTATGTATGTATGTATGTACTATGTATGTATGTATCTTCTCTTCTCTTCTCTTCTCTTCTCTTCTCTTCTCTTCTCTTCTCTTCTCTTCTCTTCTCTTCTCTTCTCTTCTCTTCTCTTCTCTTCTCTTCTCTTCTCTTCTCTTCTCTTCTCTTCCCTTCCCTTCCCTTCCCTTCCCTTCCCTTCCCTTCCCTTCCCTTCCATTCTTTCTTTCTTTCTTTCTTTCTTTCTTTCTTTCTTTCTTTCTTTCTTTCTTTCTTTCTTTCTTTCTTTATTTATTTATTTATTTATTTATTTATTTATTTATTTATTCTGTCATGTTCATGTACTGTTATATTGGCTGTTGTAACCCTTTGAGAGCTGTATGCAATGAAATTTCATTTTAAGGTATGCCAATTAGTGTACATTCAAAGTGACAATAAAGTTATTCTAAGTCTTCTAAGTCTAAGTGAGAATATGAAAAATGGCTCCATTCTATAAGTAAGTCAAAGGGGTTGATTTACTTATCCAGTTATGGTTGCAACAATATAAAAAAAGATGTTGAGACTCTGGAAAGAGTGCAGAGAAGAGCAACAAAGATGATTAGGGGACTGGAGGCTAAAATATACAAAGAACAATTGCAGGAATTGGGTATGTGTAGTCTGATGAAAAGAAGGACCAGGGGAGACATGATAGCAGTCTTCCAAGATTTGAGGGGCTGCCACAAAGAAGAGGGAGTCAAGCTATTCTCCAAGAAGTCAGGAGAAAAAGCAACGGATGGAAACTCATCAAGGAGAGAAGCAACCTAGAACTAAAGAGAAATTTCTTGACAGTCAGAACAATTAATCAGCGGAACAGCTTGCTGTCAGAAATCATGGGTACTTCATCACTGGAGGTTTTTTTAAGAAGAGACTGGACCGCCATTTATCTGAAATAGTGCAGGGGCTCCTGCTTGAGCAGGTGGTTGGATTAGATGACCTCTGGGGTCCCTTCCAACTCTGTTATTCTATTATTCTGTGTTGTGTGATTCCTTGATCCACCGGCTTAGTTCCTAAATGCATTTGAAATCAAGTTGATTTGATTATGGGCAATCAAGTTGCTGTCAACTCTTAGTGACTGCATAGATTAGTTCCATAACAATTTGTCCCTAACCTGGTTTACAATAAGAATTAGCATTTGGTAAACACGTAAGACTGAACTTCACCAAAGACTTGTAATATTTTGCAATATTTTTCAAAGTAGAACCACAAGAGGGAGCTACGAGCACACGGCTGGCCCAAAGGTTTTGAATGGATTGTGTGTAGGTTGGGAGCTGAAAGTTGTGTGTTTGTGTGGGTGAGTGAGTGTTGTTTTCCTTTCCTGAATTCAATCGTGATGGGCTGCAAGAACCCAGAGAGCCACTAGGAGACAGCAAAGAGAAACAAAGTCTCTGGTGCCCTCTGGAGGTCATTTAGAGTGTTGCAGCCTAAACCATCCATTAAACCTATCGATATTACAGGTAGTCCTTGACTTATGACCACAATTGAGCCCAAAATTTCTGTTGCTAAGTGAACAATTTGTTAAGTGAGTTTTGCCCCATTTTACGTCCTTTCTTGCCACATTCACTTGTTAAGTGAATCACTGCACTTAGTAAGCCAGTAACCCAGTTGTTAAGTGAATCCGGCTTCCCCAAGTTGACTTGGCTTGTCAGAAGGTTGTCAAAAGGGGATCATGTGACCCTGGGAATGCTGCAACCGTCATAAATGTGAGTCAGTTGCCAAGTGTATGCATTTTGATCACATGACCTTGGGGTCGCTGAAATAGTTGTGTGAAAAACGATCATAACTCACGTTTCTAAGTGCCGTTGTAATTTTGAACTGTCACTAAATGAACTGTTGTAAGTCGAGGACTACCTGCACTAACTCCTGGGTATCTGAATCAAGAGTGCTTCTAAACCCAACACATTTCAATACTGGAAGAAACTTGATTATTTTCTTCCTTCTCCCCATCCTCCTCCTCATCTCCCAAGAGGAGGGTTTGGAAAAGGTATGAAAAAGTATGTTACCTAGACAACCACCTGTCGGAAATGGTCCAGGGTTAGGGGGTTGGACTAGAAGACCTCCAAGGTCCCTTCCAACTCTGTAATTCTGTTTCTATTTCTTTGTACACATATGTCTACTCAAACATCAATCCCAACAAATTCAGTTGGCTTCCTTTGAGGTAGAACAGCCTTCTTCTATCTAGTCCAAATATGGTAGGACATCAATTCAGGTAGCCTCCTTGTCAGTGTGGATGCTATCCGCCAAGCGATGGGAACGGAGGTCCACCACAGTTGGAGGGCACCAGCTGTATCATGTCTCAGAAATGGGTCTTCTCATCAACCTTTGGCCAATAAAGTGTTGGCTGTGGCTGTCTTTTTCAAGGAGCTAAATCCCCATCCTGCCTCTGCAAACCATGATGGTGTCCCACCTGCTGGATGAACCATTTCAGAACATCAACAGATTCTTTTCAGAAGGCCAGGAACCCAACAAAAGGACAATTGAGCTTCATCTCAATTCTTTCTTTGCAAAATTCTCTTTTGCATCCCAAAACGGGGCCTTTTTAGGCCCTGAAGTGATGCTGCATTAAGAAATGGGGTGTGTGTCCCCCAGGGGTGAGTTGCTCACTTACCCAGACTGGTGCGCTGCTCCGCGTTTCTTCATGCTTTGTGCGCGCGCATGCGTGGAAGCAAAATCGTGCCAAAATCTTGCGAGGGGATGCGTGCGCGAGAGAGATTTCAGCGCAATTTTACTTCCATGCATGCGCAGAAGCAAAATCTCACCGAAATCTCTCTCTCGTGCGCGTGAGATTGTGAGATTTCAGCGCGATTTTGCTTCCGCGCATGCGCAGAAGCAAATTTGCCCCAAAATTCAGAAAAAAAGATGGCGACGCGCGCGACTGCCCCGTGGAGATGGTACCGGAGCAGTCGCGCGCAAATTGGGTCATCGGTGGGTCCCTACCGGAGCTACGCACTGGACTGCACCGGTAGGAACCCACCCCTGGTCCCCCCCCCCCCCAAACCCCTACAGGGAAAACAGTTGTTCCCTCTCCATTCCTCAAACACCAGCTTTGAGGGACCTCTTTATTCCAGATTGATTTCAGAGACGATGATGCTCATGTCAACCCTGAAGTGAACCTGGCTGAAGCCTTCTTGGAGGCTTCAGGGTTTCCACCCAACAGTGGGAAGTGTGGGGTAACAGTTAGATGGGGCTGTGTAGCCAAAACAGTAAAGTTCTCCTGTGGGAGCCAAGGACATTCTCACAGGTGGCTGGCCAGAGGAGGAGCCAGTAACCCAGCAACCAGCCAGCACCTGGATTGGACACCGTGACCAGTGACTTGGTGGGGGGAAGGGGAAAACTTTTACTTTTAATTAGGTGAAAGCCGTGGGAAATCTCAGAGTCGTCTTTCACCACTTTGTGCCAATCTGATGTATCCCATAAGCCAGTGATGGCAAACCTTTTTTTCCTCGGGTGCCGAAAGCGCGAGCGCGTGTGCTATCGCGCATGTGTGAGTGCCCACACCCATAATTCAATGCATGGGAGGGTGAAAATGGCCTCCCCCACCCCCCGGAGGCCCTCTGGAGGCCGGAAATGGCCCATTTCCCAACTTCTGGTGGGCCCGGTAGGCCTGTTTTTTGCCATCCCCAGACTCCAGAGGCTTCCCTGGAGCCCGGGGAGGGCAAAAACGTCCTCCCCCATTTCCCTGGAGGCCCTCCGTAAGCCGAAAACACCCTCCCAGAGCCTCCGTGTGAGCCGAAAATCAGCTGGCCAGCGTGCACATGCGCGCTGGAGCTGAGCTATGGCAATGGTTCGCGTGCCGGCAGATATAGCTCTGTGTGCCACCTGTGGCACGCGTGCCATAGGTTCGCCATCACTGCCATAAGCTGTTCTTTGAGGAGCTCCTTTGTTTTCGATGGGTTTATTACTTGGAATGCTGACAGCTCGTTCTCGGTGCTACCTGGGGGATATCAAAGCCCAAGGACAGGTGGGTGTGTAGCCCTTACCTGACACTCCCACTTGAGTTTCTGCTCCTTCTGGAAGGCCAACGTGCTGGTCAGCACCGTCGAAGTGTAGCAGAAGCAGTGCTGGATTTTGTAGACGTCGGCTTCGGTGTAGCTGCCGGAAACGGAGAAGAGCAAGAAAGATGATTAGAGGACTGAAGGCTAAAATATACGAAGAACGGTTGCAGGAATTGGGGATGTCTAGACCAGGGGTCTCCAACCTTGGCAACTTTAAGACTTGTGGACTGAGGAATTCTGGGAGTTGAAGTCCACAAGTCTTAAAGTTGCCAAGGTTGGAGACCCCTGGTCTAGTTTAATGACAAGAAGGATTAAAGGTGACATGATAGCAGTCTTTCATGATCTAAGCAGGGCCTACCAAAAGGAAGAGAGGCTCAACCTCTTCTCCAAAGCACCTGAAGGCAAAGACAAGAAGCAACGGATGGAAACTAAGCAAGGAGAGAAGCAACCTGGAATTAAGGAGAAACTTCCTGACTGTGAGAATCATGTCACTGATAATCACTGGAATAATATAACAGATAAATCGGTGGAACAGCTTGCCCTCAGAAGTTATGGGGGTTCAATCAATGGAGATTTCCAAGTAGAGATTGTACAACCATTTTTCTGGAATGGAATAAGGTCTCCTGTTCGAGCAGGGGGTTGGACTAGAAGACCTCCAAGGTCCCTTCCAACCTTACGATTCTATGATTCTTTCGATGCATTCTTTAATAATCACATTTTTAACTTGTCCATGCTTGATGTTATTAACTGTAAGATGCCCAGAAGGACTAGGGGGGACATGACAGCCGTCTTCCAATACTTGAGGGATTCTCACAGAGAAGAAGGGATTGACCTCTTCTCCAAAGTACCTGAAGGCAGGAGAAGAAGCAACGGATGGAAACTCATCAAGGAGTGAAGCAACCTGGAACTAAGGAGATACTTCTTGACAGTAAAGACAATTAACTGGTGGGACTGCTTGCCACCAGAAGTTGTGGGTGCTCCATCACTGGAGGATTTTAAGAAGAGATTGGACAGCCACTTGTCTGGAATGGAATAGGGTCTCCTGGGTGAGCAGGAGGTTGGACTAGAAGACCTCCAAGTTCCCTTCCAACTCTGTTGTTCTCTTCTCTTCTCTTTTCTTCTCTTCTTTCCTTCTTCTCTTCTCTATCCATCCTTCCTTCTTCTCTTCTCTTCTTTCCTTCTTCTCTTCTCTATCCATCCTTCCTTCTTCTCTTCTCTTCTTTCCTTCTTCTCTTCAACATCCTTCCTTTTCTCTTCTTTTCTCTTCTCTTATCTCCTTCTACTCTTCTCCATCCTTCATTTTTCTCTTCTCTTCTCTTCTCTGTTCTATTCTGTATTCCTATTCCTATTCCTATTCCTGTTCCTGTTCCTGTTCCTGTTCCTGTTCCCGTTCCCGTTCCCATTCTATTCTATTCTATTCTATTCTATTCTATTCTGTTCTATTCTATTCTGTTCTATTCTATTCTATTCCATTCCATTCCATTCCATTCCATTCCATTCCATTCTATTCTATTCTATTCTCCTTTGTAAGTCGCCCAGACAGCTACCTATCTGAAATGGCGTAGGGTCTCCTCCTTGAGCAGGGGGTTGGACTAGAAGACCTCCAAGGGCCCTTTCCAACTCCGTTATTCTGTTAAAGACCCTGTTCCTCTGAGTACAACCGAGTCCCCAACTCACCTTTCCCCACCAAGTTTGTTGAAGGCACAGGCCAAGGCCACCACCTGGGAGGTGGCTCTGCTGACCACAGGGACGCACAGCATGGAGGTCACCTCAAAGCCCAACATGGTGTTCAGTTGCTTGTGCTCTTCCTGGAACGAAAGAGGACAACGTTGGTGTGAACCAACCAGCTGTGGTTTCTCCCCTTCATCAGACCCTCTACGAAGAGACCCTGGCTCACTTAGGGGGCCAAAACAACCAGAGAACCCGTAGTTGCTTTCCCAGTGAATGAGTTTCATTAAAAGGCATCAGCTTTCCTGATATACATAGCAGGATAATTACAGGCAGTCCTCGACTTATGGACGCAATCGAGCCTAGAATTTCTGTTGCGGAGCAGGACAGTTTTGTCCCATTTTACAACCTTTCTTGCCACAGTTGTTAAGCGAATCACCACAGTTGTTAAATTAGTAACAAGGTTGATAAATGAATCTGGCTTCCCCATTGACTTCGCTGTCAGAAGTTTGCAAAAGGGGATCACCCTGAGACGCTGCAACCGTCATAAGTATGAGTCATAATAACAGAATATTCTGAGTCTCTCTGTCTCTTTATGTCTGTCTGTCTGCCTGCCTGCCTGCCTGCCTGCCTGCCTACCTACCTACCTACCTACCTACCTACCTACCTACCTACCTACCTATCTATCTATCTATCTATCCATCCATCCATCCATCCATCCATCCATCCATCCATCCATCCATCTATCATCTATCCAGTGGTGAAATCAATTTTTTTTACTACCGGTTCTGTGGGCGTGGCTTGGTGGGCGTGGCAGGGGAAGGATACTGCAAAAGCCCCATTCCCTCCCCACTCTGGGGCCAGCCAGAGGTGGTATTTGCCGGTTCTCCGAACTACTCAAAATTTCCGCTACCGGTTCTCCAGAACCTGTCAGAACCTGCTGGATTTCACCCATCTATCTATCTATCTATCTATCTATCTATCTATCTATCTATCTATCTATCTATCTATCTATCTATCTATCTATCTATCTATCTATCTATCTATCTATCTATCTATCTATCTATCTATCTATCTATCTATCTATCTATCTTTGCCTGTGTGTCTGTCTGCAACTCTGTCTGTCTATCTACCAGTATCTACCAGTGTCTGTCTGTCTGTCCGTCCATCCATCCATCCATCCTTCATCTTCTATCTTATCTATCTTTCTACGTATCATATGCATCTTATCTACCTATTTCATAGAATCCTAGAATTCTAGAGCTGGAAGGGACCTTGGAGGTCCTCTAGTCCAACCCCCTGCTCCATGGCCAAGTGTCTGAATTTTGATCACATGACCATGGGGATGCTGCAATGAACATGCGTGTGAAAAGCGGTCATACGTCTCTTTTCTTGGTGCCACCGTAATTTTGAACGGTGACCAAATGAACTGTTGTAAGTTGAGGACTTCCTGTATTATGACCCAAAGGGAGGAACATTTCTGGTAGACCTACCAAGCTGATGTCTTGCAGGATAAGCGATTGCTTCACTTCCACAACTTTTCCCAAGTGTCCAACAGTTAACTGAGTGGAAAACACACACACACACAGAGAGAGAGAGATCAGGAGAACCACCAAACATAGAGACTGGGGTGGAGGTAGGACTTCAGAGCTAGGAAACAGAGCTTTGGTGGAACCTCTGAATGGCTGGAGATGACTCTTTCCCTTTGGTGAGACCTCTGGAGAAGAAGATTTCCTTCTCAAGGTAGAGGTCAACCAAGGTTCTTGGGATCTATGAAAAGTGGTTTCTGCATTCATATGAGAAGGTCCATCCATCATCAACAAAAAATAGTCATCAGAATGAAAGGTGTAAAATAAATGAAGGCCAGAACTGATTTGGGACTTGGTTGGACCCCTGTCCTGATAACGGTCAGAATCGACCATTTTCTTGCCTATCTTATGATTCCATGAGATGTAAGCTGCTCAAAATTGCTAGAGGAGGTCATGGACAACAAACCATCATCCAATAAAGGAGAATATTTGCAACTTGTGGTTGACATGCGAGATCCTTGGTGTTCTCTGAGCTTGTCATTTCAAGACATTTCAAGACCCAACTAGGTAACATCATCAGTGCTAGTGATGATGTTACCCAGTGGTGAAATCCAATTTTTTTTACTGCCGGTTCTGTGGGCGTGGCTTGGTGGGCGTGGTGTGGCTTGGTGGGCGTGGCTTGGTGGGCATGGTGTGGCTTGGTGGGCGTGGCAGGGGAAGGATACTGCAAAATCCCCATTCCCACCAGACTCTGGGGCCAGCCAGAGGTGGCATTTGCCGGTTCTCCGAACTACTCAAAATGTCCACTACCGGTTCTCCAGAACCTGTCAGAACCTGCTGGATTTCAACCCTGAATTGTTACCTAGTTTGGGCAACAAAACGCCTTCAAAAAAGCAAACAAGCTCAGAGAACACCAAGGACCCCTCACAAAGCATAATAAATACAAATCAGGAAACAAATGCTGGTCTTCTCGTATTTTAATTTTATAGGATTCCCAGCAGGAGAACCTCAACGCTGAGGTGCTTCAAGCAAAAAAGGCCACCTACATTGTGCCAGATGTTCTTCTCGCCTTCTTAATCCTGAGAGTTAAGGCACCGAGATTTCACAAGACTTAATTAACTTTTGACTGACTGGTGGGATTCATCATAATCTCTTGCTTTGTTTCTAACCAATGCCAAATGTGCTCCAGTTCAGTAAAACAGTGGAAAGAACACAACATGCCTCCTTCATAGCTTTGTCATGACATCACACACATCTACAATTTTTTGCACATCTTTTTTTCATTGCGAGGTCAACGTGGAGCTCTCTTAAGACTGAAAACTGTTCTTCTTGTGTGTGTGTGTGTGTGTGTGGAAAACACTACTTTAGACAGGATTACCACTCACCACTTGAGCCCCACAAGGAGAGGGGTGGGTTTAACAACTTACTGGGAAGTTCATGTCCTCCTCCAAGACTTTATCTCCAACCACCTGCAAGAAAGAAGGAGACAGCAACTGAGAAGTGGAGGAAGGAGAAGGAATCTGAAAGGAATGGCATGGAAACATGGACGTTTTTGAGGAGTTTGTTGCCTGCTGGAGGAAGAGTGACAAAAATTTGAGCTGGTCAGAAAAAAACAACCCTGAATTTTCCCCTATCATTTCCCATCCCATTAGAACATTTGGGTCTCCAAATGTGATCACTTTAAGACTTATGGACTTCAACTCCCAGAATTCCTCAACCATCATAGCTCAAGACAGTGAAGCACCAACAACTCCAGAAGCCAAACTGCTCCATCCATGCATGCATCCATCCCTGTCTGCCTATCTATCATATATCATCATCAGATTAACAGAGTTGGAAGGGACCTTGCAGGTCATCTAGTCCAACTCCCTGCCCAAGCAGGAGACCCTTACATCTGCCTCTACCTAGGATCGAACTCACAACCTCCTGATTGTGAGGCAAGTATATGTCTCCGTCTTTCTCTCTCTTTCCTGTCTGTCTGTCTATCTTAATCTCTCTCCCCCCTCCTTTTCTATCATCTCTATCTCATATGTCTGTCTGTGTTTCTCTCTTTCCTATCTCTCTCTCTCTTTATGTATCTCTCTCTCTTCATCTATTTCTAGCTCTATCTATCCCCATCTCTCTATCATCTCTCTCTCTCTTATATGTCTGTCTTTCTCTCTCTCTCTCTGTCTTCATCTCTCTCTCACACACACACACAAATCTCTGCCTGCCTGCCTGTCTGTTCATCCATCCATCCATCCATCCATCCATCCATCCATCCATCCATCCATCCATCTATCTATCCCTATCATCTATCTCATATCTCTCTCTTCTTTCTTTCTTTCTTTCTTTCTTTCTTTCTTTCTTTCTTTCTTTCTTTCTTTCTTTCTTTCTTTCTTTCTTTCTTTCTTTCTTTCTTTCTTTCTTTCTTTCTTTCTTTCTTTCTTTCTTTCTTTCTTTTTCTTTCTTTCTTTCTTTCTTTCTTCTATCTATCTATCTATCTATCTCTATCTATCTATCTATCTATCTATCTATCTATCTATCTATCTATCTATCTATCTATCTTGTCTTTCTCTTCTATCCTCTCTTACTCTCCCCTATCTACCTTTCATCTCTTTTTCCTGCCTGTCTGTCTCTCTTTATCTCATCCAATTTATATATGTAGATGCCCATCTCACAAATATTCCAGGAAGTAAGATCAATAATTAGACAAAAAGCATTTCCTGGTTTGAGGTTATTTCTTTGAAGGGAGAGAATGCTAAATTGATTCCTCAAGATCTTATTTCATTTTGATTTCTAGCTGCTAAGAGAGCTATACTAAATGAACAATGGAAACTTAAAAAACAGTTTACAATTGAAAAATAGTGTTCAAAGCAAGGACTATGACTCTGGCTGAGAAAAAGAGTGAGAGATAGAATTCAAGTTTTAAACACACAGAGAGCCAGATCTCAAGTTTATTGATTCTGGAATGTTGATAGAATATTCATTCTGATCTTGTTTTAATTCTGTTTTTAATCTCTGTTTTTTCACTCTTTCTTACTGTTGTATGTTTTTAGGGTAAACCGCCCAGAGTCTCTTAAGTGACATGGATGGTGTAGAAATGTGGTCCATAAATAATTAAATAAATATAGCCATAAAATATAACAAATGTGTTTCCTGATTATTTCAAGTATTGTAATCTTGTTAAATGACATTTAAAAAAGTTATATTGTATTGTATTGTATTGCAATGTAATATGACATTGTATTGTATTGTACTGTACTGTTTTGTATTACACCATAACGTTACATTACTATGCTATCACCAAGGCTGCATTACTATTACTATTAGTCTTCTCATTGTTCCTATCACCCATCTCCTCCCATTTATAACTTGTTGCTTGTATCCTTACGATTTATATCAACATTGATTGTTTCCTGATTGCTTATTTGCACCCTATGACACTCATTAAGTGTTTTTTACCTCATGATTCTTGACAAATGTATCTTTTCTTTTATGTACACTGAGCGCTTATGCACCAGAGACAAATTCCTTGTGTGTCCAATCACACTTGGCCAATAAAGAATTCTATTCTGTTCTGTTCTGTTCTGTTCTGTTCTGTGCTGTGCTGTGCTGTGCTGTGCTGTGCTGTGCTGTTCTGTTCTGTGCTGTTCTGTTCTGTGCTGTGCTGTGCTGTGCTGTGCTGTGCTGTGCTGTGCTGTGCTGTGCTGTGCTGTGCTATGCTATGCTATGCTATGCTATGCTATGCTATGCTATGCTATGCTATGCTATGCTATGCTATACTATACTATACTACTATACTATACTATACTATACTATACTATACTATACTATACTATACTATACTATACTATACTATACTATACTATTTAAATTCAGGTCACAACATTTGCAATCCTTTACATCGTTCTGAGCCAAAAAAAGGTGTAACAAACAAAAATTTTCTGAATATTTTGAGGATTGCAAATTTGTAATGTTACAATGAAATGAAAAAAACAAAAATTAAATTAAATTAAATTAAATTCAGGTCACAACCTCTGCAATCCCACCATTATGAGCCAAAGAAGGTATAACAAAAAAGTTTTCTGAATATTTTGAATATTGTAAGTTTATTGAATATTTTGAATATTGTAAGTTTGAATATTGTAAGTTTGAGTATTGTAAGTTTGAATATTGTAAGTTTTGAATATTGTAAGTTTCACCAAATGAAAAATTGAATTGAACTGAAATGAATTGAAGTTACAGCCTTTACCACCCCAGACACCCTCCTTAGCCAGAAAAGTTGGGGGGGAAACAAAGGGCAGATTCACGTTGAATAGCCAATGGCGTTGGGGTCTCCTACGAAGGTGCCGTACAAGGAAGTCACAGCGAAGACTTTGGCCAAAGAGGTCTCACCCACCTGACAGAAGAGCTGATTGTTGTCCTCTGAGACCAAGAGAAGGCAGCAACATTGAGACTGGGTCTCCTGCTTCAGCTGGAGGAGGAAGAGGAGGAAAAACATGGAGAGTCTTGGACAAGACCAGCATAAGGTGGAGATGAACAGAGATGATCAAGGGTCTCGAGGTTGAAACATATCATGAACGGTTGAGGGAACTGGGAGTATCTACTTTAATGAAGAGAAGGACTAGGAGTGACATAATAGCAGCCTTCCAATATTTGAGGGACTGTCATAGGGGAGGTTGACTTATTCTTCAACATAGTAACAGTGTAAGAGAGTTGGAAGGGACCTTGGAGGTCTTCTAGTCCAACCCCCTTCTCAAGCAGGAGACCCTCTGCCATTTCAGACAAATGGCTGTCCAATCTCTTCTTGAAATCCTCCAGTGTTGGAGCAATAGCAATAGCAATAGCACTTTACTTATATACCGCTTCATAGTGCTTTACAGCCCTCTCTAAGCGGTTTACAGAGTTCACCATATTTCCCCCAACAATCTGGGTCCTCATTTTACTGACCTCGGAAGGATGGAAGGCTGAGTCAACCTTGAGCCTAGTGAGATTTGAACAGCTGAACTGCTGAACTAGCAATCAGCCTGCAGTCGCAGCATTTAACCACTGCACCACTTCAGCTCTTCAGTTGCACCCACAACTTCTGGAGGCAAGCAGTTCCACTGGTTAATTGTTCTCACTGGCAGGAAATTCCTGCTTAGTTCTAAGTTGCTTCTCTCCTTGATTAGTTTCCATCTGTTGCTTCTTGTCCTGCCTTCAGGGGCTTTGGAGAAATGGGTGGAAGATCATTAAAGAGAGATCCAGTCTAGAACTAAGGAGAAATTTCCTGACAGTGAGAACATTTAACCAGTGGAACAACTTGCCTTCAGAAGTTGTGGCTCATCGTTGGATGTTTCCAAGAAGAGACTGGACTTGACCAGTTGACCAATATGGATGTCCCAAAAGTGCTTTTTCAGGAGGCAACTGGGCTTCCTTGTTTTTCCTTTGAAGATGAGAAAGATGAGAAGCGAAACTTCTTCAAAGAAAAAAACAAGAAAGTCCAGTTGCCTCCTGAAAAAGCGCCTTTGGGACAACCATGACCTGAATGACAAAGAATCTCCATAGACTTTTGACCAATATGGTAGTTTCCTGCCTTGAGCAGGTGGCTGGACTACAAGACCTCCAAGGTCCCTTCCAGCCCTCAGGTACTACGTTCCATGGACTTGGAACAGAAAGAGAAGAATTATTCCTCTCTCTATGGAAGTCAAACTTTATCTAGAAATCAGACTAAGCAAAGATTTTTCATCCTTGGCCACTTTAAGGTACCATATTTTTCGGAGTATAAGACGCACCCTTTTACCCCCCAAAAGAGGGTGAAAACTTGGATGTGTCTTATACACCGAATGTAGCCCCCTCAGCCCCCCCACCCTTTGGCTTCTGTCTTCCAGCAATTTACCTGCTTGCAGGAAAGAGGGAAGAGCCTGTAAAGCCAAGCAAGTCAGTAGCAGTTTCCCGATCTACAGCTGATTAGGTTTGCCAGGTGGGAAAATGAAAGTGAAACTAACTACAAAGAGGCAAATAGCTGGGAGAGACACAGCAGATTTTTATTTTCTGCTGAACTGCATGCAAGGGGGTAAGTGAATAACTATAAATGTCTGTAGAATGTTCAAATTATTAGACTTATTTTTTAAAGACTGCTTTATTATTGTTCTAGAGCCAGGGGTCTCCAATCTTGGCAACTTTAAGACTTGTGGACTTCAACTCCCAGATTTCAACAGCCAGCTTTGTTAGCTTTGCTGGCTGTGGAATTCTGGGAGTTGAAGTCCACAAGTCTTAAAGTTGCCAAGGCTGGAGATCCCTGTAAATCTAGACAACTTAACAAAATAAAGAAGCTTTTTAAAATAAATGCTTGCTCTGAAGAGGCCCAGTGCTATTGTATCTTCTTTTAAATAATAGAGGATAATGTATACTTCCAGAAATTTTAATTAATTTTAACAGCTCTGTACAAGTATAGTCTGAAATGTAACAGTGTCCTGTTTAGTATTAGAGTTTAGTTACCTTGGAGTAGATCTATTTAAATAATTGGGAGGAGTTAGTGTGACTACATTTAAGAAAACTTTCTGGCATAATGTACATTTCTCCAATTCTTTGCTATTTCTATGGGTCAGGCACACATGCACAGAAATACACAGCAAACAGTGTATATCATCTATGCTATTTGTTGTTTGCTGTTTGGCAAATTGCTGGGAGGCAGAGGCCTTTTTTCCTTGTTTTCCTCCCCCAAAACTAAGGTGCGTCTTATACTCCGAAAAGTACGGGTAAATGGATTTCAACTCCCAGAGTACCCCAGCAGTGGGAAAGGTCTGCCCCCCCCCACACTTTTAAAGGAAGGGTCAAAGAGAAAGCCCATTATGGCACCGAGCAGAGGTGATCAACACTCAGAACATGCTAATTACTCACGTAATTAATGACTTTGAGCTGGAGGGAGGCTGCATCCAAATCATACAATTCCCCTGAAAGTCAACAGATGCAGAGTTTACAGATTGAGTGATTGCAATGACAAAGTTGGCACGCTCGACACACAACACCGGGTGGCACACATCACCCATAAACAGTGGCACCGGCTGTGTAAAACAAGAAATGAAAATGTTCATCCATGTCCACATAGAATAAAAACGAGACAGGTTCCTTATAGACGACAGACTGAATTACACAACACAGCAAATACCGATACAGAGGTGGCCCTTGAGTCACGACCACAATTCAGCCCCCACATTTCTGGTTTTAAGGGAGCATTGCCTCCTTTTACGACCTTTCGCGCCACAGCCGTTAAGCCAATTGCTGCAGTTCTTAAGCCAGTCACATCGTCATTAAGTGAATCTGGCTTCCCCGTGGACTTTGCTTGTCGGAAAGTCGCCAAAGGGGATCTCGTGACCCCCCCAGGACGCTGCGACCATCATAAATACGAGTCAGTTTCCAAGTGTCCGAATTTTGATCGCGTGACCGCGGGGAGATGCTGCAACGGGTGTGAAAAACGGCCATCAGTCACTTTTTTCAATACTGTTGTAACTTCGAATGGCCACTAAACGAATGGTTATAAGTCGAGGATTTCCTGTATTATAACCGGTAAAGTTTGCTTTGTTCCTTTAATCCAGTGCTTCTCAAATAGTAGAAGTCTGAAATGTAACAGACTTTTACCCCCCCCTGAGGGGGCGCGGAGCAATGCCAGCGGGGGGGGGGGGCGCATGACCCCGGGAAACGTGCTTTTTTTTTGCCGCAGGGAGTAGGGTTTTTTTGCACCGAACAATAGCACACAGCACAGAGCAGGAGATATGAAGTGCAGATAACAAACCCTTAAGAGACACCATGGAAAAATATTTAACAGGGATGAAAAGAAAGGAGGAGAGAGATGGAGATAATGAGACAAACGTAAGTCTCCTGAAAGCTAAGACGAGGAAATATGATGAAGCGTATGTAGCACTTGGCTACGGTGGGAGACTAGGAAAGACCTGTATGTTTACTGTGTCTAAAAATGTTGGCAGCGGACAGCATGAAGCCAAATAAATTAAGGCGTCACTTAAACACATTACACCCCAATCATGCTGATAAGCCGCTTGAGATGTTTCAGCGAAAATGTGCCAAATATTGCAAACAATCGTCCCGGTGGAGAGTTGGGGGGCGCACAAAATGTTTACTTCTTCCTAGGGGGGGCGTAATAGAAAATAATTGAGAAGCACTGCTTTAATCAGGGCTGGGGAAGTACGGCCCCTTTGTGACCTGCGGACTTCAACTCCCAGAATTCCTGAGTCAATTGAGGACTACCTGTATACAAAGTTGGTTAGTGATCTTCTCTCCTGCCCTCCAAACTCTGGGGCGGCTGTCTGTCCTTACCGCACAACTGCAGGATCTTGCTGTCCAGCTCACTGTAGCTGCTCCTGGGGGGCTCCACAGGTTTGGCCTGGCAAGATTGCAACGTCTGGAGGCTTTGGAGACGCTTGTAGGACACCAGGATCTGAAAGAAACCACGTTCACAAATGAAGAAGTCCCTCCTGTTTTGTTTTGTTTTAAAAAACCCGGTTTAGCTGAAGAAGGGTCAAATAACTCACTGGGACACGAGGAAGCCCTCTTGGCTACATTCACACAATGCTGGGTACCTAATTCACCCCTTCTGGGTTTTCACAAGGCTGGGTTTGCCTGGTAATTCCAACCTAGATCCAGAATCAGAATCAAAATAGAGCTGGAAAGGGACCTTAGAGGTCTTCTAATCCAGCCCCCTGCTCAAGCAGGAGATCCTATGCCATTTCAGACAAGTGGCTGTCTGAAAACTTCCAGTGTTGAAGCACCCACAACTTCTGGTGGCAAGCTGTTCCACTGGTTAATTGTCCTCACTGTTTGGAAGTTTCTCCTTAATTCCAGGTTGAATCTCTCCTTGATCAATTTCCATCTATTGTTTCTTATCTTGCCTTCAGGTGCTTGGGAAAATAAATTAACCCCCTCTTCTTTGGGGCAGCCCCTCAAATACTGGAAGACTGCTATCATGTCACCCCTAGTCCTTCTTTTCTCTAGACTGGCCACACCCAAATCCTGCAACTGTTCTTCATATGTTTTAGCCTCCAGGCCTTTAATCACCTTAGTTGCTCTTCTTTGCACTTTTTCCAAGTCTCAACATCTTTTTTGCAACTTGTGGTGACCAAAATTGGTTGCAGCATTCCAGGTGTGGCCTCCTTACTAAGGCTTTCTAAAGCAATACTAACACTTCACGTAGTTTTGATTCCATGCCTGTGTTTATACAACAACAACAACCCAGGTCTCCAGTGTGTTACCAATCCTGATTTAAGTGTCCTGTGTAAATACAACTGGTGTGGACACTTGATGTGTATGGAAGCAAGCCCTCAAAAGTTAGAGCTGATTAAATTATAGGTAGCCCTCGATTTATGATCGCCATTGAGCCCCAAATATCTGTTGTTAAGGAGGACAGCTGTGAAGTGAGTTTTGCCTCGTTTTACGACCTTCCTTGCCACAGTTGTTAAGTGAATCGCTGCAGTTGTGAACTTAGCAGCTCGGTTGTTAAGTGAATCTGGCTTCCTCACTGAATTTGCTTGTCAGAAGGTCTCAAAAAGGGGATCACGTGACCTCGGGACACTGCGACCGTCATAAATATGAGTCAGTTGCCACTTAACAATTTCCTTGCTTGGCAATGGCATTTTGGCCTCAGTTGTGGTTGTGAGTCAAGATTTACCTGTCATTTATTTTTTGTGATGCCAGGAGGCAGAAGGAAGGGGGAGAGATTCCCACCCTCCATGTTCCCCAAGGATTTTATGAAAGGTGGGTTTACTTACATGCTTCTCTAAAGCCCGAAGGTTTTGCTCATCCGAGTCCGAAAGTTGCCCGCAGTAGACCTGGGGAAATTAAAGTGAAGAAATCAAAAGAGGAACGGACACATTGAGAGCATGTACAGAGGGCCAGGTGGAAATGAACAAAATGACGTTGCAAAGGGTGGGAAATGGGGGCCAAAAGGACCCAAAGGACTACAAAGCCCATTACATTGTAATCAGAGCATCATCCTACAACAAGAGCTGTTCTCAAGCTTGGCTACTTTAAGATGGCTGGACTTCAACTCCCAGAATTCCCCAGCCAGAGTTGCTGTTACTGAGATGGGCAACAGAATTGGGTAAGAATTAAAACAAATAAAAAGCAAACAAAAAAAAGGAAGAATGAGAATTTGAATTAATAAATTTAATTTGTTCTGCTTTACTTTTATTTGAATCAATTTAATTCATATTTTAGTTAATAAACAGACATACTAAAAACTAGTGCAAACAGGAGCACTAGTTTAATTTATTAATTGAATTAAATTGGTTTTTATTTTAGTTTATTAATTTCTTCTAATTTCATTGATATTTTAATTTATATACAAAAATAAACACTAGTGGGATTGAACCATCCGGGATCCAGGGCTAAGGCTGCTAACCCTGATTAGGAAACGAGACCTGCATTTCAGGCCAACTGAGGTCTTCAAGTCATCATCTAGGGCAGCCCCATGGAAGTCACATTGCAGTAGTCTAGAGCCAAAGAGGGCAAGGTTTCCGTGGTCAGGAGGTGTGTGATATTTAGTTTTATTTATTTTGTTCATGTATCAGACTTCTTAACCTTATTCCTTTCCCCCCATTTGTTTTCCTGGGGACCCCCACAGCTGGGATGAGGATGTGGGTAAACAAGAAGGGATAAAACCAGTGGTAATAAGAGAGATATTCTGTTTCCCACCCACCCCGCAAATCGAACTAAAACAGCTTTGTCCAAAAGCAAACAAACAGCCAGGGCAAAAGATTTAAGGAGCAAAACTCAAAGACAAGCAGAAACCCTCAGGTGGATGATATCCTGACTGTGATCCATCGATCGATAAGTATCAATAATTCAGAAAGAAGCTCTTAAGAAGCTTGGTTAAAAATGGATCTTCTCAGGAAGGTCCGTCATAACTTCAAACAATCACCTGTCCTGTCATAAGTGACCTGTCGTAAATCAAGGACTACCTGCGTTGGGTCCATAACTGACACCCCTACATGCACAGCTATTGCTAGAGGGACAGGCAATGGTCGGGATGGGCAACTATGGTGACTTTACAACCTGTAGACTTCAACTCCCAGAACTCCTGAGCCAGCCTGGCTCAGGAATTCTGGGAGTTGAAGTCCACAGGTTGTAAAACCTTAGTTGCTCACCTCTGGGCAACAGCAGGGCAGAACCTCATACCATTTGTTGAAGCTTCTCCTCGGGGGGGGGGGGAAAGGTCAAAGACGTCAAGATGGCAACCAGAATGCGGTTTTTTAAAAAAGGAGCTGGGTTTTGATTGCCAAGTGGCTGTGAGCTGCCATCTTGACTTTTTTGCCCTCCCCTCCCTAAGGACACATTTGTGACGATGACATTACGTGTCACAAACTCTGTTTTCCAGGGACTTCCCCTCCCCCCCCTCTCAGATACTCACTAGGATAACACACACCACGGCTCCAGAACTCTGGTCTACCAAAGGATTGATTAACACTGCAAAAAAACGGAGGAAAAAGGAGGAAGAATTAAATTGAATTAAATTAAATTAGCCAAAAGGGTGAAACTGACATTATTCAGTCCTAGACAACTAAGGGCTAACACTGTCAATTTACATCATAGCTCCTGATTTATGACCATGATTGGGGATCAGAAGTTCCGTTGTTAAACGAGGCAATTGTTAAGCAAGTCAGGCCCAATTTTACTAACCTTTTTGTTGTTAAGTGAACCCGTCAATCTCTTACCTTGCTTGCCGGGGGCTAAGGGGGCAGCCAAGCCGGCCACCGGCTTGCCCTGCAGCTCGGCCAATGGCAGCCCATTGCAGGCCACCCTCCTCTGCTGAAGGACGGCATCTCTGGAAGGACGAAAAGGGGATTTATCAAAAAGAGAAGCAAAAGGACCAAATTTGGAATTTCAATCCCAATTCAATTCCTCGATTCCTCGATTCTGGGAAGAAGAGCCGGGGCGAATGGCTTAAGGGGAAACCGTCCAAGAAGAGAAATGCCAGTTGGATTCTGGGATAGGAGACCACCGGGAGATCCCGCAGCAGAAGGCTGGCCTCGGAAGCTGGACAAACATCCCAAAGGAAACTGTGTGAGTGCACTTGTTGGGTCTTCACAAGCCAAGGACCAGCCAAGTTTTGATTGGCCTTCAGCTCTAAGTAGGAACGGCAGAGAGTCACAGCAGCAATTCCAGAGACAATCTAGTCTAGTGGTTAAAGGCAACAGGCTAGAAACAAGCGATTTCGAAGTCCCGACTTAGGTAAGAAAAACTTTGGGCCAATCATTAGGAGACAGTGAGTTCTAGTCCCGCCTTAAGGCAGGAAAGGCGGCTGGGTGACTTTGGGCCAATCATCAGGAGACGGTGAGATCTAGTCCCGCCTTAAGGCAGGAAAGGCGGCTGGGTGACTTTGGGCCAATCACCAGGAGACGGTGAGTTCTAGTCCCGCCTTAAGGCAGGAAAGGCGGCTGGGTGACTTTGGGCCAATCATAATAGGAGACGGTGAGATCTAGTCCCGCCTTAAGGCAGGAAAGGCGGCTGGGTGACTTTGGTCCAATCACTAGGAAACAATGAGTTCTAGTTCCGCCTTAGGCATGAAAGCTGTTTGGGGGACTTTGGGCCAATCACCAGGAGACGGTGAGTTCTAGTCCCGCCTTAAGGCAGGAAAGGCGGCTGGGTGACTTTGGGCCAATCACCAGGAGACGGTGAGATCTAGTCCCGCCTTAAGGCAGGAAAGGCGGCTGGGTGACTTTGGGCCAATCATAATAGGAGACGGTGAGATCTAGTCCCGCCTTAAGGCAGGAAAGGCGGCTGGGTGACTTTGGGCCAATCATAATAGGAGACGGTGAGATCTAGTCCCGCCTTAAGGCAGGAAAGGCGGCTGGGTGACTTTGGTCCAATCACTAGGAAACAATGAGTTCTAGTTCCGCCTTAGGCATGAAAGCTGTTTGGGGGACTTTGGTCCAATCACTAGGAAACAATGAGTTCTAGTTCCGCCTTAGGCATGAAAACTGTTTGGGGGACTTTGGGCCAATCACCAGGAGACGGTGAATTCTAGTCCCGCCTTAAGGCAGGAAAGGCGGCTGGGTGACTTTGGGCCAATCACCAGGAGATGGTGAGTTCTAGTCCCGCCTTAAGGCAGGAAAGGCGGCTGGGTGACTTTGGGCCAATCACCAGGAGACGGTGAGTTCTAGTCCCGCCTTAAGGCAGGAAAGGCGGCTGGGTGACTTTGGGCCAATCATAATAGGAGACGGTGAGATCTAGTCCCGCCTTAAGGCAGGAAAGGCGGCTGGGTGACTTTGGGCCAATCATAATAGGAGACGGTGAGTTCTAGTCCCGCCTTAAGGCAGGAAAGGCGGCTGGGTGACTTTGGGCCAATCATAATAGGAGACGGTGAGATCTAGTCCCGCCTTAAGGCAGGAAAGGCGGCTGGGTGACTTTGGGCCAATCATAATAGGAGACGGTGAGTTCTAGTCCCGCCTTAAGGCAGGAAAGGCGGCTGGGTGACTTTGGGCCAATCACCAGGAGACGGTGAGTTCTAGTCCCGCCTTAAGGCAGGAAAGGCGGCTGGGTGACTTTGGGCCAATCATAATAGGAGACGGTGAGATCTAGTCCCGCCTTAAGGCAGGAAAGGCGGCTGGGTGACTTTGGGCCAATCATAATAGGAGACGGTGAGTTCTAGTCCCGCCTTAAGGCAGGAAAGGCGGCTGGGTGACTTTGGGCCAATCATAATAGGAGACGGTGAGATCTAGTCCCGCCTTAAGGCAGGAAAGGCGGCTGGGTGACTTTGGGCCAATCATAATAGGAGACGGTGAGATCTAGTCCCGCCTTAAGGCAGGAAAGGCGGCTGGGTGACTTTGGGCCAATCATAATAGGAGACGGTGAGATCTAGTCCCGCCTTAAGGCAGGAAAGGCGGCTGGGTGACTTTGGGCCAATCATAATAGGAGACGGTGAGTTCTCGTCCCGCCTTAAGGCAGGAAAGGCGGCTGGGTGACTTTGGGCCAATCATAATAGGAGACGGTGAGATCTAGTTCCGCCTTAGGCATGAAAGCTGTTTGGGGGACTTTGGGCCAATCACCAGGAGACGGTGAGTTCTAGTCCTGCCTTAGGCATGAAGTTCACCTGGTGTCTCTCTCTTAGCCCAACCGACCTGACAAGGTTGTTGTGAGAAAAGGTCCACAGAGATGTTATAAAAGTCAAGATGTGCCATGGAAGAAACACACCTGAAAAAAAGGTGAAGTTTCCATCCCACCTCGTGCCTGCCATCTTGACTTTTTAGACCCCCCCCCACCTCCAGCTGAAGAGGGAGACCAACTTCTCCCTCCCTCGTTCTCCAACTGAGCTGGCCATTTCTTTGCTTTTGAGCTGGTGTCCTTCCCTTCCCCCTCACCTGTGCCACCTGTGCGTAGATTCACCTGAAGCAGCTAAAGGTTTAATCCCTTGACCTGAATTGGAACTCGGTTCCTTGAAATCACGAAATCCGACTAGTCAAGCGAAGGATTATTGACTTCTCTTCCTTCCTTCTCATTCTGCAGGTTTGTTTTCTCCCCAAGGAATTCCCTCGCTGTTCTTGAGGGCTTCTTGGTTTTGTGTGTGTATGTCTGGGTTGCTTTCATCCTAATAGATGACCAACACCATATCCGGCAGGGGATTTTCTGCCTTTGGCCCCACACTCCAGCGGAGAACGGTTTCTCATTCATTCTTATTCTGCTCGGCTGCCTCCACAGATGTGGGGAGATAAATTTGGCTCTGATAAGGGAATGAAAAATCACCGAAGCTGGACAGGGTTCAAGATCCAGGGAAAGAGAGGAGAGAGAAAGAGAGAAGAGAGGAGAGAGGAGAGAGGGGAGGGGAGAGGGGGAGAGAGAGAGAAGAGAGGAGAGAAGAGAGAAGAGAGGAGAGAAAGAGAGAAGAGAGGAGAGGGAGAAAGAGAAGAAAAAAGAGAAGAGAAGAGAAGAGAGGAGAGGAGAGGGAGAGAGAGGAGAAGAGAGAGAAGAGAGGAGAGAGGAGAGGAGAGAGAGAAGAAAAAAAGAGAGGAGAGAGAGAGGGAGGGAGAGAGAGGAGAAGAGAGAAAAGAGATGGACAGTTTCACTGAACATAGAATAATAGAGTTGGAAGGGACCTTGGAGGTCTTCTAGTCCAACCCCTGCTTGAGCAATATATCTATACCATTTCAGATACATGGTTGTCCAGTCTCTTTTTGAAAGCCTCCAGTGATGGAGCACCCCCAACTTCTGGAGGCAAGTCATTCCATTGGTTGATTGCTTTCACCGCTAGGAAATTTCTCCTGTTTTCGGTTGCTTCTCTTCTTGATCAGTTTCCATTTGTTGCTTCTTGTCCTGTCTTCTGCTGCTTTGGAAAATAGTTTGACTCCTGGTCTTTGTGGAAGCCCCTCAAATATTGGAAGACTGCTATCATGTCACCCCTAGTCCTTCTTTTCTCTAGACTGGCCAAGCCCTGCAACCGTTCTTCCTATGGTTTAGCCTCCGGGCCTTTGATCGTCTTAGTTGCTCTTCTTTGCACTTTTCCCAAAGTCTCAACATCTTTTTTGTAATGTGGTGACCAAAACTGGATGCAGCATTTCAGGTGTGGCCTTACTAAGGCTTTACAAAGCGGTACTAAGACTTCCCGTGATTTTGGTTCTATGCCTCTGTTTATGCAACCCAGTATTGTATTTGCTTTTTTGGCTGCTGCCGCACACAGCTAGCTCACGTTTAAGGGATCGTCCACTAGGACTCCAAGGTCCCTCTCACAGTGACTGTTGTTGAGCCAGGTTTCACCTAATCTTTACTTGTACCTTTGGTTTTTCCTGCCTAGGTGTAAAAACCTTGCCTTTCTTCACATTAAATTTCATGTTGTTGGATGGGGCCCATTGTTCAGATCTGTCAAGATCTTTTTGGATCCTGAGCTTGTCTTCTGGGGTGTTGGCTACTCCCCGCAGCTTAGTGTCATCTGCAAATTTGAAAGATCTTGTTTCAAGACGTGAGTTTCCTTCTTCAGACTAGATCTAAAATGGTCTTTAGGTCAGAAGAGACAAAGCTAAGTCACATCTTGGACAGTTTCTCCTCTTCAAATAGACTCTTTGCTCACCTGTGGTGGGGACAATAATACACTCCTGGTTTTCCCTTCTCTTGGATGAAGGGCTTGTTAAAAAAAATGTTAAGATTTATGGCCAGAGTCCATTTGGCATTTTAGAGGTTTTTATAATGAAGCATAAAGCTACTAATAAAATCCAGGCCATTTGCATTTTGAGGAGAAGAGTTTTACAGATGGAAATTCAGAATAGAAAAGGCCTTGGAGATCTTCCAGCCCAACCTTCTGCCTGGGCAGGAATCCACCACTTTAGTAAGTCCAAAATGCTGTTTAAACCCTCCATCAAAGGGCACCGATATAAGAGAATATATTTAGTTCAGGGTTGAAGAGACTCCTTAATCTCACAGCACATGCACAGATTCAACCAGAGTTTCAACTGGAAGCCGTGAGCATCCTAGACCAAGCCAAATCCAAAAATCCTAGGGAATTCCTGGAAGCCTGGCACTCAGATAAATCAACCATCAGTAGGAACACAGAAATAAATCACATTTACACAGCATTCAAAAGAGACAATAAAAAAAGCTAAGGAGGAAATCAAAAGATCAGAACATATTCTCTCCCGCAGCCAACTCCCAGATAAGCAGGGATTAACCCCAGACAAATAATCAAGCAGAAAACAATACTCTAATCAAGGCACTATCAAATAAAAAAAACCACATTCCCACCCACATTGGCAAGGCAAGCCACTTGCCAGAACCAAATGCAGTATTCCAAGTGTGGTCTTACTAAGGCATTATAAAATGGTACTAACAGTTTACGTGATCTTGATTCTATCCCTCTGTTAATGCAGTCTAGGATTGTGTTGGCTTTTTTGGCAGCTGCTTCATACTGCTGGCTCATATTTAATTTGATTGTCCACTAGGACTCCAAGATCCCTCTTGCAGTTACTACTGTTGAGCCAGGTATCACCTATTCTCTACAGGTAGTCCTCGACTTACAACAGTTCATTTAGTGACCGTTCAAAGTTACAACAGCACTGAAAAATGTGACTTAGGACTGTTTTTTCACAGTTACGATCTTTGCAGCATCCCCACAATCATGTGATCAAAATTCAGACGCTTGGCAACTGCTTCATATTTATGACCGTTGCTGTGTCTCGGGGTCACGTGACCCCCTTTTGCCACCTTCTGACGAGCAAAGTCAACAGGGAAGCCAGATTGGCTTAACAACCGCGTTACTAATTTATCAAACTGCAGTGATTCACTTAACAACCGTGGCAGGAAAAGTCGTAAAACGGGGCAAAGCTCACTTAACGAACGTCTCACTGAACCACAGAAAATTTGGGCTCAATTGTGGTCGTAAGTCGAGGACTGCCTGTACCAGGCACTGCCACTCCTTCTCCTACACAATTGTACCAACTGAACAACAAAATAAATTGTCTAATTGTGACTGGCCTTTTGACTTTTCAACCCCTTCCGCGGGGATTCCTGTCCCATCTCAAATGTTGTACAGTTAGTCCCCGACTTACAGTACAACCACAATTGATCCCTAAATTTCTATTGCTAAGTAAGATAGCTGTTAAGTGAATTTCCCCCAATTTTACAACCTTCCTTGCCGCTGTTGTTAAGTAAATCACTGCAGTTGTTAAATTAGTAACACATCTGTTAAGTTAATCTGGCTTCCCCATTGACTTTGCTTCAGAAGGTCCCAAAAGGGCACCCCAACAGACTGCAGCCGTCATAAATATGAGCTAGTGGCCAAGCGTCTGCATGTTGATCATGTGACCATGAAGATGCTGCCAACGGAAGTAAGTGTGAAAAACGGAGATAGGTCACTTTTTTCTAACTTCAAATGGTCACTAAATGAACTGTTGTAAAACAAGGATTACCTGTAGCTGGTTGTAAAAAACTCCATTTTTTTTAACCAGTGCTAAGGCCTTATTAGGGAAACAAGACCTCTCAATCCTGAATGAGATATTCTCCTCCCAATAAAGATTAGATTAGATTAGATTAGATTAACAGAGTTGGAAAAGACCTTGTCCTCAGTTCCAGGTTGAATCTAGTCTTGTTTTGCTGTACAGGTAATCTTCGACTTACAACAGTTCATTTAGTGACCATTCATAGTTACAACGGCACTGGAAAAATGACTTATGACCATTTTTCACACTTAAAACCATTGCATTACGTGATCAAAATTCAGATGTTTGGCAACTGGTTCATATTTATGATGGTTGAATGCCCTAGGGCAGGGGTAGGCAAAGTTGGCTCTTCTATGACTCATGGACTTCAACTCCCAGACTTTCTGAGCCAATCATGCTAGCTCAGGAATTCTGGGAGTTGAAGTCCATGAGTCATAGAAGAGCCAACTTTGCCTACCCCTGCCCTAGGGTCCTATGATCAGTTTTTGTAACCTTCTGATAAAGAAAGTCAATGGGGAAGCCAGAGTCACTTAGCAACCATGTTACTAACTTAACAACTACAACGACTCCCTTAACAACTGTGGCAAGAAATGTCATAAAATGGGGCAAAACTCACTTAACAAATGTTTTACTTGGCAGCATAAATGTTGGGCTCAGTTGTGGTCATAAGTAGAGGATCACCTTTACTACAGTTTTCATTATAATAATATATTGGTAGGGGCCATACATGACAATAAGCCATGATTGGCTAGGTTCACTCAATGTATTAATACAAAATCAAACTATGGTATGACTTAGCAATGAACCAAATCACTATGCCAACCAGAATAGAATAGAATAGAATAACAGAGTTGGAAGGGACCTTGGAGGTCTTCTAGTCCAACCCCCTGCTTAGGCAGGAAACTCTACACCACTTCAGACAAATGGTTATCCAACATCTTCTTAAAAACTTCCAGTGTTGGAGCATTCACAACTTCTGGAGGCAAGCTGTTCCACAGGTTAATTGTTCTAATTGTCACTTATGAATTGTTCTAACTGTCTAACTAACACTTAGAAGGGACTTTGGAGGGGACTCTATACCATTTCAGAGAAATGGCTGTCCAGTCTTTTCTTAAAAACCTCCAGTGTTGGAGCATCCAGAACTTCTGGAGACAAGCAGTTCCATTGATTAATATTTCTCACTGTCAGGAAGTTTCTCCTTAGTTTTAGGTTGCTTCTCTCTTTGTTCAGTTTCCATCCATTGCTTCTTGTTTTGCCTTCTGGTGCTTTGGAAAATACATTGCCCCCCCCCCGCTTCTTTCTGGCAGCCCCTTAAAAGCCTGTTGCCTATCACACTCTTGGGCAAAGCATGTGAGCCATTTCCTCCTTTCAGTGGTCCATGAAAGTACATCTATAGTATGGAGATAATAAAGCTGGAAAAAGGTGAACAACATTTTTACAGAACTCTAGATATGTTGAAGCAAGGAATGGCTGGGAGGGGAGGGGCCAGGTGAGGCACCCCTTGACGTGAGTGACATTGAGTTGGCTACACCCACCCAGTCACATGACCACCAAGCCACACCCACCAAGCCACGCCCACAGAACTGGTAGGGAATTTTTTTTAGATTTCACCACTGGATCATGAATTTAGGACAAACTGGAGTATATCCTTGTAGCTTATTTTGAAGCTACAGTTTTGGAGAGATTATCTAAAGTAGGGATGTCCAACCTTGGCCACTTGAAGACTTGGGGACTTCAACTTGAAGTCCGCAAGCCTTCAAGTGTCCAGAGTTGGACACCCTTAATTTAAAAGCTTTAGGTGGGCAAGATGCTTTCTGAGACAGACCATCCATCTTACACCTTCTCCATTTTAATCTTCTCAAGTCCGGTGGAACACGCTATCTTTGGGTCATCTCTGGCCAAATCTTTCACCAGCCGGCCAGCCAGCCTTTTGTCAAGGGTGAAGAAGCGAAGCTGAGATAAGAGATGAATCCTTTAGCTCTGGAGGTCATTAAGAGCCAGCCTAACATTACCGGGCATGATGGATGTCACTGTCCCAAATATCAATTCATTCATCAGCCTCTGAACGGAAAAGCCTGTTAAGGTTTGCACCTCTCCAGGCACAAATGCCGGAAGGAAAGATGACACATTAGTCACCGGATTAATTTGCAAGTTGCAAAGATATTTCTTCCTGGCTGTCGAGTGTCCTTCTAGTGACCCAGTGTTTCCCAACCTTGGCAACTTGAAGATGACTGGACTTCAACTCCCAGAATTCCCCAGCCAGCATTCGCTGGCTGGGGAATTCTGGGAGTTGAAGTCCAGACATCTTCAAGTTG
Organism: Diadophis punctatus similis; assembly: GCA_023053685.1. Classification (NCBI taxonomy): domain Eukaryota; kingdom Metazoa; phylum Chordata; class Lepidosauria; order Squamata; family Dipsadidae; genus Diadophis; species Diadophis punctatus. The sequence continues at coordinate 1,496,996 of JALIGW010000036.1, read as the reverse complement.
CCAAGGTTGGGAAACACTGTCTACTCCTTGCTTTATCAAACTGTCCAGGAAAGAATTGAGACACCAGCCTGCAATTTTTCCTTCTCTACATCTGCTGGAGAGTCCAGCTCTCCACATTTGGGCCAGGCTGGTTGGGGCATCTTGGAAGATGGGCTAAAATATTTTGCCTGATCTGGGTTGAGGAAGCCTCAGTGCAGGTCGTTCTCGACTTACAGGCATTCATTTAGTGACTGCTCGAAGATACAACGGGTTAGAAGAATAACTTGGGGTTCTAACACGAGCCGGAGTTGCGCAAGAATAAATAAAAATGAGAGGCAGACAGCTGTGAGGAAAGAAAGAAAAATATTTATTCCTAAAAGCAAAAATAGTTTTCCTTTAGGGGCAGCTACAGAGAAATGGGGTACAGCGACTTAGAACATCTGCAAGAAATGCAACCCAACAAAGATAGCATCAAGGACCCCTCCTCCTCCTCCTCCCTCTCTCCTCAAACCCACCTCCCTTCTAGCACTGATGATGTTCCCTAGTTGGGTCATGAAACGTCTGCAAGAAAACCACCAGGCTCCGAGAGCACCAAGGACCCCATAAGTGTAACTTTTAAGGCCAGCAATCAGAAGATGTAGCTGACAGGAAGTTGCCTATGAAACAAGGGTCTCCTAAGTTTGCTCTTCCTGAAAATTCCCATCCTGAGGTTCTCCTTCCGGAGGTTTTGAGAAGGCAAGGAGAAGGAGAAACCGAGTCCCGCGTCTGTCAACATCGCACTGATATGAGCAGCCATGGCTGCGACTTGAAGGATGCTGCATGCAAGATGGAGCCATAAAATAAAATATAGCAAGAGATCAAAAGGTCTCTGTGTGAGTGTCAAGTTGGCGGAAAATATCCTGATTCACACTGGCCTGAGCGATGCCTCATGTTGTGCGTGGGCGTTATTGTCATGTCCTAGATGGGATTTAATTTTCTTCCTTCCTACATTCAGGACACCCATCAGCAAAAGATGAACTTTGAATCTCTTGGCTCCTCACAACTAAGCATCCACGGTCACTGGTGTCATTGAAAACATGGAGACGTGAAAAGCAGCCCGAGACTCCGAATTGCAAACTCTGAAATGCTTCGGTGGTGGAGAACGCTGAGCAAGGTTCTTCTGCGCTTGCAGAGATGATTTAGATTTATTATTAGAGTTGGAAGGGACCTTGTAGGTCATCTAGTCCAACCCCCTGCCCAAGCAGGAGTTCCTACACCATTTGAGACAGATGGCAGTCCAGTCTCCCCTTGAAGGTCGCAAGTGTTGGGGCTCTCACGACCTCCGCTGGCAAGCTGTTCCACTGGTTGATCGCTCTCACCGTCAGAAAGTTTCTCCTCACTTCCAGATTGAATCTCTCCTTGGTCAGCTTCCATCCGTTATTCCTTGTTTGGCTTTCTGGTGCCATAGAGAACAGCCTGACCCCCTCCTCTCTCTCTCTCTCTTTGTTTCCTCTGAGCTGGAAACCAAGAAGTTTCTTCTAAGAGGATCCCTTCTAAATTCTGTATTCTGGATCCCAGTTTAGGGATCCATCAGAACAGGGGTGTCCAGTGGAGGATCAAAAAGTCAAGAGCATGGAATCATGTGGGGTCCTCGGGTGCTCTCTGAGCTTGGTTGTTTTCTTGAATGTGCTTCATGACCCAACTAGGTGACATCATCGGTGCTAGAAAGGAGTGGGGTTTATGGGGAAGAAGAGGAGGAGGACTGTGGGGTCCTTGGTGCTCTCTGAGCTTGGTTGTTTTCTTGCAAGCGTTTCATCACCCAACTAGGTAATAACATCAGTGCTAGAAAATAGAAGCTTTGCAGAGAGGAGGAGGAGGAGGAGGAGGATTGTGGGGTTCCTTGGTGCTCTCTAAGCTTGGTGGTTTTCTTGCAGACGTTTCATCACCCAACTAGGTAACATCTTCAGTGCTATAAGGGAGCAGGGTTTTCGGAGTGGAGGAGGAGGAGAAAGAGGAGAACTGTGGGGTCCTTAAATGCCCTCTGAACTTGGTTGTTTACTTGAAGACATTTCATGACCCAACTAGGGAACATCATCGGTGCTAGAAGAGAGTGGGGTTTGCAGGGAGAAAGAGGATAAGGAGGAGGAATGAAAGAGGAGGGAATGAGAAAGAGAAGGAGAGAAGGAGGAAGAGGAGAAGAAGGACTGTGGGATCCTTAGGTGCCCTCTGAACTTGCAGACATTTCATGACCCAACTAGGGAACATCATCAGTGTTGGTGGGGAGTGAGGTTTGCTCTCATTTGTATTCTAGTGGCTTGCCCTGTCGGTGTTGGATGGGAGAGGTCTTGGAGATTGTTTTCTTGGGCTTTTCACTGTTTAGCAGTTCCTTGATTGGCATATTGTGCCCCAGGTGATCCTCCTGAACTCGCAGCTCCTGATGGAAAAGCAGGTGGCAACCGTGGCAAGGAGGGCTTTTGCACAGCTTCCTGGCATACTCCAGGTACAGTTTACATCACTGCGTGATGCATTTATGATCACATTTGCAGAGTGCAAAACCTTCTTTGTTCCAAAAGCTGCCATCAGGAGGTGCTCAAGTACAAAGAGAGAGAGAGGAATGAATAGGAACCAATAAAGGAGGATATTTGTAGCTCAGGATTGAAATGAGGCTTTCTTGCAGACATTTCACCCAAACTAGGGAACATCATCAGTGCTAGAAGGGAGGGAAGATTGCAGGGAGGAGGAGGAGGAGGAGGAGGACTGTGGGGTCCTTGGTGCTCTCTGAGATGGGTTGTTTTCTTGCGGACGTTTCATGACCCAACTAGGGTACATCATCAGTGCTAGAAGGGAATAGGTTTTGCAGAGTGCAGGAGAAAGGGGGGAAGAAGAAGAAGAAGAAGAAGAAGAAGAAGAAGAAGAAGAAGAAGAAGAAGAAGAAGAAGAAGAAGAAGAAGAAGAAGAAGAAGAAGAAGAAGAAGAAGAAGAAGTTTTGTTAAGATATTCATGAACTGAGAGAGCCATGTTAACAAGGTCAGCCAATGAACAGGCATAGCAACTAAGTCAGCCAATGGGAGCTAAACACATCTGAGTCTGTGCAGAGAATCGAAACTGAAAACTTAAGCTTAAGGCTGGGCGTGGCTCATCCCACTCTGCTCTCTGTCCTCTCTGAACTCTGCTGCTGGAAATGAAACAGTTTGTAACTGTTGCTACATTGAAGAAATAATCTACTTGTGGTATTGTATATATATTATTATGTTTATAAAGAAGTTAATGAATCCAGCTGAATTAGCCATCTGTGTGTGCTTCTGGAAATTGATTTTTCTGCCACAAACTTTGATACGTTTCATGACCCAACTAGGTAACATCATCAGCGCTAGTATGATCAATGTATTTTTACAATGACTATGATCATGATTTATCACTTATTGCTTGTATGTACACTGAGAGTTTATGCACCGGACGGAGACATATTCCTTGTGTGTCCAATCACACTTGGCCAATAAATAATTCTATTTCTATATTCTGGTGTCTTGCCTATCTGTGTGGGTGGGGACAGTCTGAGAGATTCTTCGGTTGGGCTGTTACCTGTTGGCTTCTTTGGAAGTTTCTTGAGTGGGGGCTTGTTTACTTGAAGGTTGGTCTGATGCAGGGGTGAAATCCAGCAGGTTCTGACAGGTTCTGGAGAACCAGTAGCGGAAATTTTGAGTAGTTCGGAGAACCAGCAAATACCACCTCTGGATGGCCCCAGAGTGGGGAGGGAATGGGGATTTTGCAATATCCTTCCCCTGCCATGCCCACCAAGCCATGCCCAAGAACCGGTAGTAAAAAACTTTGGATTTCACCACTGGTCTGATGTTAAACTTGGAGTTAAACTTTGCTGATCTGGTTGCTTATTGCTGGTGGAAAGGTGCTGGGTTTTCCATTTGGGCTGGTTGGTTGTTACTTTTGCGTCGTTTATACATGTTGTTTATCTCTATGTGTCTATTGATGGCTAGTTTGTCAAGAGTGCCAGACTTCTAGAAATTGCCCGGCGTTTTTGGACTCGGCTTGGTCTAGGATGGTCCCGTTTTCCCAATTGAAACTATGGTTAAATCTGGCTATATGTTGAGAAATTAAAGAATTTTCAGCATGTCTTCCGACTGCTGGTTGAGGTTCGTGGATACGCTCTGAATAGAAACTGGCTAACAGGGAAAATTCGTGAATTTTCTCTTTAAGAGGCGTGGCGTCTCTTCTCTTCCAGCCAAGGAAAGAAGAGCGGAGCCAAAACTCAACAAGTGGACGATCCCTTAAACACGAGCCAGCCTTCTGGGGAAGCAGCCAAAAAAGCCAACAAAATCCTTGGTTGTATAAACAGAGACCTAGAATCAAAATCACATGAAGTATTAGTACCGCTTTACAAACTCTTAGTAAGGCCCCACCAGGAATACTGAATCCAGTTTTGGTCACCACATTACAAAAATAGATGTTGAGACTTTGGAAAAAGTGCAGAGAAGAGCAACTACGACGATTAAAGGCCCGAAGACTAAACCATAGGAAGAACGGTTGCAGGTTTGGGTTTGGCTAGTCTAGAGAAAAGAAGGACCAGGGGTGACATGATAGCAATATCCCAGTATTTGAGGGGCTGCCACAAAGAAGAGGGGGGGATCAACCTATTCTCCAAAACACCAGAAGGGAAGACAAGAAACAATGGATGGAAACTAATCAAGGAGAGAAGGAACCTGGAATTAAGGAGAAACTTCCTAACACTGAGAACAATTAACCAGTGGAACAGCTTGCCACTAGAATGTGTGGGTGCTCCATCACTTGAGGATTTTAAGAAGAGACTGGACAGTCACCTGTCTGAAATGGTATGGGGTCTCCTGCTTGAGGAGGGGGCTCCTTCTAGCTCTATTCTGACTCTGAAGTAAATGGCCAAATAGAAACGTTTTGGTTGTGGAATTGGCTGCATTTTTAGCACCATGGCCGCATGAACAGCTCCCGGATCGCATGGATCACTAGGGAGAGAAGGCTATAGAAACAGAAAGCGGATAGGCAGAAGAAAGATTCAGGAGTCCATCTAGTCCAGTGATGGCGAACCTTTTTTGGTTCTCGTGCCAAAAGGGGGGGGGGAATGCGGGGGATCACGTGTGTGCGTGCCCACACTCATAATTCCATGCACCCCCGCACATGCACGCATGACCCCCCTGCTCCCAGCATGCAATGGCACGCCCATTTTTCGCTCTCCCCAGGCTCCAGAGCCTTTCTAGGAGCCTGGGGAGGGCGAAAACGGCCTTCCCCACCCCTTCTGGAGGCTGGAAACAGCCTGTTTCCCAACTCCCAGTGGGCCCAGAAGGCCCGAAAATTAGCCGGCTGGTGCACACATGCACACCGGACCTGAGCTCGCGTGCCCACTGATATGGCTCCGCGTGCCACTTGTGGCACCCGTGCCATAGGTTCGCCATCACGGATCTAGTCTGTCCTGTGAATAATAGAATCATAGAGTGGGACGGGACCCTGGAGGTCTTCTAGCCCAACCCCCTGCTCCAGCAGGAGACCCTAATACCATTTCAGACAAGTGACTGTCCTTTTTAAAAGCCTCCAGGGTTGGAGCACCCGCACTGCAAAAAACAAGAAAATCTCCCTTTCGTGAAGTTAATATTTGATCCGTCTCCTCTCCTTTATCACACAGATAATGCATTGGGCTTTAAATGTCTTTTTTATCTTGACTGATGAGCCTTAATTTTTATTTTATGGCACAATACCAGGGTTTTAAAGTAGGGTGCAAACCGCATCTGGCATGGCTTTCTTTTTTTAATCTCCTGGGGACAAACATATGCCCTTCCCCCCCCCCCCCGACTTGGGGGATTAATAGATTTTAAAAGCCAAAGAGATGCATTAATTCTTACAGAATTCATTTCTTAAAATTCCGCCTGTTGGACACATCTGCTTGTAGGGTGTGATGGCCCTTGACATGCCACTCAAAACCCGGTGTGGCCTTCAAGCCCCAGGAAATTGTGCACCCCTGTTTTAAAGGGGTGTACGCCATCTTGGTTAAATGCTTCGGAGGTGAATGAGCTGAATTGAGATTTCCAATGAGGTATCTGGTTTGCTTCTTAAGGCACCAGGCTAGAAAGCAGGAGATGGTGAGTTCTAGTCCCATCCTAGGCACAAAAGGCGGCTGGGTAGCTTTGGCCCAATCACCAGCAGACGGTGAGTTCTAGTCCTGCTTTAGCGATGAAAGCCAGCAGGATGGTCCAATCACCAGGTGAGTTCTAGTCCCCCTTTAGGCATGAAAGCCGGGTGGGTAATCTTGGGCCAATCACCAGGAGACGGTGAGTTCTAGTCCCGCCTTAGGCATGAAAGCTGGGTGGGTGACTTCGGGCCAATCACCAGGAGAGAGTGAATTCTAGTCCCACCTCAGGCACGAAAGCCAGCTGAGTGGCCTTGGGGCTGTGTGTGTGTGTGTGTGTGTGTGTGTGTCTGTGTGTCTATGTGTCTATGTGTCTATGTGTGTGTCTCAGGGGTGGGTTCCTAATTTTTTTACTACCGCTCTGTGGGTGTGGCTTATTTTGTGGGTTTGGCTTCCAAGCCATGTGACCGGGTGGGCGTGGGCCTCGTGAGCTTGGCAGCGGCCAGAGAAGCAGGGGGGGCATTGCCCACCCGCAACGCAGCCCCCCACAGCGGGAGCAGCAAGACCGCGGCAGCGTCTCACATGCTCCTTCAGCCATCTTCCCCTGCTTGGACTCACTGTGGGGTAGGAAGGCAGCGCATGCGCAGAAGAAATTTTTTAAAAAATTTTTTAAAAAAATTTATTTAAAAAAAATGGTGGCACCCAGGCACTGGCAACCGACCGCACCGGTACTGTGACGTCACCAGCGGGCCGCTACTGGTGCTATAGAGTGGACCGCACTGGTAGGAACCCACCACTGGTGTGTCTGTGTGTGTCTGTCTGTCTCTCTCCTCCCTCCCTCCCTCTCAACCCAACGCACCTCACAGGGTTGTTGTTGTGGGGAAAATAGGAGGAGGGAGGAGGCTTAGATAGGTTCAACGCCTTGAGCTATTTGTGAAAATCATGTCGGCGGGATATAAATAGAAATAAACCAACGGAAACACACTCCCTCCTATTTAGCGAGAGAGTGGGGCTGAATGCCCAAAGGCGAAGAATTGCCTTGGAGGAAATCCAAAATTCTCAGCTGGATGACTTCGATGCTCAGACATTGGAGATGAGCCAGACTGATGTCCCCGGGGTACATCATGATGACGTCAGAGATATGACGTCATGGATGGCATGCATATTGTCCCTGGCCCTTGCCAGGCCAGTTCTGAAGCTGCCATATCTAAGGATCCGTAAGCAGGTTGGATGAAACCAAGGAACACGGGTAGTCCTTGACCTACGACCACAATGGAGCCCAACATTTCTGTTGCTAAGTGAGACATTGGTTCAGTGAGTTTTGACCCATATTACGACCTGCCATGTTGGTTAAGTAAATCCCTGCAGTTGTTAAATTAATAACACCGTTGTTAAGTGAATCTGGTTTCTCCATTGACGTTGCTTGTCAGAAGGTCACAAAAGGGGATCACGTGACCCCCGGGACACTGCAACCGTCATAAATACGAGTCAGTTGCTCCTTTAATCAGGGCTGGGGAACTATGGTCTCTTTATGGCCTGCGGACTTCAACTCCAAGAATACCCAAGCCAGCCATGCTCAGAATCTCACGCTGGCTCAGGAATTCTGGGAGTTGAAGTCCGCAGGCCATAAAGGGACCATAGTTCCCCACCCCTACTTTAAATTGACTGGGTCTCCATGTTGTTGTGGCCCCTCAGCCTCCCACCCTCCCACCCACCCACCCACCTCCCTTCTTTCCTTCCTTCTCTCCCTCCCTTCTCCCTCCCTTCCATTTTATCTTCTTTTCTCTTCCCTCCTTCCCTCTCTCCCTCCCTCCCTCCCTCCCTCCCTCCCTCCCTCCCTCCCTCCTTCCTTCCTTCCTTCCTTCCTTCCTTCCTTCCTTCCTTCCTTCCTTCCTTCCTTCCTTCCCTCTCTTCTTTTCTCTATCCTACCTCTGCCATGGGCTGCTTGGTGGAGTTGGAGAGTCTTAATTGACACACTTTATTGTCTTAAGTGGCGGCTTTGAACGCATTGCGTTTCTATTGCGTTCGAAGCCAAAGTTCCTTTGTGTCGACGCACAGCTCGATAAGTTTGCTGAATAAATAACTCCAAAGAATTTCAGCCGTTGCTATGATTCAAAAGTGAGACCCCTCTATAGAAAATCATGTTCCGAGCCCTTGACATTTTATTTTCCTTCCCACACGCCTTAAGAGCCCGCCTTTCTCTCCAAGATCAGCTTGTTTACCTCTGACATTTCGTTCTTGTTTTTCCCCCGATTGTGGGAGAACCACAACTCACAGCCCCCGTGGATACCTGAATGCGAGCGAGGTGTGCCCAGTTTAGTGGAGGAAACGCTTTATAAAAGGAATGGGCTGGGGTGGGAAACGGGCTTGGAAAATCGATCTGGCGAGAAGCCAATCGGTTGGGCCCCAAATTTGGGGGGCCTGTTGGCTGGAAAAGAGGGCGTTACATGTGCCCCCAGGTTCATCTTATGGTCACCCACTCAAATCACTTCCGAGGGAACATGGAGGTTCAGCTGGTTCTTCAGAATACATGTGTTCTGACCCAGCTCCCCAAACACGACAAACCCTCTGAAGTTAACTCAAAGGTTCCTTTATGAGGGGCGCCAGAAGGGTCATCTCTTTCACCTCAGGCTAACAAGTCCGGCCGGCAGGGAGATGAATAGTTGTCTGCCCCATCTATTCATCTCCGCCCCCTGCCTTTTATCCCCAGAGCTAGGGTGGGGCTTCGCTAGCAGCGGTGGCTCTTCCGTCCCGAGGACCAGCCCATAGATTTCCACTGCTCTCCTCTCCTCTGCCTTCTGCGCATCCGCGCGTCCGGCACTGGACCCATCTGTTTCTCCTCTTCCTCATCAGCCACCTCCACTTGTTGACTCTCCATCTGAGGACTTACGGACGGCCCAGGCTCTGCCTCTGTCTCTCTGTCTCTCTCTCTCTCTCTCTGACAGCTCTATTCCCTCTTCCCCCTCGGAGCGCTCAGGTTGCCTTGATGCTGACCCCGATTCCCACGCCTCCTCCTCCTCCTCCTCCTCCTCCTCCTCCTCCTCCTCCTCCTCCTCCTCCTCCTCCTCCTCCTCCTCCTCCTCCTCCTCCTCTGATTCGGCTGCTGAAGTGGCAGGCAGGCAGGCAGGAAGGAAGGAAAGAAAGAAGGAAGGAAGGAGGGTGGGAGGAAGGGAGGAGATGATGGGGACAGAGAAAAGAAGGGAGGGATGGAGGAAGGGAAGGGGAACGAAGATAAAATGGAAGGGAGGGAGGGAGGGAAGAAAGGAAGGAGAGAGGGAGGAGATGATGGGGACAGAGAAAAGAAGGGAGGGAGGGAGGGAAGGGGAAAGAAGATAAAATGGAAGGGAGGGAGGGAGGGAAGGAAGGAGAGAGGGAGGAGATGATGGGGACAGAGAAAAGAAGGGAGGGAGGGAGGGAAGGGGAAAGAAGATAAAATGGAAGGGAGGGAGGGAGGGAAGGAAGGAAGGAAGGAAGGAGAGAGGGAGGAGATGATGGGGACAGAGAAAAGAAGGGAGGGAGGGAGGGAAGGGGAAAGAAATAAAATGGAAGGGAGGGAGTGGGGGAAGGAAGGAAGTAGAATGGGGGAAGAAGAAGGAAGGGAGGGAGGAGGGAAGGAGATTTCATGTTCTCTTAGTACAGGTTGAAGTTTGCTCAAATTGGGATTTGCAGGCGGTATAGGAAAAACAAAACAGATCTCTGTCTGTCTGCATTTAACATAATCCGCTTCTCTACAGGAAGTCCTCGACTTGCAACAATTTGTTTAGTGACTGTTCGAAATTACAATGGCCCTAAAAAAGTGACTTACTGTATGGCCATTTTCCACACTTACCCCTGTTGCAGCATCCCCAGGGTCACGTGATCAAAACTCAGACACTTGGCTCCTATTTATGATGGACATGTGATCCCCGTTCGCGACCTTCGGACAAGCAAAATCGATGGGGAAGCCGGATTCACTGAACAACCGTGTTATACTAAAGAACTGAGGTGATTCACTTAACAACTGTGGCCAGAAAGGTGGTAAAATGAGGCAGTGTTTCTGAACTTCGGCAACTGAAAAATGGGTGGACTTCAACTCCCAAATTTCCCCAGCTAGCAGAGTTGAAGTCCACCCCTCTTAAAGCATGACGACTGGGGAATTCTGGGAGATGAAGTCCCCCCCCCCCATCTTAAAGCATGCAGGCTGGGGAATTCTGGGAGTTGAGGTCCACCCGTCTTAAACCATGCCAGCTGGTGGATTCTGGGACTTGAAGTCCACCTATCTTAAAGCATCCTGCCTGGGGAATTCTGGGAGATGAAGTCCCCCCCCATCATAAAGTTACCAAAGTTAAGAAACACTTCCCCAGGAATTTTCAAGGCAAGGAGACAGAAAACAAAACTCTACCGCTTCACCAGCCAAAGACTATTTTGTTTCTAGCGGAAAAAGGGAAAGAAAAAATAATAATCTTGCGGAGAGCAAGAAGCAGAAACTCTGGTGGTGGCTTCACATTTTTTTCATGCTGATCTGTGTTTCCAATTTGTCTTTGGTTCCGTCTCGTGTCTTTTGGGGCTGCAATTAACAGTGGCTCCGCACACAGCTAAACACGAGACGAAATATATGAAATACTCAATGCGGTGAGGGGTGGGGGGTGGGGTGAACAGGCATATGAATCATCCGTACTGATTTTCAACCCCCCCCCACTCAAAATCTTCCGATTGACCCCACCACATTTACGTGCGTTCATTTTTCTGGCCTCCCGGTGCACCTACCTCCTTAGAAAAAATATATTTTTAATATACACATTTTTTTATATATATATCTTTTTTATATATATACAGTATATACATGATTAAAAAAACCCTGCATTTTTCAAACCCTTTTCCTCCCTTTTTGTAAAAGTGACAAACAAATTGACTCTGACTCTCTTTTTAATTTGTTGCTATTATTCCCGACAGGAGCCTTTTGTTGGCTGGTGGAGAAATGGGGCGGCCCACCCCTCCCAGGGAGCAATTACCCACTTTTCTGATCGCCCACCGAAAGCTGCAATTACCCCCAACGCGAAGGAGTAAGTGGCACGGAGCCCTCCCGCCTGCTGTGACTTTAAAAGCCCCTTTGCAAGGCAGGGGGGGGAAAGGACGTGTCTCACCTAGAACTTTGCAGAGCAGGTATTAAGAGGGGCTAAGTGCAAAAATACAGGTAGTCCTCGTTATACGACCGCGATGGAGCCTGATATTCCTGCGGATAAGTGAGACGTTTGTTAAGCCGGAGTTTGCCCCGTCTTACGACCTTTCAAGCCACGGTTGTTAAGCAAATCCCTGCCATTGTGAAGTTAGTCACACGGTCGTTATGCGAATCTGGCTCCCCCATTGACTTTGCTTCTCAGAAGGTCGCAAAAGAGGATCACGTGACCCCGGGATGCTGTAAACCGTCATAAATAGGAGTCAGTTGCCAGCATGGTTGTCCAGTCTCTTTTTGAAAGCCTCCAGTGATGGAGCACCCCCAACTTCTGGGGGCAAGTCGTTCCATTGGTTGATTGCTTTCACCGCTAGGAAATTTCTCCTGTTTTCGGTTGCTTCTCTCTTTGATCAGTTTCCATTTGTTGCTTCTTGTCCTGCCTTCTGCTGCTTTGGAGAATAGTTTGACTCTCTCTTCTTTGTGGAAGCCCCTCAAATATTGGAAGACTGCTATCATGTCACCCCTAGTCCTTCTTTTCTCTAGACTGGCCAAGCCCTGCAACCGTTCTTCCTATGGTTTAGCCTCCGGGCCTTTGATCGTCTTAGTTGCTCTTCTTTGCACTTTTCCCAAAGTCTCAACATCTTTTTTGTAATGTGGTGACCAAAACTGGATGCAGCATTCCTGGTATGGCCTTACTAAGAGTTTGTAAAGCGGTACTAATACTTCATGTGATTTTGATTCTATGTCTCTGTTTATACAACCAAGGATTGTATTAGCTTTTTGGGCTGCTTCCCCAGAAGGCTGCCTTGCGTTTAAGTGATTGTCTACTAGGACTCCAAGGTCCATCTCGCAGTTACTGCTGTTGAGCCAGGTTTCGCCTAATGTATGAAACGAAATTTCACTTTAATGTATGCCAATTAGTGTACATTCAAAGTGACAATAAAGTTATTATTCTATTCTGTTCTGTTCCTCTCTTCTCTTCTCTTCTCTTCTCTTCTCTTCTCTTCTCTTCTCTTCTCTTCTCTTCTCTTCTCTTCTCTTCTCTTCTCTTCTCTTCTCTTCTCTTCTCTTCTGAATTCTGAATTCTGAATTCTATTCTATTCTATTTCTGAATTCTAAATTCTATTCTATTCTGAGTCTTAGTCCTGAGTCTTCTGAGTCTTAGTCCTGTTATATGGGACGAGTTTGAACCGGTCACTCCTGAGGATGTGGACAAGGCCATAGGAGCGATGAGCACCTCCATCTGTTTATTGGACCCGTGTCCCTCCTGGCTGGTCTCTGCCAGCAGGGAGGTGACACGCGGCTGGCTCCAGGCGGTTGTGATCGCTTCTTTGAGAGAGGGATCCATCCCACAGCCTTTAAAAGCTGCGGTGGTGAGGCCCCTCCTCAAGAAGCCTTCCCTGGACCCAGCAGATTTAAAGAACTTCCGTCCAGTCTCCAACCTACCCTTTTTGGGTAAAGTTGTTGAGAAGGTGGTGTCGCTCCAACTCCTGCGGCTATTGGAGGATACTGATTATCTGGATCCCTTTCAATCGGGTTTCAGGCGCGGCTACAGTACGGAGACTGCTTTGGTTGCGCTGATGGATGATCTCTGGCGAGCCCGGGATGGGGGTCACTCCTCCATCCTGGTGCTACTTGACCTCTCAGCGGCTTTCGATACCATTGACCATGGTATCCTTCTGCGTCGTCTTGGGGAGATGGGAGTGGGAGGCACTGTTTTACGGTGGTTCTCCTCCTACCTCTCTGACAGGACGCAGTCGGTGTTGACAGGAGGACAGAGGTCGGCCCCTAGGCCCCTGGTTTGCGGGGTGCCACAGGGCTCGGTCCTCTCGCCCATCCTGTTTAACATTTACATGAAACCGCTGGGTGAGATCATCCGACGACATGGGGTGAGGTATCAGCAGTATGCTGACGATACCCAGTTGTACATCTCCACCCCGTGTCAGTTCAGTGAAGCAGTTGATGTAATGTGCCGCTGCCTGGACGATGTGAGGGTCTGGATGGGAGTGAACAGACTCAGGCTCAACCCAGACAAGACTGAGTGGCTCTGGATATTGCCTCCCAAGGATTATGTCGACTGTCCCTCCTTGGTTCTCGGGGGAGAAAAATTGACTCCCTCAGAACAGGTTCGCAATTTGGGTGTCCTCCTAGATCCACAGCTAAAATTGGAGCAACACCTTTCAGCTGTGGCTAGGGGGACCTTTGCACAAATCCGTCTTGTGCACCAATTGCGACCTTACTTGGAGAGGGAGGCCTTGCTCACAGTCACTCATGCCCTTGTCACCTCACGGCTAGACTACTGTAACGCGCTCTTCATGGGGCTACCCTCGAAGAGCATCCGGAGACTCCAACTGGTACAGAATGCAGCTGCGCGAGCGGTAGTGGGTGTGCCGAGATACACCCACGTAACACCTATCCTTCGCCAGCTGCATTGGCTACCAATTAGTCTCCGGATGCTGGTTGGTCGTTACCTTTAAAGCCCTACATGGCTCAGGGCCAGGTTACCTGCGGGACCGCATCCTACCACATACCTCCCTAAGACCGGTTAGGTCCCACAGAGAGGGCCTCCTCCGGGTCCCGTTGGCTAAACAATGTCGATTGGCGGGGCCGCGGGGGAGGGCCTTCTCTGTGGGAGCCCCGTCCCTCTGGTACCAACTACCACCAGAGATCCGGACCATCCCCACCCTGCTGGCCTTCCGTAAAGCCTTAAAAACATGCCTCTTCCGGCAGATGGGGTGAATAGGACAATCAGATTCCCCCTGAATGTTGCGCTTACAATGTCTTCTTTTTAATTATATTTTTAATGTAAACTTATGACTATTGTTTTTAAATGTACGCTTCTTATTCATGCTGTACGCCGCCCTGAGTCCCACGGGATTGGGCGGCCTATAAGAGCGTCTAAATAAATAAATAAATAAATAAATTCTATTCTATTCTATTATTCTATTCTATTCTATTCTATTCTATTCTTTCTGAATTCTATTCTATTCTATTCTATTCTATTCTATTCTATTCTATTCTATTCTATTCTTTCTGAATTCTATTCTATTCTATTCTATTCTATTCTATTCTATTCTATTCTATTCTATTATTCTATTCTATTCTATTCTATTCTATTCTATTCTATTCTTTCTGAATTCTATTCTATTCTATTCTATTCTATTCTATTCTATTCTATTCTATTCTTTCTGAATTCTATCCTATTCTATTCTATTCTATTCTATTCTATTCTATTCTATTCTATTCTATTCTATTCTATTCTATTCTATTCTGTACTTGTACCTTTGGTTTCTTTTCCTACCCAGGTGTAAAAGGTTGCTTTTCTCAGCCCCTTCAAGACTTCAACTCCCAGAATCCCCCAGCCATCCATGCACCAGAGGCTGGAAAGACCTGGCAGTGCCACCCCTCCTCCTCCTTCTGGCCTCTGCGTGGACACCTGCCATGCGGGCGCATCACTGTCACATCTTCCCGAGCAAATATTTGCTTACTTCCAAGAACTGCAGGGCCTTTTATAGCCCAGCACAAATAAGAATTTATGACCTCTTTTTGCAGGCTGTTTGCTCAAAAGCCACTTAGCCTTCCGGGCGTTAATGGTCGAGGCCGATGGAAGCGATGCCGGGTGGGGGGAGGTTTATACCAGGCGGGGGTTCCTGTATATCAGGTTTATTCGTGGTTTGGGATGTTTGGAGATGATGCAGGCTGGTCTCCAGGTTGCAAGTACAGGCAATCCTCGGTTTACGACCGCAGTTCAGCCTGGAATTTACGTTGCTAACGTCGGACATTTGTTAAGGGAGTTTTGCTCCATTTTATGACCTTCCTTGCCACAGCTGTTAAGGGAATCGCTGCAATTCTTAAACATTGGTCACACGGTCATTAAGCGAATCCGGCTTCTCCCTTTGGCTTGGCTTGTCACAAGGTCCCAAAAGGTGATCACGTGACCCTGGGGTGCTGCGACTGTCATAAGTATGAGTCAGTTGCCCAAGTGTCTGAATTCTGATCACATGACCACAGGTAGGCTGCAACGGTTGTAAGTGTGAGAAACGGTCATAAGTCACTTTTTTCAGAGTCGTTGTACCTTCGAAAGGTCACTAAACAAGCTGTTGTAAGTCGAGGACTACCTGGAGCTGGTGCGTGTATGTGTGTGTGTGTGTGTGTGAGTGTGTGTGTGTGTGCAGCTCAAAAAGTGGAAAATACAGAGAGTTCTCAACTTAGAATCATTTGTTTACCAACAATCTGAAGTTACCAAAAAATAACAACAACCACCCAACCCCGGGGAATTCTGGGAGTTGAAGGCCAGGCAGCTGAAAAAAGTCACTTACACCTGGTAGTTGCTATTGCCAACATCGCAACAGCCCCACGGTCACGTGATCACAATTCAGTCTACAGGTAGTCCTCGACTTACAGCCACAATTGAGGCCAACGTTTCTGTTGTTAAGTGAGACATTTGTTAAGCAAGATTTGCCCCATTTTACCAAAGTTGTTAAGCGAGACATTTTAAGCTGGTAAATTAGTAACCCGGTCGTTAAGTGAATCCGGCTTCCCCATGGACTTTGCTGGTCAGAAGGTCGCCCAAAGGGGATCATGTGACCTTAGGACACTGTGACCGTCATAAATATGAGTCAGTTGCCGAGCGTCCGAATTCTGATCACATGGGGACGCTACAAAGGTTGTAACTGATAGAAATGGTTGTTTAATCACTTTTTTCAGGGCCGTTGTAACTTTGAACGGTTACTAAACAAACTGTTGTAAGTCGAGGACCTCCTGTACATATTTTTTTTCACGCAGGCAGGATTTTATGCAAGAATACATCCGAGTTTCGATGTCCCAGCAAACAAGCGGAGTGAAGCACCAACTCCGGCTCCGTGTTTGCCTCTTGGGTGGTGCCAGGCCCACCCAGCGCCCTGCTGGCAGTGTCAACAAAGGAACGGCCCCATTGCACATTTTATTGGGGGAGGGGGAAAGGCTGGATTCAGATGGGAGCCAGGGCCGAAGCGAGGGACAACACAATAAACACCACAATAAACACTACTTCGGTTGCGTCAGCCAGCAAAAGAATACACGCTTCAGAAAAAGCAGCGAAAACTGACTCTAGAGATTGGCGCTTAGGGGGCTCCCGCGGACCACCCTGGGAAGGAGGGACCGTCTCCTCAATATGCCCTCCTTTGTCCCTAGCTTGTAAACAAAAATGAGAATATTGTTTTAAAGAAATATCATGTTTCCACCATGCTTTGATGGGGATCCATCCATCCATTACATCTGTAACAGCGGTGGGTTGCTCCCGGTTCGGACCGGTTCTTAGAACCAGTAGCGCTGGTGGTGGGAGACTCCGCTCACCCGCCCGAGACGCTTCTGCGCATGGTAAATTTTTTTACAACCCACCACTGATCTGTAAGGCTGTGGTTCTCACCCTAGGCGACTTTGAGATGGGTGGACTTCAACTCCCAGAATTCCCCAGCCAGCCATGAATGATAGAGTTGGAAGAGACCAGAAGGGTCATCGGAGTCCTGTATTTCTCAACCTTGGTGACTTTAAGATGGGTGGACTTCAACTCCCAGAATTCCCCAGCCAGCCATGAATGATAGAGTTGGAAGAGACCAGAAGGGTCATTGGAGTCCTGTATTTCTCAACCTTGGTGACTTTAAGACGGGTGGACTTCAACTCCCAGAATTCCCCAGCCAGCCATGAATGATAGAGTTGGAAGAGACCAGAAGGGTCATCGGAGTCCTGTATTTCTCAACCTTGGTGACTTTAAGACGGGTGGACTTCAAGTCCCAGAATTCCCCAGCCAGCCATGAATGATAGAGTTGGAAGAGACCAGAAGGGTCATCGGAGTCCTGTATTTCTCAACCTTGGTGACTTTAAGACGGGTGGACTTCAAGTCCTAGAGTTGAAGTCCACCCGTCTTAAAGTCGGCTAGGGTGAGAAACACAGCCTTACAGATATAACAAATGTACTGATCCAGAAGATGAAAGCATGGTGCAAACATGATATTTCTTTTAAAAATATTCCCAACCTTTTTTGACAAGCTAAGGATGCAGGAAGAGTGTCACTCTGTTCCAACTCTCTATTCTATTCTATTCTATTCTATTCTATTCTATTCTATTCTATTCTATTCTATTCTATTCTATTCTATTCTATTCTATTCTATTCCATTCCATTCCATATTTCTATTCTATTCTATTCTATTCTATTCCATTCCATTCCATTCCATTCCATTCCATTCCATTCCATATTTCTATTCTATTCTATTCTATTCTATTCTATTCTATTCTATTCTATTCTATTCTATTCTATTCTATTCTATTCTATTCCATATTTCTATTCTATTCTATTCTATTCTATTCTATTCTATTCTATTCTATTCTATTCTATTCATTCCATTCCATTCCATTCTATTCTCTATTCTATTCTATTCTATTCTATTCTTCATTCCAAATTCTATTCTATTCTCTATTCTATTCCATTCCATCCCATTCTTCAACTCTCAGAATTACAGAGTTGGAAGGGACCTTCGAGGCCTTCTAGTCCAACCCCCTGCTCTAACAGGAGACCTTACCATTCCGGACAAATGGACCAGCTAGCACAATCTTTGTGGTCCCTTCCAGCTCTTATCATTGAGGACTGGCTGGGGAATTCTGGGAGTTGAAGTCCACACGTCAGCCGATGCTCCTCAATGCCCCTGAGAGCGAGCCGAGTGCCAGAAAAGGGTTTGCCAGTGCCAAGGCTGCCGCTGGGCTCCTGAGGACAATTATAGTTTAACTGCCACCCTTCCTGCCACTGATTAACCAACCTCGGGCGAGTTAATTCGCCAGCTATAGAACGGCCGCCAAGCATCCAGTGGGGAGGTTTGCAATCAAGAGACGCCAACCATCCCCTGCACAGAAAATCTCTTTATTCTGCACAGAGACGTGCATGAAAACAGAGGCGAGGCTGGACGGGCAGGGGAGCCAGCTTGGTTGGTTAGTTGGTTTACTTTACTGTCTTTGCACCTCGTACAACAAAAATAAATGCCATCTTCAGTGTACATAAGAAAACTATAAAAATAAAACAAAAACACATTCTATACGATTGAATTCAAAAACCCTGATATTGCATTAATATTGCACTATACAGTAGAATTCAATACGGCTACTGCCCTGGGATAGAAGCTGTTTTTCAGCCTATTTGTCCTTGTTTTTATTGCCCTGTACCGTCTGCCAGATGGTAATAGTTCAAAAAAAGGGTGCCCAGAATGAGATGGATCTTTAAGGATGTTTTGAACTTTCTTAAGGCAGTGGGAGCTATTATGCTCTTCCAAAGAGGGGAGGGGGCAACCAATGATCCTCTGGGCAATGACGTTGACCCTCTGGAGAGCTGTCCTATCTGCCACTGTGCAATTGGCAAAGCAGACACAGGTGCTGGTTTTCCCAGTTGCAATGGATGGCTGTGAAAGTTGGACCATAAGGAAGGCTGAGCACCAAAGAATTGAGGCCTTTGAACTATGGTGCTGGAGAAGATTCCTGCGAGTCCCTTGGACTGCAAGGCGATCCAAGCGGTCAGTCCTAGAGGAGATCAACCCTGACTGCTCTTTAGAAGGCCAGATCCTGAAGATGAAACTCAAATACTTTGGCCACCTAATGAGAAGGAAGGACTCACTGGAGAAGAAGAGCCTAAAGCTGGGAACGATTGAGGGCAAAAGAAGAAAGGGACGGCAGAGAAAGAGGTGGCTGGATGGAGTCAACTGAAGCAGTCGGCGTGAGCTTAAATGGACTCCAGAGGATGGTAGAGGACAGAAAGGCCTGGAGGAACGTTGTCCATGGGGTCGCGATGGGTCGGACACGACTTCGCAACTAACAACAACAACACAGGTGCAGTAAGTTAAAATACTCTCTATAGTGGAGCGGTAGAAGGTGGGTTCTAACTTACCTCGCTGCCAGTTCGCTTCCTCCCGCACCGCGTGGCCACGCCTCGCGCATGCATGCGCAGTGCCAAAAAATAAAAAACAAATCCCCCCCCCCAAAAAGCCAAAAACAAGATGGCAACACATGTGCAGTGCCAGAAACTCGGCTCCTGCGCATGCGCAGAAGGAAAAAAAACCGGAAAAAAATTTCCCAATTTTTTTTTTCAAAAAAAGAAATTATTATTTTTTTTTTAAAAGATGGTGGCATCCACGGACTGGCACCGACAGAACCGGTTCTGTGATGTCATCATGATGTCACCAGCAGCTTGCTACCGGTTCGGGCGAACTGGTCCGAACCGGGAGGAACCCACCTCTGGTAGAAGGTCACCAGCAGTTTTGCATTCAGTTGTTGTTCCCTGAGAAGCCTCAGGTAGTCTACTCTCTACTGGGCCCTTTTGACCAGGGCTGCAATGTGAGCGTCCCAGGTCAGGTGCTCTTTTATGAAACTTAAAAGTGGCCACTTGCTCCGCTCGGTCTCCACTGATAAGCAAGGGCTGGATGTCTGACCTGTTCCTTTTATAGTCCACTGTAACAGGGGTCTCCAACCTTGGCCACTTTCAGACTTGTGGGCTTCAACTCCCAGAGCTTTGCTGGCTGAGGAATTCTGGGAGTTGAAGTCCACAAGTTTGAAAGTGGCCAAGGTTGGAGACCCCTGACTTAGATGACCCTTCTGGCCTCTTCCAACTCTATCATTCATGGCTGGCTGAAGAATTCTGGGAGTTGAAGTCCACAAGTCTTAAAGATGCCAAGGTTGGAGACCCCTGACTTAGATGACCCTTCTGGCCTCTTCCAACTCTATCATTCATGGCTGGCTGAGGAATTCTGGGAGTTGAAGTCCACAAGTCTGAAAGTGGCCAAGGTTGGAGACCCCTGACTTAGATGGCCCTTCTGGCCTCTTGCAACTCTATCATTCATGGCTGGCTGAGGAATTCTGGGAGTTGAAGTCCACAAGTCTTAAAGTGGCCAAGGTTGGAGACCCCTGACTTAGATGACCCTTCTGGCCTCTTCCAACTCTATCATTCATGGCTGGCTGAGGAATTCTGGGAGTTGAAGTCCACAAGTCTGAAAGTGGCCAAGCTTGGAGACCCCTGACTTAGATGACCCTTCTGGCCTCTTCCAACTCTATCATTCATGGCTGGCTGAGGAATTCTGGGAGTTGAAGTCCACAAGTCTGAAAGTGGCCAAGCTTGGAGACCCCTGACTTAGATGACCCTTCTGGCCTCTTCCAACTCTATCATTCATGGCTGGCTGAGGAATTCTGGGAGTTGAAGTCCACAAGTCTGAAAGTGGCCAAGCTTGGAGACCCCTGACTTAGATGACCCTTCTGGCCTCTTCCAACTCTATCATTCATGGCTGGCTGAGGAATTCTGGGAGTTGAAGTCCACAAGTCTGAAAGTGGCCAAGCTTGGAGACCCCTGCACTCACTATAAGCTGCTTGGTCTTATTGGTGTTAAGGACCAAGTTATTTTCTCCACACCACGATAGCAACCGTTCCACCTCATCTCGATAGGCAGACTTATCCACCCCCACCCCATCATGGGTCCCATGATGCCAGGAAGCACAAGAATTCCTCCCATCCGTGCCCATCCGAGCAGATCTTCCAATCCAGCTGCACATGCTAGTCACAAACCATGTTGAACATCTGTGACGTTCCCCCGGGGACTCCACGCCCACCTGAGGGTTGGGAGGTTTTTGGTTTTTTTTTGCAATGCCAGGTTATTTCATTCCGAAAAGCAGAGTGGTTTTAAAAAAATTCTGGGGTTACAATTCAGATTTTCCCTCACTCTGAGACTAACCCTCCTGTCTGCTGTCCTCTTAGTCCCTGACTTGCGATGACCAGTGAGCCCCAAATCTCTGTGGCTAAGCGAGACCGTTGTTAAGTGAGTTGAGCCCATTTTTACGACCCTTCCGGCCACGGTTGTAAGTGAATAGCTGTGGCTGTTAAGCGAGTAACATGATCGTAAACTGAATCTGGCTTCCCCGTTGACTTTGCTCGTCGGAAGGTCGCAAAAGGGGATCATGTGACCATGGGATACTGCGATGTCATAAATGTGACTCATTTGCCAAGCATCTGAATGTAAATCACGTGACCCCAGGGATGCTGCAACGGTCATAAGTGTGGAAAATGGTCATAAGTCATTTTTTCCCAGGGCCGTCGTTACTTTGAATAGTAATTAATTGAAAGGTTGAAGGCAAGAACTAGCTGTATTAGAGGAATTGGCTTTGGTGTCTCTAATAGAAAAGAACCGCTTGCCGTATACGGCTTGGCTCGCTTATGGAAGTCATCTGGAATAGCTTTCTAATCAGGCAACTGGCTTGTTTGCCGGGGGTGGGGAGGACGAGGGATAGTGATTTACCTGGCCAGTGAAAATTAAAGGGGGATAGATTTAATCTCTAAGGGCCTCTGTTTGGGCTTTAATCTCCCCAAAGTCATCCAATCATCCAGTGGTGAAATCTACTTACCCTTCCTACCGTTTCGGAAGTGAACGCTTCGCGCGCTTTTTCACCCCCGCTCCATTCGCGTGCGTGCTTTTTCACCCTTTCCGCATGCGCAGAAGGCTTTCCGCATGCGCAGAGGGTTAAAAAAAGAAAATGGTGGCGTCTGGGCAGGTGGGCGGAGCCTCCTGCTGCTGCCATTACCAGTTCTCCGAATCATCGGCGCCTGCCGCTACCAGTACGCCCGAACCGGTAGCATTTCACCCCTGCGATCATCTGAATGAGGGTTTAAACTGTAGTAGGTCCTCAACTTATGGCCACGACGAGAACCAGAATTTCAGCCACTAAGCGATGCAATCGTTGGTTGAGCCTTCCCATGAGCAGATCTAATTTTACAACCATTTTTACTTTGGTCGTTAAGTGAATCATTGCTCATTAAGTGAATCCAGTTTCCCCAAACTTTTTTTTTTTTGTAAGCTGGCAAGGAATTGCAAGAAGTCACTTTGCTTGGAACGGATTCCATCCTGCGACGATAGTTGTAACACAATCAAACATCCCAAGTCCTTGGGAAGGACTCGATGGGTAGGCAGAAATGCCAGATCCAGGGTGAACATTCAGCTGATTGTGCAACCAACCATAACAACAACAACAACAACAACAACAACAGCCTTGGGTGCAATCCCAAAACATCTGGAGCACCACTTGAACACCATCGGCATTGACAAATTCACCATCAGTCAATTGCAAAAGGCAGCAATTTATTAGTCCAGAAGAATCACCAACATTTCCCCAATCTTGGCCACTTTAAGAAGGAGGGACTTCAACTCCCAGAATTCCCCAGGCCAGCGCAGCTGGGGAATTCTGGGAGTTGAAGTCCCCCCATCTTAAAGTGTTCTGAAAGACTGGTTAGATGATGTCCAGAGGCCCTGGCAAGCTTTGCAAACTAAAATGATATAGAGTGAACCAAATCTTCTAAGTGACTCTCTCCCCTTCTCTAAAGAAACCATTCATCCATCCTTCTACACAATAGGCCATCACACATTTACAGGTGTAGGTGTGTACAGAGCCGAGACTCACCTGAGCCGGCCCTCCTGTGGAAAGTCATGTGGTGGATCGCTGCACGTCAGACGAGCTTCCTCATCCAGGAGGTATACAAACACTCTTTCCTGCAATGCAAAGAGGGGAAAAGACATTGAATAAATTAAGACTGGTAGTTGCTCCAGGGAGTAACTGGGTATTCACTTACTCAGAAGCTACCTTGGCTGACCTGGGAAACGTTTAACAAAATTGGATTTCGTTAGAGGGGTTTTCTAGGCTGCAGAACTCAACTCAACCACCAGAGGGCAGCAAAGCCACACACACAAACTCACTCCCTTCCACCCCTAGTGGCCGTGTGGAATTTTGCAGCCCAGCAAAAGGTTCGTCAGTTTCAATGTGGATCAATCCAATAAAGCAGCTGTTCTGGACAGATATATACAGTATAAGGAGGTGGTCCTTGACTTACAACTATTCATTTACTGATGAAAGTTACAGCCGCATTGAAAAAAGTGACCTACGACTGGTCCTCTCACTTACGACCATTGCAGCATCCCCACAGTTATGGGATCAGAATTTGGGCATTTGACAACTGGTAGATATTTAGGAGGGTTGTGGTGTCCTGGGGTCATGTGATCACCATTTGTGACCTTCCCAGCTGCCCAGCAAAGTCAATGGGGAGAATTGGATTCACTTAAAGACCACAAGGTTCACTTAAAAACATTTCTCTCTTTCTCTTATCTGTCTATATCTGTCCATCTGTCTGTCTGACTGTTTATCTCTCTACCTACCTATCTCTCTCTCTCTCTCATCTCTCTCTCTCTCTCTCTCTCTCTCATCTCTCTTGCTCTCTCTCTTATCTATTATCTCTCCCTTTCTCTCTAAACTATGGTCTGTCTATCTATCTATCTATCTATCTATCTATCTATCTATCTATCTATCTATCTATCTATCTATCTATCTATCTATCTATCTATCTATCTATCTATCTATCTATCTATCTATCTATCTATCTATCTATCTATCTATCTATCTATTCAACTGTCCAGCTATCTTTCCTCCCTCCCTCCCTCTCCATCCATCCTTCCATTTATCATCCATCCTCGATCTGTCTGTCATCCGTCCATCTGTCCATCCATCCATCCATCCATCTATCTGTCATCTGTCTATCATCTATTCAACTATCCACCTATCTTCCCTCCCTCCCTCCCTCCCTCTCCATCCATCCATCCATGCATACATCCATCTGCTGTATCTATTTATCTATCTAATTTTTGAAAACTGCCCATCTACTTCAAGGGGGACTCTGGACAATGTAAGAGTAAAAATGAATAAAACATAAAAACAGTACACAAAATGTACAATTTAAATCCCCCCTTAAGGAGGAGCCTCCTTTCCTTTCTGCCCCGGCCTGTTCCCAAACAGGGACTTTCCCCTTTGCCCTTCCAGTGGTGGAAGACAAGTCAAGGCGTTAAAAACCAACCATCCACCGTTCCCACAAGGCTACCCTCGGCAATGAACAGTGTGATCCTGAGGTCACAAATCCATTTTTCTCCCAGCCAGGGAAAATTCTCCTGTTGGGCCCAGATCAATGGCTCTGTTGAGCTGCATCTAGCAAAAAAAGAAGATTTTTATCTCTCTTGTACTGTGCAAAATTGCATTGTTAGAGGGAAGCCGGCTCGGAGCGGAAAAATCATAACAATTGATGGCGACTTCTATTATATTCCTCGAAGGGAACACAATTTGTGCAAGCACACACTTTATTGTCATATCGTATTGTTCAAGCCTCAAACAGTACCAGCCGCAAACAAGGGGAAGATTTTGCAAACCGAGGGCAAAATAAATGGAAGAAATAAAATTAGGAGAGAGGAGAAGCTCTAGAAGGATTCCAGGCCCACCACTGAAAACTTGGAAAATATCTCAGATGGTGCATCAGTTGAAGTGTCCCAATCTTGGCTAACGTATCTGAGATGGAGAAGATAAAATCCAAGCCAGAATGAAAGAAAGAAAGAATGGGTGAATGAGTGAAAGAAGCAAAGTAGGTTGAAGGAGGGAGAGAAGAAGAAAGGAAGGTAGAACAAGGAAGGGAAGGAGGAAGAAAAAGATAGAAAAACATACAAAGGAAGGAAGGAAGAAAGGAGGAAGAAGAAAGATTGAAAGAGGGAGGGAAGGTGGAAGGAAGGAAGGAAGGAAAAGACAGAGAAAGAGATAGAAAGGAAGGAGGGAGGGAGGAAGAGAGAGGGAGGGAGGGAGGAAGAAGAAAGATTGAAAGAGGGAGGGAAGGTGGAAGGAAGGAAGGAAGGAAGGAAAAGACAGAGAAAGAGATAGAAAGGAAGGAGGGAGGGAGGGAGGGAGGAAGAGGGAGGGAGGGAGGAAGGAAGAAGAAAGATTGAAAGAGGGAGGGAAGGTGGAAGGAAGGAAGGAAGGAAGGAAGGAAGGAAGGAAGGAAGGAAAATACAGAGAAAGAGATAGACAGGAAAGAAGGAAGGAATTAATTTATGTATTTATTTATTTATTCATTTAGAAACCACCTATCTCCCTCACTAAGGGACTCCGGGTGGGGGTGGGGTGTACAGGTAGTCCTCGACTTACAACAGTTCATTTAGTGACCATGATCACTATTTTGATCATGTGACCATGAGGAAGTTGCAACAGTCGTAAGTGTGAACGAACAGTCATAAGTCCCTTTTTTCAGTTTCGTTTTAACTTTGGTTAAAATGAAACTGAAAAAAGGGACTTATGACCGTTGTTCACACTTATGACCGTTGCAACTTCCTTGTGGTCACATGATCAAAATCCAGCTGCTTGGCACCTGACTCACATTTATGACGGCCGCAGCATCCCGGGGCCATCCCGTCCTGACCAGCAAAATCCATGGGGAAAGCCGGATTCACTTAACGACAGAGTTCCAAACGTAATGGCTGCAGCTATCCGCTTAACGGTGGCAAGGAAGGACGTAAAAGAGGGGCAGAAGGGACTTCCCAGCCGTCTCGCTCGGCTGTGTCACATAGGTTGAGAACCACACCTGTCTTTCTGAGACACATTTTATAGGCTGTTTTTGTGACTCTTCTGCCTTCACTCTGCTAAAAAACGAATCATCCATATATGTAAAGAAAGCGTATCCACCTTTACAGATTCACAAAGTTGGAAGGGATCTTGTAGGTCATCCAGTCCAACCCCCGCCCAAGCAGGAGACCCTACACCATTTCTGACAAATGGCAGTCCCACACCACTGTCAAACTATTTACTAAGACTGTGTTACTATTATTCTTCTCATCCTTCCTATTACCTATCTCCTTCTCTACTTCTGACTATAACCTTGTTGCTTGTATCTTGACGATTTATATTGTTTTGTTTAGTTCCCTAGTACGATTTGATTGCTTATTTAGTATCCTATGACTATCACTAAGGGTTGTATCTTATGATTCTTGATGAATGTATTTTTTGTATGTACACTGAGAGCTTATGCGCCGAAGACAAATTCGTTGTGTGTCCAATCACATTTGGCCAATAAAAAAAATCTATTCTATTCTATTCTATTCTATTCTATTCTATTCTATTCTATTCTATTCTATTCTATTCCATTCCATTCCATTCCATTCCATTCCATTCCAATGCATGAAATAAATGAACCAACCAACCGAAGAGAGGGGGTTGGACTAGATGACCTGGAAGGGTTCCCCTCCCTCCAGAATTGCAGGCTTCTCTGAATTCCCCTGGGGATATTATAATGCAAAGAAAGGGCTCCTCTGCTAATTTGACCTTCTAGCTCAGCTATTGTCAGTGCGACTCCCTCGGAGCTTCCCACTGATCCGAAATTGAGCTGTAATTATTGGATTAGATCCTGGCCTTGTTGAGCATAAACCATCATTTGGAAGCCAGCGTGCATGCATGAACCCGGGAAGGGGCTTGCCACACACCATGCTCCTGTGCCAAGGTCCATCCTTGTCCATCTCTGGAACGATTTCCAATGCCACCACCGGCACTGGGCACCTCATCATAACATGGCACTCATTCAAAAAAACCCCCGAATGCCCGGAGTTGGCCAAAGGGCGGGCAAGGCGGCTGTTGGCGAGAGACGTCGCCAGCCAGCTCCAATTAGTTCCCCTTTGAGCCGATTAAAGGTGCCAACGGTGCCAGCCGCCCAACCCAGGGGATGCTAATGGCCCAGGGCCATTAGCGGCTCTCAGCAGCTGGCACCGAGGGCTGGATCCATGTTTCCTGAGTGCCTGGCCAGATCTCCAGCATCGTCATCGTAACCTCTCGGAAGGGCTTAATGATATTTGGCAGGTAGTTATCTCCCGGTGTCTTCATGGCTAATGAGTCTGGCAATTAGGTTTCCCCCAACGGGAGTGGTCGCTGGGTGTCTGGCAAGCCAGTTCTCTCTTCTCCCCCCCTTTCTTTCTCTCTCTCTCTCTCTCTCTCTCTCTTTTTCTTTCTCTCTGTCATCTCTCTCTCTCTCTCTCTCTCTCTCTCTCTCTCTCTCTCTCTCTCCCCCACCCCCCCCTCTCTCTGTCATCTCTCTCTCTCTCTCTTTCTCTTTCTGTCATCTCTCTGTCTCTCTCTCATACACACACACTCTTTCTCTTTCTGTCATCTGTCTGTCTGTTTGTCTCTCTCTGTTTCTCTCTTTCTTTCTCTGTCATTTCTCTCTTTCTCTTTCTCTCTCTTTCTCTGTCATCTGTCTGTCTGTCTGTCTCTCTCTCTCTCTCTGTGTCATCTCTCTCTTTCTCTCTCTCCCCCCACCCCTCTCTGTCATCTCTGTCTTTCTCTTTCTGTCATCTCTCTGTCTCTCTCTCTCTCTCACACACACACACACACACACACTTTCTCTCTCTGTGTCATCTGTCTGTCTGTCTCTCTGTTTCTCTCTTTCTTTCTCTGTCATTTCTCTCTTTCTCTTTCTCTCTCTTTCTCTTTCATCTCTCTGTTTGTCTGTCTGTCATATCTCTCTCTCTCTTTCTCTCTCTCTCTCTTTCTCTCTCTCTCTCTCTCTCTGTGTCATCTCTGTCTCTCTGTGTCTCTGTCTCTCTCTGTCTCTCTCTCTCTCTCTCTGTCATCTGTCTGTCTGTCTCTCTGTGTTTCTCTCTTTCTTTCTCTGTCATTTCTCTCTTTCTCTTTCTTTCTCTCTTTCTCTTTCATCTCTCTGTTTGTCTGTCTGTCATATCTCTCTCTCTCTTTCTCTCTTTCTCTCTCTCTCTCTCTCTCTCTCTCTCTCTCTCTCTCTCTCTGTGTCATCTCTCTGTCTCTCTGTGTCTCTGTCTCTCTCTCTGTCTCTCTCTCTCTCTCTCTGTCTGTCATCTGTCTGTCTGTCTGTCTGTCTGTCTGTCTCTCTCTCTCTCTGTCATCTCTCTGTCTCTGTCTCTGTCTCTGTCTCTCCCTCCCTCCCTCCCTCCCTCCCTCCCTCCCTCCCTCCCTCCCTCCCTCCCTCCCTCCCTCTGTCTCTGAAGCAAGGATGATTCAAGCTGCAGGTAGCAGGTTAGGCTTAGGGCTGATTTTTGGTAGGGCTTCATTATCACAGGAGGCTTCCAAAGAAGAAAAATTGGATGGTCCTTTATCTAAGGTGATTTAAGGTTGGTCTAGAAGGTCCCCAAAGTCCCGTTCAACTTTAGGTGTTCCCGTTCTGTGAAAAGAGCTGGGAGGAAACACTTTGTGGCTTTGAGGTGGATAGAAGCTACTTCAGATCTACCACTCAATCAGGCTCAAGATGTTGAGACTCGGGGAGGAGTACAGAGAAGAGCAACTAAGATGATTAGGCTAAAACATACGAAGAACGGTTGCAGCAACTGGGTATGTCTAGTTTCATGAAAAGAAGGACCAGGGGTGACATGATAGCAGTCTTCCAATATTTGAGGGGCTGCCACAGAGAAGAGGGGGTCAAGCTATTCTCTATAGCACTTGAAGGCAAGGCAATAAGCAACGGATGGAAACTAATCAAGGAGAGAAGCAACCTAGAACTAAGGAGAAACTTCATAAAAGTGGGAACAATCAACCAGTGGAACAATTTGCCTCCAGAGGTTGTGGGTGCTCCATCCCTGGAGGCTTTCAAGAAGAGACTGGACAGCCACTTGTCTGAAATGGTATCAGGCATTCTGGCTTAAGCAGGGGGTTGGTCTAGAAGACCTCCAAGGTCCCTTCCAACTCTGGTATTCTGTACTCTCCTCCAAGAAAGACAACAGGGGCTGGAAAGTCTACTTAGTGGCTTGCAAGGGCCTAGTTTTAAAATGTTGGTGTTGCAACTGTTGACCAGGGCTCTGTGTGTGTAAATCAGAATCGAGCTGGAAGGGACCTTGGAGGTCTTCTAGTCCAGCCCCCTGCTCAAGCAGGAGATCCTATCCATTTCAGACAAGCGACTGTCCAGTTTCTTCTTAAAAACCTCCAGCGATGAAGCACCCACAACATCTGAGTGAGTGACCACGTCAAACATGGGAGTGTGTGTAACATTTCCAGACAACTGTGGCTGCCTTCAGCCAGTTGCTGCCTCATCCAACTGCCCAGCTTTGGTGCAGCTCAATGCACAAATTCAATGAGTTAATTGAACATAATTGAGTTAGTTAATCTAATTTAAAAATTTGCATTCCTCATTTCTATCACTCCAGGCAGCACCTGAATTCACCCCACCCCCACCCCTTCGCTCGTCTTCCACCGGTCTCTGCATGGCTTGATCTTTGAAGTTTATTATGTTGGTGTTTTTTTTATTCTTGTTCTCCTGAAAAGCTCTACCCTACAATCAGTCCCAAACAGTTCCCTGGCAAGCTGTGATTAATGCACAAAAACACCACTGTCGATCATAGCTTACTTCAAAGCTGCCGTTATCGCGATTAAATTATGCATGTTTTAAGCACAAGGACAAAATGAAACAAAATGTGTCCAGGACAAATTAGCTGAGATCGAGAAGTACTAGTGCCCAATGCTACAGCTTCTCTTCCTGTCCAGCTACATATTTTTGTGAATTTTACAAATTGCCTTAAGATTTGTATTAACAGCAGCAGCAGCTGCCCAACAGATCTTGGTGGTCAACTTAGACCTTGGTGTGTGTGTGTTTTGGTTTGTCGGTTTTGTGTGTGTGTCTTTGCATCAATCTTGATCCCTGGGGCATGCAAGTCAACCTTGGCCACTTCAAGATGTGTGGACTTCAACTCCCAGAATTCCCCAGCTAGCCATGAATGATAGAGTTGGAAAAGACCAGAAGGGTCATCTAAGTCCTGTATTTCTCAACCTTGGTGACTTTCAGACATGTGGACTTCAACTCCCAGAATTCCCCAGCTGGAAGTCCACACAAATTAAAGTTGAATTTTGGGAATTGAAATCCATGCATCTTAAAGCCCAATTTTAGCAGTTGAAGTCAAGATATGCTGGCTAGGGATTTCTGGGAGTTAAAGTCCACATATCTTAAAAGTTGAATTCTTGGAGTGTAAGTCCACACATCTTACAGTTGAATTCTGGGAGTTGAAGTCTCCACATGCTGGCTGGGGAATTCTGGGAGTTGAAGTCCACCTACCTCACACTTGTTAAGATTGAGATATGGGAATGGCACTCCAAAATCTTTATTTTTCCTTTCTCTGAATATTTTCTAGCTCAGTGTTTCTCAACCTTGGTCACTTTCAAATATGTGGACTTCAACTCCCAGAATTCCCCAGCCAGCCATGAATGATAGTTGGAAGAGACCAGAAGGGTCATCTAAGTCAGTGTTTACCAACCTTGGCAACTTGAAGATATCTGGACTTCAACTCCCAGAATTCCCCAGCCAGCATGTGGAGACTTCAACTCCCAGAATTCAACTGTCAAGTTGAATTCAAGTTGCCAAGGTTGGGAAACACTGATCTAAGTCCTGCATTTCTCAACCTGGGTGACTTTCAGACATGTGTCAGACAGTATGACTGGCTGGGGAATTCTGGGAGTTGAAGTCCACCCGTCTGAAAGTAACCAAGTTTGAGAAACACTGTTGTAGCTGATTTGGAGACTGGCCATATTGTCATTCGCTACCTCTTTCCGCTTCCATTTCTTCACTGATTGCAGGACATTATCTGCTCGGATAGAGCGATATTTCGTTAAATCGATTCTTCCTAACACCCACATCATATTTCCTGGGCCATTGGCTTTCCACACAACCCCCAAAGCTTAATGGAGCCACGCTTAATGGTTAGCCAATGTTTCTGCTCCAAAATGCTTCACTCTTCTGGTTGAAATTGTACCTGTGTGATCGAAGCCAAGCGGTTCCGTTTCGCTTTTGATCTGTCCCCAAAAAAGCAGGCGTCGTTTCAATGAGGAGGAGGT
Source organism: Diadophis punctatus similis (assembly GCA_023053685.1). Lineage (NCBI taxonomy): Eukaryota > Metazoa > Chordata > Lepidosauria > Squamata > Dipsadidae > Diadophis > Diadophis punctatus. The sequence goes on along the minus strand of JALIGW010000036.1, from coordinate 1,466,093 downwards.
CAGAGGGTGTTTGGGAAGCTATCAATCGCTCGGCAGGGCCAACAGCATCAAAAACGAAAAGCAGAATTCCAAAGACTTTTAATAAGGTGTTTTTCAGGCAAGGATTAAGGGTTAAACTACCAAATTTTGGAAACAATGATAGGCCTACGTTATTAATGAGTCCATTAACGTAGAGTTTCTTTGAGCATCTTTTTCCAGCTCGTCTTCTCAAGTTTTTGCAGCTGTGAGTGAGCTGCTGCTCAGGAGATAAGCTCCCAATAAACTCCTGATCGTTTTGTTGTTTAGGAATTAAATTCCGCTTTCCCAGCCTCCATCACAATCTCACATTGAAGCCGCACCATGCTGGGAACCACGTCTTCCGTCTTCGGCAAGTCCTCACAGATCTCTGGGTCTCTTTTGCAGAGACGGCCAGATCTTGGTCGGTTCTAGCACAGGTCATTCTTGGTCTTCTAAAAGTTCTCCAGGACGTGGCAAAAGAAAAAAGAAAAAAGTCAGGATGGGCCACCACGAGGCAGTCTAAACTGCCCTGGTTTTATGTTGTGTGTGCTTCAAATATTGATCCATTTTTATTTTGATTTTTTTGACCAGATGCTACAACCACGTATGGTCTTCTAGATGCAGGATCCAATCTGGGTCGGTCAACGGGACCAGAGATTTAGTTTTCCGAGTTTTCACACCCGTCCTCGGGGTACTTTCCTCCACCAGTGTGTGTGCTTTGGGCTATTCTCTGTGTGGTATTTATATGGTGCCTGTTGTGCATGGCTTTTTTTTAAGATGTTGATTGGGGTGTTGATGGATGGCTATTAAGACGTTGACTGTTGTTTCCTTCTGCTGCCAAGCCCTCCCCTCCTAAGTACTTGGTAAGGTGGGAGTAAATCCTGTTGACGCACGAGGGGACCGTTTCCCAGGTTTCAATCGCATCTCCAGGCTGTTTTTGTCCCTGCTCATCCAACAATCTTAGTAGCTGCAAAATTGAATGTATGTTCTTGTTCATTGCAATGTGAAGCTACCAATTTGCTCGGGTCTCCTTGTCTGACTGCTCACTTGTGTTCTTGCAAACTGGTGGTTAGCTTCCTCCCTGTCTGTCCTATATAGGCACAGGGGAAATCCATGCAGGGGATCCAGTAGTTTACTTTGATTTTTCGTCGGTCTGATGGGACTTAGCAATGTTCCAAAGGTGCTTTTTCCAAAAGGCAACTGGACTTTCTTGGTGGCCTCCCTAGGAACAGACCTGAACATCGCTATCCTGATGGCTGATAAAGGAAGACGCAGGAGACCCACCTATCTCATTCAAAATAAGAGAATAATAGAGTTGGAAGGGAACTTGTAGGTCATCTAGTCCAACCCCCCGATCAAGGAGGAGACCCGATCCCATTCCATACAAATGGCTGTCCAATCTTTTCTTAAAAAGTGATGAAGACCCACAATTTCTGGTGGCAAGCTGTTCCACTGGTTAATTGTCCTCACTGTTAGGAAATTTCTCCTTAATTCCAGATTGCTTCTCTCCTTGATTCGTTTCCATCCGTTGCTTCTTGTCCTGCCTTCAGGTGCTTTGGAGAAGAGGTGGACCCCATCCTCTTCTTTGGGGCAGCCCCTCAAATATTGGAAGGCTGCTATCATGTCCCCTCTACTCCTTCTTTTCTCTAGACTAGCCAAACCCTAATCCTGCAACCATTTTTCATATGTGTTGGTCTCCAGGCCTTTAATCACCTTAGTTGCTCTTCTCTGCACTTTTTTCCAAAGTTTCAACCTCTTTTTTGTAATGTGGTGACCAAAACTGGACGCAGTATTGCAGGCGTGGCCTTACTAAGGCTTTATAGAGCGGTAGTAACACTTCACGTGATTTTGATTCAAATCGCCAGCACCAATTCCAGAAGCTTTATTTAACTTCTTTATAAAACAGACTGATGAACCACAGGGACAGAGATATAGGATATTCTGAATCGTGTGGCGGTATTTTCTTCTCTTTTCTTCTTCCTCCCTTCCGGCGGCTAAGCTCCTGGGGCGGAAGGCACAGATAATCAAAAGATGACATTTGGCCAGAATCGAATCCTCAGCTGTCGGGTCTCACTTCTGCTGTGATTTCACATCTGACCCGAGAGGCTTTGTAAAAAGATTCCTGCTTGTTAGAGCTTGGCCCAGCTTCTCATCGGAAGCCGAGAACGGGCAGAGGAGGGACAGGAGGCAGCCTGAGGCAGCAGTGACAGTGATGGATAAGGGCAAATACCTGTGGCTCAGGTGTAGGATGAGGGTGGACATTCGTTCTCCAAGCTTCTGGGTTGGTTTCCAGACGTTTCATTACCAGGCTGGGTAACATCTTCAGCGGAGTTTGGGGGATGTCTGTGTCTGTGTTCCTACCTGTTTATAAGGGTCAATTCCTGTGGTCAGTCAGTCTTGTGAAGGGGAGGTCACGTCAGGTGAGGGTCTTGTGAGGGGCCAAATGTGGCTCTCAACAGGTGAGGGTTTTGTGAGGATTGGGATGGACCTTTTGATGGGTCAGATGTGGGTCAGATCAGATAGCAATAGCTATCTATTGAGGTTTCTTGTGATGGGTCAGGTGAGGGTCTCATCAGGTGAGGGGGTCAGGTGAGGGGTCAGGTGTGGGTCATGTCAGATGAGGGTGTTGTGATAGAACACAGCCAATCAGTGACGGCACCGATCCTTAACCAACCCATGGCAAGGCCACCCCCCAACCAGCACTTCACCTCCCAATGACCCTCACCTGACGTGACTTCCCCATCACAAGACCCATCATAAGATCCTCACTGGTGACCCTCACCTCACCCATCCAAAGACCACCAGAAGACCCTCACCTCACCTGCCCTCACCTGACGTGACCTCCCTATCACAAGACCCTCACTTGATCTGACCCATCACAAGATCCTCACCTGACGTGACTCTCACCTGATGCAACCTTCACCTGACCTGACCTCCCCATCACAAGACCAACTGACCACAGGAAGCCCTTATAAACAGGTAGGAACAGCGACACTGACATCTCCTAAACCCGTGATGGCGAACCTATGGCACATGTGCCACAGGTGACACGTGGAGCCATATCATTCAAGAAAGCCCCCGGAGCCTGGGGAAGGTGAAAAACGGATCCAACGGCCCAACCGGAAGTTTGTTTCCGAACTTCCTGTTGGGCCATTGGGTTTGTTTTTTGCCATCCACAGGCTCCGGAGGCTTCAGTGAGCCCTGTGCGCATGCGGGTGGGGGGCAGCATGAGGAGGTTGTGCATGCATGCACAGGGGGAGGGCATTGCATTATGGGTGTGGGCACATGCGCTATCGTGCACGCATGGGCCCTTTTCGCACCCGAGCAAAAAAAGTCCTAAACTCTGCTGAAGATGTTACCTAGCCAGGTAACGAGATGTTCGGAAGCCAACCCACAAGCTCAGAGAATGAACCTCGGCCCTCAGTGACGGATAATTTCGGAAACGGATACCCTGCTTCTCGTCTTGCAAAAATGGAAGCGCCCATTTTCAACCTCCGGCTGTCCAAATATGAAAAAAAAAAAATCAAAGCGTCTTAATCATTAGATCATGGAGTTAATTAAAACCCGCAGCAATGGAGCTAAGAATGCAAATTAAAAGAAAGGGGGGGGGGAAGGGAAAAAGGAAGAAACAGCGGCACGAAAGGACCTCGCTTGCCAGCAATAAAGAGACCCCCCACCCAATGTCCAAGAGGAGAGAATATCTCTGTGAAGATGCTGCCTCCGTGGGAAAAATATCTTTCTACAGGTAGTCCTGGATTACATACAAGACCATGGGGATGCTGGGGTGGTTGTAAGTGCGAGGACCGGTCGCAAGTCGCTTTTCTGCAGTGCTGTTGCAACTTCAAATGGTCGCCAAATGAATCGTTGCAAGTCAAGGACAGAAAAGGAGGTCAAGAGCATCTTTGCATGACCACCAAAGCCAGGGAATAGCAAATGTAGCTTGCAGCTGCCTAGATTTTAGTGAAATATAAGGAAAAAAACATTTTGATGGTAAGAGCCGTACAAGAATGAAACTGTCTCCTTGCAGAGTTTGTCATTTTCCATCTCTGGATGGTTTTAAGATGAGGGTGTTTTCCTTATGAGGTAGTCCTCAACTTACAACCATACGTTTAACGACAATTCAAAGTTTACCATTGAAGAACACGAATGCAACCGGTCTTCACACTTAAGACCGCCATAGCATCCCCACAGTCACGTGATCAGAATTTGGGCACTTGGCATCTGTCTGTCTGTCTGGCCATCTCTCATCCATCCCTCCATCCTCTATAGATAGGCTCAAGATACAGAAGGATCTTGACAGACTTGAACATTGGGCGCTATCAAACAAAATGAAATTCAATGGTGAAAAAAGTAAGGTTCTACATTTAGGCAAGAAAAACAAAATGCACAGGTACAGTATATGTGGTACCTTGCTCAACAGTAGTAACTGTGAGAGGGATCTTGGAGCCCTAGTGGGCAACCATTTAAATATGAGCCAGCCATGTGCAGCAGCTGCCAAAAAAGCCAACACAGTTCTAGGCTGCATTAACAGAGGGATAGAATCAAGATCACGTGAAGAGTTAATACCACTTTACAATGCCTTGGTAAGGCCACACTTGGAATACTGCATCCAGTTTTGGTCACCACGATGTAAAAGGGATGTGGAGACTATATAAAGAGTGCAGAGAAGAGCAACAAAGATGATTTGGGGAGTGGAGGCTAAAACAGACGAAGAACGGTTGCAGGAATTGAGTATGTCTAGTAGTTTAATGAAAAGAAGGACTAGGAGAGACATGATAGCAGTGTTCCAATATTTGAGGGGCTGCCCCAAAGAAGAGGGAGTCAAACTATTCTCCAAAGTTTCTGAATGCAGGACAGGAAGCAATGGATGGAAATTAAACAAGCAGAGAAGCAACCTGGAATTAAGGAGAAATTTCCTGACAGAACAATTAGCAGAACAACTTTGATCCAGAAGTTGTGGGTGCTCCATCACTGGAAGTTTTAAAGAAGAGATTGGACAACCGCTTGTCTGCAATGGTGTAGGATTTTCTGCTTGTGCAGGGGGTTGGACTAGAAGACCTCCAAGGTCCCTTCCCGCTCTGTTATTCTATTCCCGTGATGTCGAATCTATGGCACACGTGCCCAAAGTGGAACGCGAAGCCATGTCGCCCGACACGCACGGCCTTGCCTGTTTGTCTTCCAGACATATGACATGTCTGAACTGGCTAACGGCCAGGCGGAGGGCTCGTCGATCATGAGCTGGAACAGCCCAACTGCCCAACTGGGATTCCTGTTGATGTGGAACAACCGGCTGCTGGTGTGGAAGGGAACATTTGTGCGATGCCTCGCACACGGAGGGACGGTCCCTTTGGTGAGGGTTGGAAAGGCAGTGTTCGGATGCTGGGGTGTTCATAGCCTTGAAAGTGGGGAAACCGAGGCACAGAAAGCAAGAGAGAGGGTGGGAGAATGATAGAGGGGAAGAGAGAGAAAGAAAGAGGGAAAGGGCGAGAGAAAGAAAGAGGGGGAATAAGAGAGAGAGAAACAGAGAGGAAGAGAGAGGAAGAGAAAAAGAAAGTGGGAGAGAGAGAGAGAGGCAGAAGAGGAAGATAGAGAGAAAGAGGGAAGGGTAGAGAAAGAGAAGGGAGAGAAAGAAAAAGAGGGAAAGAGAGAGAAAGAGAATAAGAGAAAGAGAAAATGAGAAAGTGAGAGAGAGAGAGAGAAAGAGAGAAAGTGAGAGAGAAAGAGAGAAAGTGAGAGAGAAAGAGAAAATGAGAAAGAGAGAGAGAAAGGACATGGGGAGGAAGAGAAGGAAAGAGGGAGAGAGGGAAAAAGAGGGAGACAGAGAGAAAGTGAGGGAGAGGAAGAGAGGGAGAGGGAATGGCAAGAAGGAAAGAAGGAGAGGGAGAAGAAGAGAGAGAGAGGGAGGGAGGGAGAGAGAAAGAAAGAAAGTGAGAAGGGGAGAGGAATTTCAAATGAAGCCTCCTGGCCTTTCGCCCTCTCTGCAACTTTCCTTCAATCTCCTCGTAGCTTCGAGTGTCGACTTGGGATCTCGGGGCTTTTGCTGAGTTTGGCCGATTCCTTCATGTTGGATGGTAAAAAGAACAAACCATTTGATGCTCCTCTGAAAAGTAGACGAAAGCCGCCCGCTTGCCCGCAGCACGAATCACGAACCACGAACCAAGTCTTAGCTAGCTCTTGATGGGAAGACAGGAATCGTCAGAAAACGCAACTCCCTTCTTGACAAATCAAAGGCAATTGGAAAAGCCGATGGGAGACCAGGTGTCTCCATATCTCCTCCTGGATGACCCTGGCAGGAACTGGTAAGCCCGTCCCCATCAGACACTCCTGGTGAAATGAGGCTCATCACCCAGAATTGGAATTCACTAAAGGACAGGACAATAACAACTGTGAATGGACAGGGGTGACAAATGGAAGACATTACGACGTTCTTCTGGGTTTGCCACTCCAGCTGAGAAACAGCTGAGCAAGGAAAAGATTGACTGACCGTCCTTGGCGGAGGTTATCCAAACTGTAGGTGGTCCCCAGTGGGGTGGGATGACCTCCATCCGGTCCGCTGCCCACTGATGGGATGGATTTCAACCCTCCTCCTTCTCCTGCCTGGGCTGATTGAGAAGGATGGAAGATCTTTGAAGGACAACAAGGTTGTCCTTTCATTCTTTCAGCTACTGGTCGAGAATGAGGTTGGAGAACCAAGTCAGCTGGTCAGAAGAGCCTTCAGCTGATGGTCCAACGAGTCCAAGAACTTCAGGCCTTACTAGCTGTCGCTCAGAGGGAAAATCAGAGAGGCAGAACTGAATCTTGTGTTAGAAGGAAGTTGGAGGTGAATCTAACCATGATACCTTCTTCAAATGAGATCACAATTAGATGTTCCTGTACCTGAAGCTGTGTTAGAAGGAAGATGACTCTAACCATCTTATCTTCTTCACAAATGAAACCACAATTGGGTGTTCCTGTAATTTGAGTCTGTTTAGAAGGAAGTTAGAGGTGAATCTAACCATGATTCCTTCTTCAAAAGAGACCACAATTGGCTGTTCCTGTAACTTGAGTCTGTTTAGAAGGAAGTTAGAGGTGAATCTAACCATGATACCTTCTTCAAATGAATCCACAATTGGGAGTTCCTGTAACTTGAGTCTGTTTAGAAGGAAACTGTTTAGTTTCCATCCATTGCTTCTTGTTCTGCCTTCAGGTGCTTTGGAGACTAGGTGGACCCCATCCTCTTCTTTGGGGCAGCCCCTCAGATATTGGAAGACTGCTATCATGTCACCCCTGGTCCTTCTCTTGGTTAGATATCTTCTTTCTCGGTTTCCAAATTCCATTCCAGATCTCCGGGGACTATCTGAGAATGCAATTCAGTTTACTTCCCATCTATTCAGGAGGTCTCTTCCGCATCTACATCGTGGTTTGGCGTGTCCAAATTCTACACCCAATGACAATCCAAGGCAGATGTACAGGCTAAGGGATGGTCTATTGTTGGTCTTTCAAGAGCAGAAATTCTGCATTCTTCTCCACAGTGCACACCAGACGCTTTCAAAAGTATAATTCAGGATAGTTGATTTACGAAGGACTCATAATGACGCTGTGGATCTTGGCTTGCAGAAAAAAGAATTTAATTAAAATACGTGCATGTGTGTGTGCGCCCGCAGAGGGCCTCTGCCCGTGAGACCTTCATCAGAAATTGCATTGTGCCGAAACAGATCCTTTCCCGCTTCGCTTTGTGAGGGAATTGCAAGAACAAAGCTCTCTCCAACTCCGTGCGGGTGTGCTTGGGTGTACAAGACAAAAACGCCAGAACGTGAATCATCCATCATTTTATTGCTCTGAATACAATCAAAGATATAATTTCAGAGTGGAGTGCGTACAAATTGTTGGAGCGGTTTTAAGTCTTTGGATACGACCCGGTTAAGAATGTGGGCGGCCGTATCAATGCTCTAATTAACTAAATGAATAAATTCCACAGACGAATGAAAAAACGGCAGGGAAACGGAGGAAAGAGTTTGAGGAAGAGAAGAAAGAGCTGCTAACAAGACTAACGGTCGGGTAAGTGGGGTTTGAACCCAGACCGAGAAAGTATAGGCAGTCCTCCACTTAAGACCACAACTGAGGCCAAAATTTATATTGCAAAGTGAGACATTGGTTCAGTAGACTTTTGCCCCCATTTTACGACCTTTCTTGCTACCGTTGTTAAGTGAATCACTGCAATTGTTAAGTTAGCAACATGGTCGTTAAGGGAATCTGGCTTCCCCGTGGACTCTGCTTGTCAGAAGGTCGCAAAAGGGGATCGCGTGACCCCCAGGGACACAGCGACCGTCATAAATACGAGTCAGTTGCCAAGCGGCCGAATTGGATCACGGGAATGCTGCAACGGTCGTAAGTGTGAAAAACAGTCGTAAGTCACTTTCTTCAGTGCTGTTGTAACTTCGAATGGTCACTAAACAAACGGTTGTAAGTCGAGGACTACCTGTATGTGAAAAAAATGTCTCAAAGCCTCTGCGACTGTCATAAATCTGAACTGGTTGCCTAATGTCTGAATTCTGATCATGCGAGCAAGGGGAATGCTGCAACAGTGGTCGGTGTGAAAAATGGTTATAAGTCGCGTCTTCTCAGTGCCGTTGTAACTTCGAGCTGTCACTAAAGGAACAGCTGTAAGTTGAGGACTACATGTATAGCTTTACAATACAAGCAGTGCTGATATATTTAGCCTTGATTTCCTAGTCAGGTCTACCTTGAAGGACTGAGGGAAACATAAGGAGATGTTGAGATGTTTCTAATTTCCTCACTTCTCCCACAGACACAGGGGTGGGTTCCTCCCGGTTCGGACCGGTTCGCCAGTACCGATAGCGACCCAATGGTGACATTATGATGATGTCACTGAACCGGATCGGTCGGTGGCGGTCCGTGGGCGCCGCCATCTCTTTTTTTTGATTTTTTTTAATTTTTTTTCCCTTCTCAGCATGCGCAGAAGCTGAGTTTCGGCATTGTGCATGCGGTCACCATCTTTTTTTCTGTTTAGGTTTTTTTTTCAAATTTTTCGTTACTGTGCATGTGCGCGTCCACGAGACACACCCACGCGGCGAGGGAGGGAAGGAACCGGCAGCGAGGTACCGGTTCACTCCCACCCGGTCACATGATCATCAAGCCACTCCCACAAAATCAAGCCACTCCCACAAAATTTTAGCCACGCCCACAGAGCCGTAGTAAAAAAAATTGGAACCCACCCCTGCACAGACATATGTCTTCCCTTCGATGCCCAGACTCACAACGCATGTTGTGTCGCAGAGTGGCTTGACTGGAGTTTGGCTTAATGTAAGTTTCGCCCACTGCATTTTGTAAAAACAGGTTAAGTGTGACGGGCAAAGCCAGTCACTGACCAGGTGGACATCTGCAGGACTTCTCCTGGCCTTACCTCCACATGAAAGACCAAAGAAGCTGAATTCTAACCACGGTTTGGTTAGAACCAAACGGAGCCATGTAGGTTTACAATTGCTCTGATTAAAACCATGTTGTGTGAACACAGCTTACTGGGGTCAGCTTGTGGTTCTTTAGTGCTGGATACAATAAGCCAGTATTTGTCAAGCTTGGTGACTTTAAGACAGGTGGACTTCAAGTCCCAGAACTCCCCTGAAAGCCATAAATGATAGAGTTGGAAGAGACCAGAAGGACCATCTAAGTTCCGGCTGGCTGGGGAATTCTGGGACTTGAAGTTCATGTGGCTTAAAGTCACTAGTTGGGAAGGTTGAGAAACAGGGCAGCAAACACTCATTCTCTGTAAATAATGCCTTAAAAATCTGCGTAATTAGAAAACGGGAAACAGGATTACAGGCTACAAGATCAGCCACTGGCATTTTAGCGTTTTTCCTTTTTAAAGAACCCCTCAGCCCAGCCAAATTACAGAAAGATTTGTCGGCACTTAAATGTAACAGCCGAATTCTGCTTGTGCACCAAAAGGCGCAAAAGGTTGTTGAAAACAGGATTAGCAGCAGAGGCAGAAATGCTCCCGGGGGCTGCTTTGCTTCTCCGCAGGTTCACAGTCAATTGGAGAAAGCAAATTTGCACTCCAGCAAAACCTTTGAAAAGGGGGTGGGGGAAAAATAAATAGATTTTTTCCCCCCAGGGATGTGTTTCTGGCTAGTGTGTTGTGTTCTTAACGTCTGTGCAAACATCCTGTCTTCCACACGGTATTGTCTTGTCTCCAGCTTCTCTGGATTTTTCTCCTATGTGGATTCCTAAAGCCAGAGCAGGAGAGCTTTCCCTAGAAGGGTCCTGAGAGGTCATCTACTCCAACCCTCCTCTCTAGAAGGGAGGCTTGTTCCTCTGCTTCATACCTGTCACAGCCAGGAAAATCCTCCTCATTATCTCTCTGTAAAATTTCCATCCGTTGGTTCTGGTTCTACTTTGGGGCTTTGTGAAGAAGAAATTCAATCAATCAATCAATCAATCAATCAGAATAGAGATGGAAGGGACCTTGGAGGTCTTCTAGTCCAACCCCCTGCTCAGGCAGGAGACCCTAGACCATTTCAGACAGATGGGTGTCTGGGCTACGTACAAATTGTAAGTTGCCCAGAATCATTGATTGAGATGGGAACAGGGGTGGGTTCCTACTGGTGCAGTCCACTCTGTTGTTCCGGTAGTGGCCCGCCGACTGAGCAATTTGCGTGCGACGGCGCCGGTACCGTCTGCGCCGGTCCGTCGTGCGGTGCCATCTTTTTTAAAAAAAAAAATTTGGCCTTTTTTTGCTTTCTGTGCATGCGCGGAAGCAAAATCTCGTGAGGGGACGCACATGCGCACGTGCTTTTGGTGATTTTTTGCTTTCGCGCATGTGTGGAAGCAAAACATCACCAAAATCGTGCATATACGCACGTCCCCTCATGAGATTTTGGTGATTTTTTGCTTCCTGCACATGCATGGAAGCAAAATTGCATGAGGGGATGTGTGCGCGTAGCGAGCGTGCGCGCCAAATGTGATGATGTGCACACAGCGCACCGGTGGGCAGATAAGAGGAACCCGCCCCTGGATGGGAAGGCTATAGAAATTGAATGAATGAATGAATGAATGAATGAATTCTACCTTTTTTTCCCCTAGGACAGCCCTTCAAGGACTGAAAGATTGCTACAGGTAGTCCTCGACTTATGACCACAATTGAGCCCACAATTTCTTTTGTTAAATGATACATTTCCTAAGTGAATTTTGTCCCGTTTTATGACCTTTCGTGCCACCGTCATTAAGTGAATTACTGCAGTTGTTAACTTAGTCACACTGTTGTTAAGTGAATCCGGTTTCCCTGTGAACTTTGCTCATCAGAAGGTCGCAAAAGGGGATCACACGATCACGGGATGTTGCAAAGCTGCCATAAGTACATGCCAGTTGCCCAGGGTCTGAATTTTGATCACCATGGGGATGCCACAACGGTCATAAGTGTGAAAAAAGGTCATAAGCCAACTTTTTTCAGTGCCATTGTAACTTTGAATAGTAATTAAATGAAAGGTTGTAAGTCGAGAACTACCTGTAATCTGTTGGTGGTTTCACACACACACACACATGCACACACACACACGCAGAGCTCCCAGGGTGCATGCCCCATGATTTTATTTAAATGGGTCTCCGGAAGAGAAAAGTGTGATGACCTGCGGCAAGGCACAGAGGCAACACAGTCAGCTGATAGTTCAAAACGCCCCTTTATTGCTCCAACTTTCCCCCAAATGCTCCCACATTTATGGCAAGTCCCAGAGCAAAGTGCTCACACACACACAAACACACCCCTCCAGCAGCCTCTGGCTGCAAGTAGTCCAGCAAAGCGCTGTTAGCACAACGGCTTCCAGGCCAGAAGTCCAGCAGGGCCAGGGAATAAGTCAATGAGTCCAAGAAGCAAGGAATAAGGCAAGAAGACCAGCAAACTCCAGATGTCGGCAACGGTACACAAAACTCCACGAATTCAGCGTTTGTTCCCGACAAACGCCCCTCCCCACAGCGTCTCCTTAAGTCTCAGTCCCCAGGTGTGCCTTGTGAAGAGGGACGGGGCGCTCTCCTCCCAAGTCGTTGGGTCAGCAGCCCCAACTGTTCCTGCCTCGTCTCCACTCTCTGTGCTCGTGGATCAGGAGGGGGCGATCCTTGCTCATCGCCTGAGCTCCGTCGCTCCTCATCTCCACTGCTTGCCCTCGATCGGTCGTCCTGCCCCTGTTCCTGCCTGCTAACAAGCCATCCCAATCCTGAGGGGCCCTGGGCTGCTTCGTCTTGCTCCTCCCCTGTTCCTCCGAAGCCAACGAGGCCGCCCCTCAGTCTCCGTCGGCCCCAGCTCCAGCTCATCCTCCTCCGCGGATTCAGGCTCTGAAGGGGCATGACAGGAAAGGAAGAAAGCCAGAAGCTGCTGGAGAGAGACTGTCTCAATCGGGAGGAGGAGTCAAGTGGGGCATTAGTCTGGAATCCTTATGTAGGCACAAGTCAGCCAGGTCCGATCCCCCCCCATGAATGCAATCCAAAAACGCCAGGGAATTGCTACAAGCCAGTGAGTGTTATTCTTTTTCAGAGCTTGTGATGATTGTGCTGTAGCAACCTGAGTGGTCAGGCACTCTTATATAAAGTTGTGTGGGTGTCCATTTTGTTGAAAGATGTTACATATGTGGTCCGTTTTTCCTTTTCTGGTATTGTGGGTTGCTGCAGCGAGTCGGTGCTCATCGGAGTAGCATCCTTACACAGCTCGCTTGTGGGAGGTTGGGTGGCGGAGGGCTCGGTTAGTGTGGGTGGCTTTGTGAGAGATTTGCCTTTCTAATTTGCTGTCATTTCCTCCGCTGATGGGGATAGAAAAGCTCAGGAGGGAACAAAAAAGAAGGAACAAAAAGAAGGAAGGGACCCAACAAAAGGAACGAAGGAAAGAGGGAGGGCAGGCGAGGCGATTAGCAAATGTCAGAAAAATGATTTCATGTTCTCAACACACATCAAGGCATCCCCCCCAACTAGGCAGAGAAAGAGCACCAGAAGGGATCTAAAGTGCAACTAGACACATACACAAACACACACACAGGCGTGCACGCACGCACACAACACAGCTCCCAGGATGCCCCCTGATTTTATTTAAATGGGTCTCCGGAAGAGGAAGGAAGAAAGTTGGAAACTGGCCGAGTGAGACTGTCTCAGCTGGGAGGAGGAGTCAAGTGGCCTATTAGCCTGGAATCCTTATGTAAGCACAAGGTCCAATCCCCACTTGAATGCAGTCCAAAAATTGCCAGGGGATTTCTAGAAGCCTGGCGCTCTTGACAAATCAACCATCAATAGCGACAGAAGCGAAAATTTATCTCACAAAGGAGAAATAGATCTTTTCCTGGACATCAGGCATTAGAAAAGAAACAGCAGTTTAAAAGTCTAAGTAAAAATATTTATTTCGGTACAAAACAATAAATCCTCATTATTCTACATCTCTGATATAAAAATAAGTGTTGCTTCAATGGAAGCCAGGAACAGAAGGAATGAACGGAGAAAGGAATGCACACATGCGTACAAGAACATATCAATCACGTGCTCAGGAATAAACCATTATAATGAATAGGGATGCAGCTCCCTGCATATACATATAACAGGCAATATAAAATCACTGCTTGACAAATAGACACACAGACATTAGCAACATCTATAGCAGTGTTTCTCAACCTTGGCAGTTTGAAAATGTGTGGACTTCAACTCCCAGAATTCCCCAGCCAGCAAAGCTGGCTGGGGAATTCTGGGAGTTGAAGTCCACACATTTTCAAACTGCCAAGGTTGAGAAACACTGATCTATAGACTACACAAAAGAGACAATCAACCAGCCCAAAAGAAGACAAAAAAAAAAAACCCCAGCACCTCTGCACCAGTAATCCCAGATCAGCACAGATTAACTCCAAGGTCAACGTCAGGCCAACCATCAAGTCAACAACACCCCAATCAAGGAACTGCCAAAGAAGCCAATGGTAAACAGCCCAACCAAAGAATCTCTAAGACCAAACCCACCAACACTGACAGGGCAAGACAACAGAATATAAACTGACATCAAACAGTACTCCTTACTAGCACTGACGATGTTACCTAGTTGGGTCATGAAACGTCTGCAAGAAAACAAGCCAACTCAGAGAACACCCAGGACCTCCTCATGCCAACCCTGAGATACAAATATTCTCCTTTATCAACAGGAAGGGACTCAAAAAGACGCCACCCTGATTCACTGGAGTATACAAAGGGGGGTGGAAGCCCAACACAATCAATTCAGTTCCATTCAGAATAGAGCTGGAAGGGACCTTGGAGGTCATCTAGTCCAACCCCCTGCTCAAGCAGGAGACTCTATACTGGTGGCTGTCCAGTCTCTTCTTAAAAGCCTCCAGGGATGGAGCACCCACAACTTTTGGTGGCAAGCTGTTCCACTGGTTAATTGTCCTCACTGTTAGGAAGTTTCTCCTTAGTTCCAGGTTGCTTCTCTCCTTGATTAGTTTCCATCCGTTGCTTCTTGTCCTGCCTTCAGGTGCTTTGGAGAATAGGCCGACCCCCTCCTCTTTGTGGCAGCCCCTCAAATACTGGAATGCTGCTATCATGTCCCCCCTGGTCCTTTTTCCTCTAGACTGGCCATTCCCAAAACCTGCAGCCGTTCTTCATATGTTTTAGCCTCCAGGCCTTTGATCATCTTTGTTGCTCTTCTCTGCACTCTTTCCAGAGTCTCAACATCTTTTTTTGTAACGTGGTGACCAAAACTGGATGCAGCATTCCAGGCGAGGCCTTGTTAAGGCTTTATAAGGCGGTACTAACACTTCACATGATTTTGATTCTGTGCCTCTGTTTATACAACCCAGGATTGTGTTGGCTTTTTGGGCTGCTTGCAAGATTCTGTCACTGTAGCCCATCTCAATAAAAAGTAAAGTTTAGCCTTCCTGTAGAGCTGGTTTCATGGTCAAGTTCTACCTCGTGCCGCTGACATCAATCTTGAAATTCTGGTCCTTGGTGGCTCTCCTCCTCCTCCTTATACTCCAGTGACTTTGGGAGGTGTCCGTCTGAAAGATTTCTGGATGCTATCCAGATGTTCTGGACTTTAAAAATGCTTTACTCTTTTTTTGCCTGGGCAACGGAGCCTGGATATCTCCATCAAGGTCATATTTCTGATTCTCTACAGAGGTCTAAGGTAGACTTCAAGAAGACCCTTCATGCCATCTCTCTGTGGAAGAGGCTAAATTGTGGTGGGGAGTTGTCCTCCTCTTTCCCAGAGACCACGGGTGGCCATATGACAGAGATTCTGTAGTAGACCCAGCTCTGAGCAAAGGGGATGGATTACATGACCTCGAGGGTTCCTTCCAACCTTACCATTCTTCCATCCCTGGCTGGAGATCAAAGCAGAACCTCATTAGATGCAAATTACTCCTTTTCTTGCCAGGAGTCAATTGTTCCTTATTCTATAAGGCTGCTATATGTTTCTTACTGGTTTTTTAAAAAAATTGTTGTTGCTTTTTTTTCTTTCTCTCCTTCTTCAAAAACAGAAGATTAATTCATAACCTTGTTCCCTCCTCCATCCCGCCCCAGGAGGTTCAGCCCAGAACAATAAAATTAGAAGATGACAACATAGCCCATTAGTCTTCTAATTCAGTCTGAAAAAGGTGCAGAGGCTCAGTAATTCAATCACATTGACTTAAGAAGGGCTGTTCAACTCCTGCCAGGAGAGAAGAGGAGGAGAAAAAAACCACATTTTTTGTCCTGAGCTGTGGACATTACCGGCAAGGATCAGAGATTGGCAGCCTGCAGCCCCAGGCCACACCTGGCCCATGGAGACTCTCTTATCATCATCATCATCATCATTTAACAATCCCATAATCCATTGCAGGGTGGAGTCTGGGCAACTGAATGGAGCTTGCAGAATGTTTTAATGGCCGGATGCCCTTCCTGTCGCCAATGCGGAGTTTTGTTCAGGAGATATATTCTCCTTGTGCCCAGAGAGAGAAATATCTGCCTCTACCTAGGATCGAACTCACAGCCTCCTGATTGTGAGGCGAGAGCTCCACCTCTAGGCCACCCCACCACTCATGAGACCCTCTTATGTAGCCCTCAAAACATCCCATCACCGTGAACGTTTCATTTCTCTCCATTTCGAGATGGGAAACTGATGAACACAGGTAGGGCGGCACTTAAAATGTATATGTCTCAAACAAAAGTGCCCATTAGAATCATAGAATCACAGAAGCGTAGGGGTGGAAGAGGTCTTCTAGTCTAGTCTAGACCAAGCCCCTCCCCAAAGCAGAAGTCTTAGCATTTAGAACTATAACTATAACTTTATTGTCACTTTAAATGTACATTAATCGGCATACGGCAGCTCTCAAAGGGTCACCACCTCCAATATACACTATAGCAGTGTTTCCCAACCTTGGCAACTTGAAGATATCTGGACTTCAACTCTCAGAATTCCCCAGCCAGCGAATGCTGGCTGGGGAATTCTGGGAGTTGAAGTCCAGATATCTTCAAGTTGCCAAGGTTGGGAAACACTGCACTACAGAAACATGACAAGAAAACAAACAAACAAACAAACAAACAAACAAACAAACAAACAAACAAACAAACAAACAAACAAACAATGCATATACATCCCGTCAGCTAAACAGTGCCGGCTGGCGGGCCCGTGGGGGAGGGCCTTCTCTGTGGCTGCCCCATCTCTCTGGAACCAGTTACCTCCGGAGGTCCGGACTGCCCCCACCCTATTGGCCTTCCGAAAAGCAGTAAAGACCTGGCTTTTCCGGCAGGCTTGGGGCCGTTGATCTCGTGGCTGTAATCAACGAGATCCGGCCACGAAATGATATGCATGGGTTTTAAATTGTTTTAATGTTTAAGATGTTTTGAATGTTTATTTTGTTGTTAAGCCGCCCAGAGTCCTTTGGGAGTTGGGCGGCATATAAATTTAATAAATTAAATTAAATTAAATATACCCACAAGTCCTTTTATGATCTCAGTCAAATGGTTGCCTATTCTATTTACTGATGTTTCCTGAGAGGAAGGACAATTAACCAGTGGAATGGAAATTGCTTCCAGAAGTTGTGAGTGCTCCAACACTGGAGGTTTTTAGATTAGATTAGATGAACAGAGTTGGAAGGGACCTTCTAGGTCAGGGGTCGGGAACCTTTTTGACTAAGAGAGCCATGAAAGCAAAAAATTTGGAAATTTATTTCAGTGAGAGCCATATAATATATTTTAAAAGTGAATTCAACTAAATGTCAATAGGGACAATGGGATATTGAGAGAATCCCTGTCTTTGTGCTGTTTAATTTGTTGCTGCTGTAGCAGCTTCCTTGCTCCAAAGTGATATTTGTCTTTGAGTTGGTGATTTCCATCATAGCATTGGTAATGATTCTTTCTTTCTTTCTTTCTTTCTTTCTTTCTTTCTTTCTTTCTTTCTTTCTTTCTTTCTTTCTTTCTTTCTTTCTTTCTTTCTTTCTTTCCTTCTTCTTCTTCTTCTTCTTCTTCTTCTTCTTCTTCTTCTTCTTCTTCTTCTTCTTCTTCTTCTTCTTCTTCTTCTTCTTCTTTCTTTCTTTCTTTCTTTCTTTCTTTCTTTCTTTCTTTCTTTCTTTCTCTCTGCAAACCAATCCCCACCGTGGCTCCTTTCTCCCTCGCCCAGCCCTCTTCCAAGACGTCAAGTGCGGGGAACCGCACCAAGCGAGGTAGGTGGGTGGGTTGCTGAAGAAGCCCCGGAGCCCCGCCGCCAACCTGCGTCTCCTGCTGGGAAGGAGCCTCTGTCGCTGTCTCTCGCGGGGTTCCAGCCACCCGACTGAGTCCCTGACCGCAGCACCGGCAGGGTTAATGCGTATGGGAGAGGAGAGAGAGCGCTACCGCCGCCACTGCTGCTTTCACCGCTCCGATATTTCTTTGGTGGGCGCGCGCGGGAGGGACCATGGAGCAGAGGCGGCCGGCAGCTTAAGGCAAGAGGCGGGTGGGAGACGCGGGCAGGAGCCTGTCGCCGCCGCCGCCACTTCTGGCATCCCCACGCCTCTCACCCCGCTCGCCGGGTGCCTCTGCTCAGCGGTCCCTCCTGCGCAGGCCCACCAAAGAAATATTGGAGCAGCGAAAGTAGCAGCGGCGGAGGGAAGGAGAGAGCGCGCTACCGCCGCCGCTGCTACTTTCGCTGCTCCAATATTTCTTTGGTGGGCCTGCGCAGGAGGGACCGCTGAGCAGAGGCACCCGGCGAGCGGGGTGAGAGGCGTGGGGATGCCAGAAGTGGCGGCGGCGGCGACAGGCTCCTGCCCGCGTCTCCCACCCGCCTCTTGCCTTAAGCTGCCGGCCACCTCTGCTCCATGGTCCCTCCCCCGCGCGCCCACCAAAGAAATATCGGAGCGGTGAAAGCAGCAGTGGCGGCGGGTAGCGCTCTCTCTCCTCTCCCATACGCATTAACCCTGCCGGTGCCGCGGTCAGGGACTCAGTCGGGTGGCTGGAACCCCGCGAGAGATAGCGACAGAGGCTCCTTCCCAGCAGGAGATGCAGGTTGGCGGCGGGGCTCCGGGGCTTCTTCAGCCGCTTGGCTGGAGAACGGCGGGGATGTGGCCATGGCCGTTTTTTAGCTCCCCCCGTCCCGGCTGAACGCCGCCATTTGGGTTATTTTTCCCTCTGTGCATGCGCGCGCATGCACAGAGGGAAAAATAACCCAAATGATTGTGTTCAGCCGGGACGGGAAAGCGGTGATTGTGTTCAGCCGGGACCGGAAAGCGGGCAGGAGAAGCTCCGCGCCGCAACCGCCGCCAGTTCCATCGGCTATACGCCGAAGGACTGGCCCGGGCGAACCGGGAGGATTTCACCCCTGCTGCGAGCCATATGCAGTCATCAAAAGAGCCACATCTGGCTCGCGAGCCATAGGTTCCCGACCCCTGTTCTAGGTCATCTAGTCCAACCCCCCGCCCAAGCAGGAGACCCTACACCATATTTCTGACATATGGCAGTCCAGTCTCTTCTTGAAAGCCTCCAGGGATAGTAATTTAATTAACAGGATAACAGAGTTGGAAGGGACCTTGGAGGTCATCTAGTCCAACCCCCCGCCCAAACAGGAGACCCTACACCATTTCTGACAGACGGCTGTCCAGTCTCTTCTTGAAAGCTTCCAGTGATGAAGCTCCCACAACTTCTGAAGGCAACTTCTGTTCCATGGGTTGATTGTTTTCACTATCAGAACATTTCTCCTTATTTCTTAAGAAGAGACTGGACAACCATTTGTCTGGAATGGTAGAGGGCCTCCTGCTCAAGCAGGGGGTTGGACTAGAGGACCTCCAAGGTCCCTTCCAACTCTGCTATTCTGTTACTCAACCAGGCATTGTCACCAAAGTCTTGATAGGTGCGTTTGGCCAGCTTTATTTGGCAAACAGTCTGGCCTAGTTAGTGCCCGAACGGAAGATTTTCAGGAAACAAACCGTATCTCAGTTTCCTTATCTTGATTTGCTATACAGGTATTCCTTAACTTACAACCACTCGTTTAGTGACCGTTCAAAGTTATAACCGCACTGCAAAAAAATGACTGGTTTTTTTCACACTTGTGATCCTTGCAGCATCGCCCACGGTCACGTGATCAAAATCCGGACACTTGGCAACTGGCATGTACTTATCACAGTTGCAGATTCCTGGGGTCACCTGATCCCCATTTTGCGGCCTTCCCAGCCGGCTTCCGACAAGCAAAGTCAATGGGGGAAGCCGGATTCATTTAACGACTGCATGACTCACTTAACACCTGCATTGATCGCTCGCTCGCTCGCTCCATTTATTTATTTATTTTATTTATTTACCTATTTACTTTATATTTAGGAAATTTATATTTCCGCCCATTCGCCCATGGCGACTCAAGGCGGCTTACAAGAATGTAAAAACCTCACATAAAAAGCAATAAAACTAATAAGAGAGAGAATCATATAATAAAATAATAAAATAAAATAACGCACCCCAGGATTTACTTAACATCTGTGGCAAGAAAGGTCATAAACGGGGACAAAACTCACTTAATAATTGTCTCGCTTAGCAACAGAAATTTTTGGGGTCAATTGTGGTCGTAAGTTGAGGACTACCTAGATAACATACACTACTTGATGTGCTGTGTGTTTTTACTATTCACTGTTCTTTTTAATGACCAGAATTCTGTCAACCAGGTAATTTTGATTAAATTTTATGTTTAATTTTTAATGCTGTATTAAAATGTGTTCGTTTTATATTTCAGAACGTGTTGCCTCTCTGCCTCTGTTTTATGACCCACACTTGATTCTTTTATTTGCATAGTCTCTTTCTTATATTCTTTCCAAAATATATAATGATAAAAATGAGGAACAAAGAACTGTTAGAAAAGAAGGAACTAATATATATCGGAGAGAACTCTGTAGCCCAGCCAAGAGAACTGCCTGACTGTATCCAGAACACTCATTAAATAAATCATAATCAGACATCAGCAAGCCTTTAAACTCTGGTTGAAAAATGCCAGGGGTTGCATTCCCACAACCCCCTCAAACCTCCAACACTTCACCATTAATTTTAGAACAGAAGATTGGGGCTGATCCATAAACACCAACTTATTTATTTATTTATTTATTTATTTATTTATTTATTTATTTATTTATTTATTTATTTATTTATTTATTTATTTATTTATTTATTTATTTATTTATTTATTTATTTATTTCTATTTGTATGCCGCCCAACTCCCAGGGGACTCTGGGCGGCTCACAACAATAGGAAAAGACAGTCATAGAAATAAATATTAAAATACAGTAAAAAAAATTAAAAAACAATTTCAGTCATACATTATCATAAAAGGGGAGATCTTCAAAGATTTTCACCAAAAGATGCCAAATCTAACCATAAGGAAAAGATATGCTGGCCCCATCTTCTGCTTTTTTCTAATTTCCAGACAAAAGGGGAGAAAAGTGAAAACACGACTGCATTAAAACTCCCATGTTCAGCAGGATAATTCATTCTCATACTTTCAACAGTGGGAAAAAGGTGAGCATCCTAGACCAAGCCGAAAATGCCAGAGAATTCCTGGAAGCCTGGCACTCAGACAAACGGGCCATCAACAGGTATATAGAGATAAATGACGTTTACACACCATTCACAAGAAATAATAGAAAAGCTAAGTAGTAAACAAATAGACCAAAAACACAAACCTCCCTTCCTTCTAGCACTGATGATGTTCCCTAGTTGGGTCATGAAACGTCTACAAGAAAAGAGCCAAGCTCAGAGGCCATCAGGGACCCCACATTCCTCCTCCTCCTCCTCCTCCTCCTCCTTTTTCCTTTCTCCTTCAGTGGCCATAAGGCGAGAACTTCCTGTACCAAACCACCATTAAAGGAAGGCCTTCGGAGACTGTACATTACACTTCTCCTGATGTAATATGAAACCCAAATGCAACAAAAATGATTCTTTCACATCTATTGAGCCTCTTCAATAAAGCAAGCTTCACTGTACTTTCTTGTGATCTTCTTGTCTGCTACATAGGCTCCCTTTGGATCGGAGCTATTTCAAATGTTAATTTTGTGCTGAGGGACTCCCTGTTTTCCTTTCCCTTTTAAAAAAGAGATTTACTGTATGTTCTGCTGAAGTATACACCGATGGTTTGAAAACAAACAGGAAAAATACCAAAATAGTGCCGCGTGCATTTTTAGTTAGAAAGTAATCAATACTACCCATCAGTTACTCAACAGGCTGAAGAATTAAGTTCTATTTTTCTAGCTTTTATAACAGACAGTCCCATTTGGAAATGATTTAGTCTAGAGAAAAGAAGGACTAGGGTGAACATGATAGCAGTCTTCCAGTATTTAAGGGGCTGCCACAAAGAAGAGGGGGTCAGCCTGTTCTCCAAAGCAACAGAAGGAAAGACAAGGAAAAAAAAGGATGGAAACTAATCCAGGAAAGAAGCAACCTGGAACTAAGGAATAACTTCCTAACAGTGAGGACAGTTAACCAGTTGCCACCAGACGTTGTGGGTGCTTCATCAGTGGAGGCTTTCAAGAAGAGACTGGACAGTCACTTGTCTGAAATGGTATAGGGCAGTGATGGCGAACCTTTTTTGGCTCACGTGCCAAAAGGGTGTGTGTGCGCAAGCTAGCACACACACACGTGCCCACACCCATTCCCTCCCCCCCATGCATACGCAACCCCCCCGCCCCCGCGCATGCACACAGGCCTCACTGAAGCCTGGGACGGTGAAAAAACGGCCAAATGGACAAACCGGAAGTTCAGAAAAATGGACTTCCGGTTTGTGTGTTGTGCTGTTTTTCGCAATTTGGAGACTTTAGGGAAGCATCTGAAGCCCCGGAATGCGAAGAACAGCACAACGGGCAAACCGGAAGTCCATTTTTCCAAACTTCCGGTTTGCCTGTTGGGCAAACCAGGCCGAAAATCAGCTGGCCAGTGCGCGCATGCACACTGGAGGTGACATAGGGCAACGCCTCGCGTGCCCTCCGATATGGCTCCGGGTGCCACCTGTGGCACGCGTGCCATAGGTTCTCCATCACTGCCTTATCCCATTTCAGACAAATGGTTGTCCAATCTCTTCTTAAAAGCCTCCAGTGTTGGAGCATTAACAACTTCTGGTGGCAAGCTGTTCCACAGGTTAATTGTTCTAACTTTCAGGAAATTTCTCCTTACTTCTAGGTTGCTTCTCTCCTTGATTAGTTTCCATCCGTTACTTCTTGTCCTGCCTTCAGGTGCTTTGGAGAACAGGTTGACCCCCTCTTCTTTGGGGCAGCCCCTCAAATACTGGAATGCTGCTATCATGTCCCCCCCAGTCCTCCTTTTCTCTAAACTAGCCAAACCCAAATCCTGCAACCGTTGTTATGTTTTAGACTCCAGGCCTTTAATCACCTTAGTTGCTCTTCTCTGCACTCTTTCCAGAGCCTGAACATATCTTCCTCCTATGCAGAATAAAGTTGTGTTGCTTCAATCACACCCCGGTGTGTGCAATTGTACTTCAAAAGCCCGGACAGGGTTTTAGTGTTGAGCTGGGCCATCAAGATCACCAAAAAATCCAGAAGATCCAGGAGAGGTTGTTGTGCATGGGCAAATTTTATGCAGGACTGTGCAAAATTTTACCAACGTCGAATGAGATGCACCGATTTGCAGTCATTCCCTGGTTTTAATTATTTTATCTTAACGACATCCACGCTCAATTCCACGTGGCAGAAGCCGATAGATGAACAGGTTGCTGATTTCCATCTTAATAAGCTTGATGGAAAATAATTGCCCTACTACAATTGAATCAGACTGCTTTTTTATAAGTTGATTAAGCTGCTAATTTGATCTCCGGGCCTTTCGGTACGAGTTGTGGGGAGAGATGGGTAAATTCACAGCAGAAGACACCTGTGGGGTTCTAGACACAACGAAACCCAAAAGCTCCTTTGAGTTTTGAAGCTGAGATGGGTGAAAATTGTTTGGATCCTTTGTTCCCGCCAGAAGAACATAGGAATTGGCAGTTTACTTAGAAAACCAAATTTCGGAAAATTGAGATTTGAAAACAACAACAACATCCCAACCCTCAAAATCTTAAGATTTGAAAAATGAAAGTTGGAATAAAGAAACTGTTTGGTTCCTATATCCAGATAGGGAGCATACAGTAAATGTCTCTAGGGTTCTTCTTGAAATGCAACCCAATCACAGGTGGTGTCATCAACCATTCCTTAGATGTTCCTCACCTCCAAACTTCCCCAGTCAGGATGATGGATCCCTCAAACAAATCAAGACATGCAGAATTACTTTTAAACAGAATGGAATGGAATGGAATGGAAAATGGAATGGGATAGAAAATTTAGATTTAGATTTATTATTAGAGTTGGAAGGGACCTTGTAGGTCATCTAGTCCAACCCCCTGCTCAAGCAGGAGTTCCTACACCGTTTGAGACAGATGGCAGTCCAGTCTCCCCTTGAAGGTCGCAAGTGTTGGGGCTCTCACAACCTCCACTGGCAAGCTGTTCCACTGTTCCAAATGGAATGGAATGGAATGGAATGGAATGGAATGGAATAGAATAGAATAGAATAGAATAGAATAGAATAGAATAGAATAGAATAGAATAGAATAGAATAGATTTATTTTTATTTTTTTATTTTTTTATTTTGTGAGATTTATATACCGCCTCACAGTGCAAGCACTCTCTAAGCGGTTTACACCAGTAAGCAATGTATATTTACATTGCCCCCAACAATCTGGGTCCTCATTTTACCTACCAAGGAAGGATGGAAGGCTGAGTCAACCTTGAGCCGGTGAGATTTGAACCGCTGAACTGCTGATCAGTGTCAGCTAAAGTGCCCTGCAGTACCTGCCTCTAACCGCTGCGCCACCTCGGCTCTTAGAATAGAATAGAATAGAATAGAATAGAATAGTTGGAAGGGACCTGGTCCAACCCCCTGCTCAAGCCCAAGACTCTATATCATTTCAGACAAGTGACTGACCAGTCTCTTCTTAAAAACTTCCAGTGTTGGAGCGTTCACAACTTCTGGTAGCAAGCTGTTCCACGGGTTAATTGTCCTCACTGTCAGGAAGTTTCTCCTTCGTTCCAGGTTGCTTCTCTCCTTGATTAGTTTCCATCCATTGCTTCTTGTCCTGCCTTCAGGTGCTTTGGAGAATAGGTTGACCGACCCCCTCCTCTCTGTGGCAACCCCTGAGATATTGGAAGGCTGCTATCATGTCACCCCTAGTCCTTCTTTTCATCAGACTACTAGACATACCCAGTTCCTGCAACCGTTCTTCATATGTTTTAGCCTCCAGTCCCCTAATCATCTTTGTTGCTCTTCTCTGCACTCTTTCCAGAGTCTCAACATCATTTTTACATTGTGGCAACCAAAACTGGAGTTTCTTTGATTGTTCCTCACTCACAGAGAGAAATCTGCCCAAATTAAAGCAACTACCGTACTTGCATCATTAAAGGTATACTCTGGAAACACTTAAGGAGCAGCTGTCTTCACCCTCTTTCTCTCACACAGGCTATCTAATCTTCGCTGTCTTTTGGTCCTCTGGAATGCAGCCCCTTCCTCTTGGGAATCCGAAATATCCCCACCCTGCTGGCCTTCCGCAAAGCCGTGAAAACATGGCTTTTCAAGCAGGCGGGCTAAAATAAGACCAATGGGAACATCTGTGGTCTGCCCATGTGTGAATGAGGATAATGTTTTTTTAAACATTTTATGATTGTTTTAATTAGTGTTATTATGCTTTTTTATTGACTGTCCCTCTTACATGTTGCATGCCGCCCTGAGTCCCTCGGGAGTTGGGCGGCTTATAAGAAGGAAGGAATAAATAAATAAATAAATAAATAAATAAATAAATAAATAAATAAATAAATAAATAAATAAATAAATAAATAAATATAAACAAACAAACAAACAAACATACAAACAAATAAATAAATCCAGGCTACATTCCACCACATCCCATCAAACAGGTTCAACATTACCTTCTGCATCTCAGGGACCTATTGATTTGGTCAAAGGGGTAGATCATATCTTAATCTAGTCCAGTAGTTCTCAACCTTCCTAATGCCGCGACCCATGACCCACCCCCGCGCCCCCACTGCGACCCACCCCACCGCCGCGACCACCGCCCTGCCGCCGCCATTTGGATTCTTTTACCCTTTGCGCATGCGCAAAGTGTTCTGTGCATGCGCAGAGGGTAAAAGAACCCAAATGGCGGCATCCAGGCGAAGTCTCCCGACCCCTGTGAAAGGGTCGTTCGACCCCCAAAGGGGTCGCGACCCCCAGGTTGAGAACCGCTGATCTATCCATTGTTTTCTTTCTTTTCCAATTAGCAAACTCCATAATACAGGTAGTCTTCGACATGTAGCCATCCATGTAGTGGCCGTTGGAAGTTACAACGGCAATGACCGTTTTCCACACTTACGACCCTTGCAGCATCCCCGTGGTCACGTGATCAAAATTTGGTTGCTTGGCAACTGACATGTATTTAGGACGGTTGCAGTATCCAGGGGTCACGTGATCCCCCTTTTTTGCGGTCATGTGATCACCTTCTGTGACCTCCTGACAAGCAAAGTCTGGGAAAGCCGGATTCGTTTAACAACCGTGTGATTCACTTTAACTACGGCAGTGATTGGCTTAACAACTGTGGCAAGAAACGTCATAAAAATGGAGCAAGACTCACTTAACCACTGCCTTGCTTAGCAATGGAAATTTTGGGCTCAATTGTGGTCCTAAGTCGAGGGTTACCTGTGCTGTCCGTTCTTAAGCAGGAGGCAGGAGATCAAACATTGGAATGAAAGAGGAAAGAGAAAGGTTTTCTTGGCCAGAGTTCAACATCAACCAAGGAGGTCAAGTGAGCTGATCTCTGTGCTATTTCAGGATCTCAGGTGAGTCCATGCCAGGTTGTGGATGACTCACCTGTACAGATGCACCTTGAGGAAAGAAAGCCCCGCCTGCCCCTTGGTCCACACCCTCTCCCTGAAGGTCCCTCCAGCACTTACCACTTTGGGCAGGACGGAAGCGATGGCATCTTTGATGACTTCCCGAAGGCTGGAGGTCTCGATCACGGAACCAAAGCTCAACAGGGCCTCCTGGGGAAAGAAAGAACCCCCGTCAGCAAAGGCCTTCAAGCAATCCAAACAGAGCTGGAAGGGACCTTGGAGGTCTTCTAGTCCAACCCTTTGCAGAAGCAGGAGAACCTAGACCATTTCAGACAAATGGCTGTCCAGTCTCTTCTTAAAAACCTCCAGTGTTGGAGCGCTCATGATTGCTGGAGGTTCTACTGGTTAATTGTCCTCACTGTCAGGAACTTTCTCCTTAGTTCCAGGTTGCGTCTCTCCTTCCTTAGTTTCCATTGGTTGCTTCTTGTCCTGCCCTCAGGTGCTTTGGAGAATAGCTTGACCCCCTCCTCTCTGTGGCAACCCCTCAGATATTGGAACGCTGCTATCATGTCCCCCCTGGTCCTTCTTTTCCTTAAACTAGACATACCCAGTTCCAGCAACCGTTCTTCATTTTATTTATTTTATTTATTTATTCATTTGCCAAACATGTACAGGATAGTAGTAGTTTGTATAAACATAAGTAAAAAGTAACGATAAAAGAGGACAATAGGACAGAAGGACAGGGACGGTAGGCACAGTGGTGGGCTTATGCACGCCCCTTACAGACCTCTTAGAAACGGGGAGAGGTCGACTGTAGACAGTCCAAGGTTAAAGTTTTGGGGGTTGGGGGAAGAAACCACAGAGTCAGGTAGTGCATTCCACGCATTGATCACTCTGCTGCTGAAGTCGTATTTTGGAGTGGTTTACATTGAGTTTGTATCTATTACGTGCTCGTGTATTGTTGCGGTTGAAGCTGAAGTAATCATTGACTATGATGACAAATGAATCATTTGCTAGAGAAGACGGTCAAGCTGTTGAGATCCAGCCCCTTCTGCAGGCCAATTCAATTCCTCTTTATTTTCTTTTTATTTTGGAATTGCCACACTTTCACCCAATTTTTAGGAGGCACCACACAGAGACACACTTGCAACCATCTTTCTTTTCTCCTCCTTGGCTTTCTTTATCCCAATCCTGCGCGTGCAGGTGTGGGGTGGCCCTCCCCCTCCCCCCCTTTGGTAACAGCAAGCACAAAGTTCCATTCTCCTTGCAAAGTCTACTCTCCCCTCCCTCCCCTGTAAATACCCCGGCTTTTTCCCTTTTAGCAACGTTTTTATTTTATGGCGGAATTCTCCAAAGGTTGGAGAGCCTCAAGGAGTTATAGCGTAATGTGTGTGGAGCGTTGTGGGTTCAAGAAATGGATTTTAAAGGTTTCTATTGATTCCAAATGAGGACGCTAATAAATTATTCCCCCTCTGCTCATCAGTTTTTCTCTCTCCATGAATTGCCTGGAGTCCCTGCCATGTGACTTTAATGGAAAGGTTTTTTTTTAAAGGTTAGCAATTTAACCTTCCTCAGAATTGAAAAAGGGGAGGAGAGGAAGGAAGGAAAGAAGGGAGGGGGGAAGAAATGAAAAAAGAGGAAGAAAAGAGGGGAGGAGAGGAGAGGAGACGAAGGGAGGAAGGAAGAGAGGGGGGAAGAAATGAAAAGAGGAAGAAAAGAGGGGAGGAGAGGAGAGGAGAGGAGGGAGAGGAGAGAAGAGAAATTACGTAACCCCTGGGAACACTGCGACCGTCATAAATATGAGACAGTTGCCAAGCGCCTGAATTCTGATCATGTGACCATGGGGATGCTGCAACAGTCATAGGTGTGAAAACTGGCCATAAGTCCCTTTTTTCTGTGCCATTGTACTTTAGAATGGTCACTAAATGAACTGTAGTAAGTAGAGAACTACCTATGCTATTCCCCATTTTTTTTACACTCTTTTTTCCTCTGGTTGGCTCCTCGGTCGCTTTCTCTGCTGTCCCCGCACTAGGAGTTCCCATTTCAGCTTGTGAGAAACCAAACCCGGCTTGTTTTTACAGAATTTCATAGACTAACAGAGCTGGAAGGGACCTTGTAGCAGTGGTGGGTTTCTACCGATTCTCCCCGGTTCGGGCAAACTGGTAGCAACGGCGGTGGGAGGCTCCGCCCACCCACCCGGATGTCATCACGGACATTCTGCACATGCACAGAAGGTTCTGCACATGCGCAGAAGCGTCGTGTGCACGCAAAGTGTGCGCTCCCATTCCCGAACCGGTAGCAAAGGTAAGTGAAACCCACCACTGCCTTGTAGGTCATCTAGTCCAACCCCTCGACCAAGCAGGAGACCCTCCACCATTTCTGACAGATGGCAGTCCTGACTCTTCTTGAAAGCCTCCAGTGATGAAGCTCCCACAACTTCTGAAGGAAACTTCTGTTCCATCGGTTGATTGTTCTCACTGTCAGGAAATTCCTCCTCATTTCCAGGTTGAATCTCTCCTTGATCAGTTTCCATCCATTATTCCTTCTCTGGACTACAGGTGCTTTGGAGAATAGCTTGACCCCTTCCTCTCTGTGGCAGCCCCTCAAATATTGGAACACGACTATCATGTCTCCCCTGATCCTTCTCTTCACTAGACCAGCCATGCCCAGTTCCTGCAACCGTTCATCGTATGTTTTAGTCTCCAGTCCCCTCATCATCCTGGTTGCTCTTCTCTGCACTCTTTCCAGAGTCTCCACATCTTTTTTATAGTGTGGTGACCAAAACTGGATGCAGGATTCTAGGTTTGGTCTTATTAGCCTTTGTATAGTGGTATTAGTACCTCCCCTGATCTTGATTGTATCCCTCTGTTAATGCAATTTAGGATTACCTTGGCCTTTTTGGCTGCCCCCGCACACTATTTTGCCAAAGGCCAACTGCGTTTGGCACAACACGGTTTCCGAAACCTGCTTCCGAAGTTGGGCTCGGATGCCTCCCTCTTAGAAAAGAAACCAGGGGCTTGGTTTAAAGCAGAATGCAGAACGGTTCATGGAAGACGGGCTTATGGATAAAAATGAACGATGATACAGTGAAAAGAGCCAAGCGTCTTTGGATGCCGGGGACAGGCGAGAAGGAACAGCCGATCACCAACTTGATGGGCAGCCAGGAAATTAAAGAGGAAGGGATAATGAAATCCACTGATGAGGTTTCCTCGTTGGGTAATGAAACATTTGCAAAGAAAAAAGAGAGAAAAAAATCAGCTCAGAGACCACTAAAGAGACCACTAAAGACCTCACAGTCCTCCTCCTCCTCCTCCTCCTCCTCCTCTCCACAAACTCCACTCCCTTCTAGCACTGATGATGTTACCTAGTTTGGGTCATGAAACCAGGGAAGCCTCTTCAGACAACCCTGGCTCCCTCAGCCAAGAAACGAAGATGAGCACATTCCCTAGAGTTGGACAGGACTGAACAGGGAAACCAGTCTAATAAAAACCAGGGATGACATGATAGCATCTTCCAATATTTGAGGGACTGCCCAAAAGAAGAGGGGGTCGGTCCACCTATTCTCCAAAGCCCCTGAAGGCAGGACAAGAAGCAACGGATGGAAACTCATCAAGGAGAGAAGCAACCTGGAACTAAGGAGAAATTTCCTGACAGTAAGGACAATTAACCGGTGGAACAGCTTGCCACCAGAAGTTGTCGGTGCTCCATCACTGGAGGTTTTTAAGAAGAGATTGGATAAGAGCCAAGGTGGTGCAGTGGTTAGAGGCAGGTACTGCAGGGCACTTTAGCTGACACTGATCCGCAGGTCAGCGGTTCAAATCTCACCGGCTCAAGGTTGACTCAGCCTTCCATCCTTCTGAGGTAGGTAAAATGAGGACCCAGATTATTGGGGGCAATATAAATATATATTGCTTACTGGTGTAAACCGCTTAGAGAGCGCTTGCACTGTGAGGCGGTATATAAATGTCACTAATAAATAAATAATAAATAGCCACTTGTCCAGCATGGTATAATGTCTCCTGTCTTGAGCAGGAGGTTGGACTAAATGACCTCTGAGGTCCTTTGAGCCCTAGAATTCCTTGATTCCTCACACGTCCAGGGTCCTAACATTTAATCTGAAGAATGAAAACAATTTATGACAAATGCAGGTAGGTTAAAAAACAGCCTTCTTAACCAAGAAATAGTTCTGAGCAAATGGCTGGTTAGACATAAAGGGAGAATTCTTTCCGAATGACCAAGACCCAGCATCAGCTTAAGCCTGGATTTTAAGACAGCCCTTGACATTCTCATTTAACAACAGCTAAAGTCGCCACTATTTGGAATCTCCGATGCTCATTTAGGATTTCTTGAAAATTTAGCACCACCCGTCTGATTCCTCTGTGCGTTTCCAGCAATCTCACGTTCTTGCAGAAAATGAGCTGCAACAGGTGTGAATTGATTTTTTCCCCTTCTTCTGGGAAATTAAATTGTTGTTGGTCTCTTTAAGAGCTAACATTCCCCCCCCCCCCAAATGCTCAGGGGAACTGAGGAAAAAGCCTGGGGGTGGGTGGGAGGGGGTCCTGGAATCCAAGACTAATCCACGTCCAAGCAAACAGGGCGCATGGAGGGGGGGGGAGCAGAGACAAATACCCCCCCCAAAAAAACCCTGCAAAGAGCAAACTGTTGCACCTCTGCTTTGACCCCAACCTTTCCTTCTCGCCTTTGTTTGCTCTCCAGCTGGGACTGATGTTATGCCATTGTGCCCTCCCCAAATGTCAGCGCAGAAACACGGCAGGCGGGATCCGGAGATTACAATCAGAGCTGGGAGCCTCAGCAGAGAAACAGCCGTCGGAAATGCCAGCCCAGAGGCTGCCCAGAGAAGCCATCGGAGCCGGAGGAAGGCCTGGGACAGAAAAGATTCTGGATCATCTTGAGATCACCATCCTTGGAGGACGGAAAGGGGGCTGCGATGCTTTACTTGCGGCTGCTCCAACACCGGAGGCTTTTCAGAAGAGACTGGACAGCCATTCGTCTGGAATGGTAGAGCGTCTCCTGCATTGGGCTGTGGGGTTGGACTAGAAGACCCCCAAGGTCCCTTCCAGCCCTAGGATTCTATGAGATAGGTAGATAAGATACATATCATAGATAGAAAGACAGAGAAGATGATAGATAGATAGATAGATAGATAGACAGACAGATAGATAGATAGATAGATAGATAGATAGATAGATAGATAGATAGATAAATAGATAGATAGATAGATAGATAGATAGATCAATCAGAGGGGTTCCTGACAGTTCAGACCGGTTCTATGGAACCAGTAGTAACTTGGCGGCCTGGGTTGCTAGAACCGACAATGACCCAGGCCTGCCACGCCCCCAAACTGGCTCTCTTGACGGTGCCATAGGCAGCGCCATCTTGTTTTTTGCTTCTGCACATGTGCAGAAGCTGTGTTTTAAGCACTGCACATGCACGCACGCACCACGCCACTAAGCGAACCGGCAATGAAGAAAAGCGGAACCCACCCCTGAGATAGATAGATAGATAGATAGATAGATAGATAGATAGATAGATAGATAGATAGATAGATAGATAGATAGATAGATAGATAGATAGATAGATAGCGTGCGTGAGTGCGTGAGTGCGTGAGTGAGTGTGTGAGTGTGTGAGTGCGTGAGTGAGTGTGTGAGTGTGTGAGTGTGTGAGTGAGTGCATTCGTTCATTCATTCTGAAGTCTACAGGGTTTCTACTTGACAAGGGTTGGCTATCCCTGGCCTGAAGCATCTTTTCACAATGCTGTGTGGGCAGCCTGGCAAAGGTTGCAGTGCCCGAGGGGTGTGAGGAAAGAGAGAGCGTTGGGAATGGGTGAGACGGGAAAGACAACCGATTGTTTTCATTTCACTAGAAATGAGAGGTGATGGCTGCTGATAGATCCAATTACGTCTCCTTTCTCCCACATTAAGCCTTGCCAACTTTGATCACGGTGGGATGTTTGGAGCAGATCTTAAATATGCGATGCGCATGGATCAGGGTGGATCTGAGTGCCGTTTGAAGAACCATCTGAAAGAGGCTCTCATAACAATCGCAAAATCAAAAGCACTTTGTGCTGCCTTGGTAAGACCATGCTTGGAGCATTGGGTCCAGGTTTGGTCAACACAATACAAAAAAGATGTTGAGGCTCCAGAAAGTATATACAGGGAAGGGCAACAAAGGAGATAAGACACCCGAAAATCAAAGTAATGAAACTTCTGCAAGAAAATAACCAAGCTCAGAGAGAATCAAGGACTCCTCCCCCTCCCCCTCCCCCAACTCCTTCCTACAACCATCCCACTCCTTCTAGCACTGATGATGTTCCCTAGTTAGGTCATGAAACGTCTGCAAGAGAACAACCAAACTCAGAGAGCACCAAGGACCCCAGAGTACTACTACTACTGCTGCTGCTACTACCCTCCTTTCCACTACCTTCCTTCTAGCACTGATATAACCAAGTTGGATCATGAAACATCTGCAAGAAAACCACCAAACTCAGAGAGCATCAGGGACCCCATAGTCCTCCTCCTCCTCCTCCTCCTCCTCCCCTCTCCTCCTTCCCCCCTCTCCTCCTCCTCCTCCTCCTCCTCTTCCTTCTCTCCTCCGCTCCTTCCCCCTCTCTTCCTCTACCTCCTCCCCTCCCCTCCATCCCCTCTCTTCCTCTTCCTCTTCCTCTTCCTCCTCTTCCTCCTCCCCTCCGCTCCTTCCCCCCTCTTCCTCCTCCTCCTCCTCCCCTCTGCTCCATCCCCCCTCTCTTCCTCTTCCTCTTCCTCTTCCTCTTCCTCTTCTTCCTCTTCCTCCTCCTCCTCTTCCTCTTCCTCTTCCTCCTCCTCCTCCTCCCTGGATAGGAAGGGCCAACAGTTATCCCGGGAGCTAAATGTCTGTGTGAAATTTCCCCATGAATGATGTGAACAATTTAACCCTGTTGGTCTTGCTCGATTGGTTCAGCAGGCATCACATAACCCTCATCTCCTCAGCCACCAAATATTGCCAGACGCTAAATGCCACGGCAGGCTGTCCATTAAATGCTAAGCATCGTTGCAGGTTAGCTATAAGGAGAAGACAGAGACATGACAGAGGTCTAAAATCCCATGCTCAGCCAGGGAAAACACGGAGAGGGAAAGAAGGATTGTGGGGTGACATGAGAGCAGCGTTCCAATATTTGAGGGGCTGCCACGAAGACGACAGGGGACAACCTCTTCCTCAGAGCACCAGAAGGCAGGACAATACGTTACTAGAAATTCTACCTTTACAAAGCCTTAGTAAGGCCACGCTTGGAACACTGCATCTGGTTTTGGTCACCCTGACACGAAAAAGATGTTGGGACAGAGAAGAGCAACAAAGAGGATTAGGGGACTGGAGGCTAAAACATATCAAGAACGGTTGGGGGAATTGGGGATGTCTAGTTTGATGAAAAGAAGGACCAGGGGAGACATGATAGCAGTCTTCCAATATCTCAGAGGTTGTCCCAAAGAAGAGGGAGTCAAACTATTCTCCAAAGCACCTGAAGGCAAGTCAAGAAACAATAGATGGAAACTCATCAAGGACAGAAGCAATCTGGAATTAAGGAGAAACTTACTAACAGTGAGAACAATTAACCAGTGGAACAACTTGCCACCAGAAGTTGTGTGAGCTCCAATACTGGAGGTTTTTAAGAAGAGACTGAACAGCCATTTGTTCAGAATGGTATAGGGTTTCCTGCTTGAGCAGGGGGTTGGACTAGAGGACCTCCAAGGTCCCTTCCGATTCTGTTATTCTGTGTCCTTTGTCCTGCTCAAGCTGTTGGAATTGGAAATTACCCTCTGAAATGAAACACAGGGAAGTCGAGAACTAGTAGAATGAAATCCTTGTTCACACATTACTTAGCTGAACATGGATTTCATTGCTGCCCTTTATAGGATGAGGGTCTCCACTGGATGTACTTTAAAAAAAGAATTAAAGATGGCAGTCATTGAAGTG
Source organism: Diadophis punctatus similis (assembly GCA_023053685.1). NCBI lineage: Eukaryota > Metazoa > Chordata > Lepidosauria > Squamata > Dipsadidae > Diadophis > Diadophis punctatus. The sequence goes on along the minus strand of JALIGW010000036.1, from coordinate 1,431,837 downwards.
CAATTGAAGCTGGATCTGGGTTTTTTGTTTTTTTTGTTTTTGCATGAAGCCTGGCACTCAGACAAATTAGCCATCAACAGGCACGTAGAGATAAACCACATTTACACACTGTTTAAAAGAGGCATCCATAAAGCTAAAAAGGAAACAAGACAAAAAGAACTCCTTGCAAGCAACCAGAGAAACAGAGTTTAATACCAGGATTAACACCAAACCAACAATGAAGAAGTCAACAATACCCCAGTCAAGGAACTAATAATTCAAACAACTGAACAGCAACCAGTAGCCTAATCAAGGAACCATCAAGAATACTCCCACCAACAATGACAGGGCAAGCCCCTTGTATATAAACATAAGAGTAAACCCCACTCCCTTCTAGCACTGATGATGTTCCCTAGTTGGGTCATGAAACGTCTGCAAGAAAAGAACCAAGCTCAGAGACATCAAGGAGCCCACAGTCGTCGTCGTCGTCGTCGTCGTCGTCGTCGTCCTCCTCCTCCTCCTCCTCCTCCTCCTCCTCCTCCTCCTCCTCCTCCTCCTCCTCCTCCTCCTCCACCTCCTCCTCCTCCTCCTCCTCCTCGTCTTTCCCTTTCTCCTGCACTCTGGAAAACCCTACTCCCTTTTAGCACTGATGATATTACCTAGTTTGGTGATGAAATGTCTGCAAGAAAACTGCCAAGCTCAGAGAGTACCAATGACCCCACAGTCCTTCTCCTTCCCTTCTCCCTCCCCTCCCGCCCCCTCCTCCTCCCCTCCTCCTCCTTCTCCTCCCTTGTTGCATGGATGATGTTACCTAGTTGGGTAATAAAGTGTCTGTAAGAAAACAACCAAGCTCAGAGAGCATCAAAGACCCCACCATTTTCCTCCTACTCCTCCTCCTCAGTATATTTTATTATGATGATGATTTACAGTAAGCCAGATGTTTTGACTGTAATTTGGCATTTTTATCTATTCATGTCCACAAAGAACGTGTTGCAATAGCTCAACCAGGGCCCAGGGTTACTGGTGCTGGGGCATTCTGGTCAGGTAGAGCCACATCTGTCACATCAGCCAGAGGTGAGTGAAGGCTCCCCTGGCCATCGCTTCTGCCCACGGCTACAACAAGGACCAGAATACAGGAAGTCTCCCAGTCCTGAACTACCCGCCTAGAAGCATCTTGACAACAACACAATAATTACCAATGATGGCCTGGGTTTGTCAAGAACACATCTTGCCAATTTAATTGTGACAGCGGGCACTCAGCCGTGACTCTCTATTAGCCTGTCACATAGACATCCAGACAGATATGTTGTTCTGTCACAGCCAGGATAGCAGGCCTGAAAGCAGGAGAGTTGACAGGTTTTCCCATAGAAAAAGTCTGCTGCTCTGTGTTGGCAAGGGGAAGTGTGTGTGTGTGTGTGTGTGTGTGTGTGTGTGTGTGTGTGTGTGTGTGTGTGAGAGAGAGAGAGAGAGAGAGAGAGAGAGAGAGAGATGGGAGGGAGGGAGGGAGGGAGGGAGAGGGAGAGATGATATAGATATAGATATAGAAAATAATATAAATATAAATATAAATATAAATATAAATATAAATATAAATATAAATATAAATATAAATATAAATATAAATATAAATATAAATATAAATATAAATATAAATATAAATATAAATATAAATATAAATATAAATATAATAAATGTGTGTGTATTGTAGGGGGAGGAGAAAGTGGAAATGCTGAAGGAGAAGGAGGAAGAGAAGGAGGAGAACAAAGAGAAGGAGAAGTGGAGAAAGAGTGGTGGAGGAGGAGGGAGAGGAGGAGGAGGAGGAGGAGATGGAGGAGAGAGGAGGAGATGGAGAAGGAGAAGGAGAACTGTGGGGTGCTTGGTGCTCTCTGAGCGTGGTTGTTTTCTTGCAGACATTTCATGACCCCACTAGGTAACATCATCAGTGCTAGAAGGGAATGCGATTTGCAGAGAGGAGGAGGAGGAGGAGGAAGAGAACTATGAGGTCTTTGGTGCTATCTAAGCTTTCTTGAAGAAGAGGAAGAAGAAGAAGAAGAAGAAGAAGAAGAAGAAGAAGAAGAAGAAGAAGAAGAAGAAGAAGAAGGAGGAGGAGGAGGAGGAGGAGGAGGAGGAGGAGGAGGAGGAGGAGGAGGAGGAGGAGGAGGAGGAGGAGGAGGAGGAGGAGGAGGAGGAGGAGGAAGAGGAGGGGAAGGGGAAGAGGAAGGAGGAGGAGGAGGAGGAGGAGGAGGAGGAGGAGGAGGAGGAGGAGGGGAAGGGGAAGGGGAAGAGGAAGGAGGAGGAGGAGGAGGAGAAGGAGGAGGAGGAGGAGGGGAAGGGGAAGGGGAAGGGGAAGAGGAAGGAGGAGGAGGAGGAGGAGGAGGAGGAGGAGGAGAAGAAGAAGAAGAAGAAGCAGAAGAAGCAGAAGAAGAAGAAGAAGAAGAAGAAGAAGAAGAAGAAGAAGAAGAAGAAGAAGAAGAAGAAGAAGAAGAAGAAGAAGAAGAAGAAGAAGAAGAAGAAGAAGAAGAAGATTAGGTAAAGGAGAGTGGAGGAGGAGGAAGAGAGAGGAGAAAAAGAAGAAAAGTGTAGAATGGTTGAGGGGAGGGAAATCCAGAATAGATTGTATACAACCCATCCATCGTTGAAGCCTTGTGGGTGGGTCCAAGAATCCCTGACTCTTGAAGTGACCTCTGTGAGATTCTGGAAGAAGATCCCTTGAAGGAATCAGAGGTGGGATGTGGGGCACTTCTCCTGCGTTGGGTAATGAAACATCTGAAGAAAACAACCAGGCTCAGAGAGCACCGAGGACCCCCCCAATCCTGGCTAAGCACGTCCTGCCAACACCGTCAAAGACTGCATTAGCCCCCTAGACTGAGCTGCAGTGTGTCATCATAGCCTTGATTAGTTCAATGAGATGCAATGGCAGATTTCAGGCAACAAATTAACCCCCAAGCCCTCCTTGGTTAATTCATCACGATTGTGTTCTCCAGCGGGACTTGTGTACAGCTAAACAAGCCACGTTCTGTGGCTTACTGGGATGCAAATCCCTAGCCTGAAGTGGCATTGGTCTTTAAGCATGAAGGACAGGGGCCATAGGAGCCAACACAGTTCTAGGCTGCATCAACAGAGGGAGAGAATCAAGATCACATGAAGTGTTAATACTACTTTATAAGGCCTTGGTAAGGCCACACTTGGAATACGGCATTCAGTTTTGGTCGCCACGATGTAAAAAGGATGTTGAGACTCTAGAAAGATTGCAGAGAAGAGCAACAAAGATGATTAGGGGACTGGAGGCTAAAACATACGAAGAACGGTTGCAGAAACTGGGTATGTCTAGTTTAATGAAAAGAAGGACCAGGGGAGACATGATAGCAGTCTTCCAATATTTGAGGGGCTGCCACAAAGAAGAGGGAGTCAAACTATTCTTCAAAGCACCTGATGGCAGGAGAAGCAGCAATGGGTGGAAACTAATCAAGGAGAGAAGCAACCTAGAACTAAGGAGAAATTTCATAACAGTTAGAACAATTAATCCGTGGAACAGCTTGCCTCCAGAAGTTGTAGGTGCTCCAACACTGGGGAGGTTTAAGAAGATGTTGGATAATGGTGGGTGAAAGGGGGGGAGGGTAAGGGGGGTGGAGGGGTGGGGAGGGGTTTGGAGGGAAGGGGGGGGAGAAAAGAGAAAAATGTTTGTACTTTGTACTAATAAAACTTTTTGAATAAAAAAAAGAAGATATTGGATAACCATTTGTCTGACGTGGTGTAGGGTTTCCTGCCTAGGCAGGGGGTTGGACTAGAAGACCTCCAAGGTCCCTTCCAACTCAGTTATTCTATTCTATTCTAGAAAGCGCATATCCATGGATGAAGGTTTTTTGGTGATGGGAGGGGGAGAATTGCACCAAACCCCATGGTCACCTGATCGGAATCCAGACGCTTGGCAACTGACCCGTATTTATGACAGTCGCTCTGCCCTGGGGTCACGTGATCCCCTTGTGTGACCTTCTGACCAGCGAAGTCCATGGGGGAAGCCAGATTCACTTAACAACCATATTCCTAACTTAACAACTGCAGTGATTCACTTAACAACGGTGGCAAGAAAAGTCACAAAATGGGGTGAAATGCTCTGAACAAATGTTTCACTTAACAACAGACATTTTGGACTCAATTGCGGTCGTACGTCGAGGACCACCTGCCAGCTACCACACGGGACAGCTTCTTCCCTTCCACTGGAGGTTTTCCAACCCACGGTGAAAAGTCCTCTAACAGCGACAGTGCGGTTGAAATCTGCAGCGTGCAGGGCTGGACTTGATGACCTCTTAGATCCCTTCTGATTGTAATGCTACTCTAAGACTTCCTTCTATCCCCGCGAGGCAGGCAGCCCAAACATTTCTGAATGTTTTGTTCAATTTTCACTCCGACCGCGGTGCAGATGACAGAACCCGGCTAATCTTGACTGAATTTGAAGAGCTAAGCTGGATCAAGCTGGCTTCATCCTCGGATGGGAGGATAAACCAAGGAAATCTACGGAGGCGGAAAAACACATCTCGGAAAAAGCCACAGCAAACCCATTCTGCATTGCTACCCCCAAAAAAATTTACTTCACTTCAATTTTTTTCAAGGGCAGATTGTCCTTGACTTGCAACTTATTCATTTAGTGACCATTCAAATTTACAACGGCAGCAAAAAAAGGTGTCGTATGACTGTTTTTCACACTTACGACCGTCGCAAATCCCCATGATGATGTGATCCAAATTCAAAGGCTTGGCAACTGGCATGTACTTATGACGGTTGGAATGTCCCGGGGTCACGTGATCCCCTTTGCCGACCTTCTGACAAGCAAAGTCAACGGGGAAACCAGATTCACTTCACGACCGTGTTCCTCATTTAACAACTGCAGAGAAAAGTCGTAAAATAGGGCAAAACTCCCTGGACGACTGTTTCGCTTAGCAAGAGACATTTTGGGCTCGATTGTGGCTGTACGTCAAGGACTACCTGTAAGTGTTGCCTTCTCTTTTACGACGGTCCCTAATGCAGATTTAACCTGCTTTTCCCAATACTTGAGGGGATGCCACAGAGAGGAGGGGGTCAGGCTGTTCTCTATGGCACCAGAAAGCCAAACAAGGAATAATGGATGGAAGCTGACCAAGGAGAGATTCAACCTGGAAGTGAGGGGAAACTTATTTATTTTTATTTATTTATTAAAATTTCTATGCCGCCCAACTCCCGGGGGACTCTGGGCGGCTAACAACAGGTATAGAAACATATAATCAATAAAAACAATTTTTAAAAAAACATGTTAAAATACTATCAATATTTTAAAAAGAACTTTCATTCATACCCCGCCTGCCGGAAGAGCCAAGTTTTTATTGCTTTACGGAAGGCCAGCAGGGTGGGGATAGTCCTGATCTCTGGAGGGAGCCGGTTCCAAAGGGAGGGAGCTCCCACAGAGAAGGCTCTCTCCCTTGGTCCCGCCAACCGGCATTGTTTGGTCGATGGGACCTGGAGGAGACCCGCTCTGTGGGACCTAACCGGTCGTAGGGAGGTATGCGGCAGGATGCGGTCCCGAAGGTAACCTGGCCCTGAGCCATGTAGGGCTTTAAAGGTAACGACCAACACCTTGAATTGGATCCGGAGACTAATGGGCAGCCAATGCAGCTGGCGGAGAATCGGTGTTACGTGGGTGCATCTGGGTACACCCACCACAGCTCGCGCAGCTGCATTTTGCACCAATTGCAATCGCCGGACACTCTTCGAGGATAGCCCCATGTAGAGCGCATTGCAGTAATCCAGCCGTGAGGTGATAAGGGCATAAGTGACTGTGAGAAGTGCCTCCTTCTCCAAGTAAGGTCGTAATTGGTGCACAAGACGTACTTGTGCAAAGGTCCCCCTAGCCACAGCTGAAAGATGTTGCTCCAATTTAAGCTGTGGATCTAGAAGGACACCCAAATTGCGAACCCGTTCTGAGGGAGCTAATTTCTCCCCCCCAAGAACCAAGGAGGGACAGTTGGTCAAGTCCTTAGGAGGCAATATCCACAGCCACTCGGTCTTGTCAGGGTTAAGTTTTAGCCGGTTCTTCCCCATCCAGACCCTAACATCGGCCAGGCAGAACTGACGGTGAGAGCGATCAACCAGTGGAACAGCTTGCCAGCGGAGGTTGTGAGAGCCCCAACACTTGCGACCTTCAAGGGGAGACTGGACTGCCATCTGTCTCAAATGGTGTAGGAACTCCTGCTTGAGCAGGGGGTTGGACTAGATGACCTACAAGGGCCCTTCCAACTCTAATAATAAATCTACATCTAAAATCCCCTTCTTTTCGCTCACGTTTTTAACTTCTGTTCTCTCTGCTTCTATCAGCTGCACATCACTTTCTGCAGGGAGATTTTAAGCAAAACAAAACAAAAAAAGAAATAATCTTGTCTATATTTTGTCAAGCAGATGTCATTTCTCCTTCACAGCAACAAATCATCTTGGCAATGTGGATTTTTTTGTTTTTGGCAGCTGATCGTCGATTTCGGTTCCTTCCCTTGCATTAAACAAAGGGACTTGCAATGTGCAGGGGTGCAAGGAACAAATGTTGGAAAATTAAACCACACATGAACATTAAAAGAGTACATCACAGTACATCACTTAATGACTTTTCTTTTCCTTTTATTTTGGGCAGCCTGACAGATTCTCTTCCCGGCTCGCCACGTCCCTCGAACACAGCGTGGCAAATTCAACCCGTCTCCATCCAGCCGCTTCTTTTCAAATATAATTTTTGTGACAGTCCGAGCGGAATGGAGAAGGAGGTTCCAAGAAGAGGAATTTAGCAAGTTCCCTGCAAGGAAACAGACATCCTGGCAGGTGCCAAGCTTGGAAGGATCGACGCAGCCAAAATACCCATCCTGGCCGTTAAAAGTTTTTGCGCATGTTTCTGAAATGAAGTTCATCCATCACAGGGAGAAGGATGGACAGTTGCATCTCTCTCTCTCTCCCTCTCCCTCTCCCTCTCCCTCTCCCTCCCTCCCTCCCCTCCCTCCCTCCCCCCCCCTCTCTCTCTCTCTTTCTCTCTCCCATTTTCTCTTTCTCTTATTTTTCTTTCCCCCTCTCCCCTCTCTCATTTTCTCCTTTTCTTTCTCTCCCCTTCTCTCTTTCTTCCTATCTCTCTCCCAGTCTCTCTCTCTCTTTCTCCCATTTTCTTTCTCTCTCTTATTATCTCGTTCTCTTTTCCCTTTCTCCCCCTCTCTCATTCTTTCTTCCTCTTTCTGCCTCTCTCCCACTTTTTTTCTTACTCTCATTTTCTATTTCTTTTATTCACTCTTTCTCTCTCCCTTTCTCTCTTATTTATTTTATTTATTTATTTGGAGGTTCTTCTATGCCGCCCTACTCCCTAAGGACTCAGGGCGGGGTACAACATTTTAAGAAAACAACCAACCCTTTTTCTGTCTTCCTCTTTCTAACTCTCTCTCTGTCTCTTTCTTTTTCTCTCTTTCTCTCCCATTTTCTCTTATTCTCTCTTGCTCTCTCCCTTTCCCTCTCTCTTTCTTTCTTTCTTTCTCTCTCTCTCTCTCTCCCACTCTCTCGTTCTCTTCCTTTCTCTTTCTCTTTCTCTCCCACTCCCTTATTCTCTCGTTTTGTACCAGTTCTGCTGCTGGGCTTTTCCCACGCAGCATCTTTTACAAAAGATTCCAGAAACATTTCCCCTTTTAAGTGCAAACTTTATATTAAATTGTACTTGTTCCTAGTACATGACTGGGAACGAGATGATGTGAATTCAGTCTGATCCTGCTCATCTCTTCCTTACTGAGTTGGCCTCGAGACGGTGAACTGTGAGAAACCGGCATGACTAAGAAAGATCTACTTTAGTGCTGCTCTAAATTCCATTAAGACACATTATGTCATCAGCAACAACCACAGAAAGGAGGAATTGAATTTCCCATCACATTTAATTTCTGCCAGGTCTGTTTTCAGTTATTTATTAGCTACTGCAGCTGTATGAATGGACTCTTTGCTAGGGAGAAAACCCCCCCCTCTCTCCCTCTCTCTCTCTCTTTCTCTCTCTCCCTCTCTCTATCAGTCTCTCTCTCTCTCCCTCCCTCCCTCTTGCTCTCTTTCTCTCTCTCTCCCAGTCTCTCTCTCTCTTTCTCTCTCTCCCTCTCTCTATCAGTCTCTCTCTCTCTCCCTCCCTCCCTCTTGCTCTCTTTCTCTCTCTCTCCCAGTCTCTCTCTCTCTTTCTCTCTCTCAACCCCAGTCTGTCTCTCTGACTCTCTCTCCCTCCCTCCCATTTTCTCTCTTTTATTCTCTCTTTCTCTCTCCGTCTCTCTCTCCCACCCTCTTATTCTCTCCTTTTCTCTCTCTCCCTTCTCTCTTTCTTTCTCTCTCTCCCAATCTCTCTCTCCCCCACTCTCTCTCTTTCTCTCTCCCCCTCTCTTTCGCCTCCCTTTCTCTTTCTCCCTTCTCTCTTTCTTTCTTCCTCTTTCTGCCTCTCTCCCACTTTTTTCTTACTCTCATTTTCTATTTCTTTTATTCTCTCTTTCTCTCTCCCTTTCCCTCTTTCTTTCTCTCCCCCTCCTTCTGTCTTCCTCTTTCTAACTCTCTCTCCATCTCTCTCTTTCTCTCTCTCTCTCTCCCATTTTCTCTTTCTTTTATTCTCTCTTTCTCTCTCTGTCTCTCTCCCATCCTCTCATTCTCTCCTTTTCTTTCTTCCTATCTCTCTCCCCCTCTCTCCTTGTCCCTTTCTCTCCCATTTTCTCATTCTCTTATTCTCTTTCTCTCTCCCCTTTCTCCCCCTCTCTCATTCGCTCTCTTTCTCCCCCCTTCTTTTTCGTGCGGCTGTTGATAAAATAGGATCGCTGACATGATCGCCAAGGTCCGATGACGGATATGGCACAAGAAGAAGAAGAAGAAGAATTATTTACATTACTATAATATACAATAACATATTATTTTGTATTATATTTATTTATTACATACAGGTAGTCTTCGGCTTACAATCACAACAGAGCCCAAATTTTTTGTCGCTAAGTGAAACGTTTGTTAAGCAAGTTTTCCCCCGTTTTGCGGCCTTTCTTGCCACGCTTGTGAAGCGAGTCACACGGTCATTCAATGAATCCGGCTTCCCCCGTTTATTTTGCTCGACAGAAGGTCGCAAAAGCAGATCCCATGACCCCGGGACACTGCGACCGTCATAGATATGAGTCAGTTGCCAAGCTGACTCAAATTTGATCACATGACCATGGGGATGCTGCAGTTGGTCATAAGTGTGAAAATAGGTCATAATTTTTTTCATTGCCGTTGTAACTTTTGAACGTTCATTAAATGAATGGTTGTAAGTCGAGGACTGCCGTGCCTTCTCCTGCCTTCATTGTTTTCCTGCAGACATTTCTTGTAAGAGAATAACTGAATTAAAAAGAGAACAGCCCACGGTTACGTCGCTCAAATGCCAGAGTTACACCAGGAGGCCTTCCCTTACCTCTGAGGCACAGTGCCAGAAGTTTGCAGATGCGCTCGGTAGACAAGACACCATCATATGTTTTAAATCCCATCATACATGCATTGGAACGTGTTCCAGATCTGGTCTGTGTGGCAATCTGGAAGGACTGCAAATCTGTGCACGTGTGTGCAGGCGTGATGCATCTGTTGGCTGACATATTTTCCTCCCTCCCACTCAACCCGAGGAAGCAAGGAAACGCGCTGCGACTTAAACGGAGCATTTTCATCTTTGGGTAAAACAAAAAAATAAAATCAAGGGCCTGTTGTGGTTTTCTGGTCCTTACACAACTGCAAAGTGCTGGGATTTGGAGCAGTGTCGTACCAAAAGCTCAGCTATCACATGTTAATACCGCTTTATAAGGGCTTGGTAAGGCCACGCTTGGAATACAGCATCCAGTTTTGGTCGCCACGATGTAAAAAAGATTTTGCGAGTGCAGAGAAGAGCAACAAAGATGATTAGGGGACTGGAGGCTAAAACATATGAAAAACAATTGCAGGAACTGGGGATGTCTAGTTTAATGAAAAGAAGGACCAGGGGAGACATGATAGCAGTCTTCCAATATCTCAGGGGTTGCCACAAAGAAGAGGGAGTCAAGCTATTCTCCAAAGCCCCTGAGGGCAGGACAAGAAGCAACGGATGGAGACTAGTCAAGGAGAGAAGCAACCTAGAACTAATATCCTGGCAGTGAGAACAATTAATCAGCGGAACCACTTGCCACCAGAAGTTGTGAATGCTCCATCACTGGAGGTTTTTAAGAAGAGACTTGACAACCATTTGCCTGGAATGGGACGGGGGTCTCCTGGCTGAGCAGGGGTTGGACTAGAAGACCTCTAAGGGGTCTTCCCGCTCTGTTACGATTCTATGATTCCAGCTGTCTGCAGCATTTTTTCAGATGGGTTGCAATCCTCCATCTGCCGGAATTCCCAATAGGGGAGGGAGGAGGAGAAGGAAGAGGAGGGGAAGGGGAAGGGGAGAGGGAAGAGAAAGAGAAGAAGCAACAACGGTGGAGAAGGAGAAAGGGAAGGAGGAGGAAGAGGAGGCAAAAAAGACGAAAGAGAAGGATGGGAACTGCAACCCAACAGATTCAGAGTCTATCCGTTTGGAGACCGCAAGGAAGGAAGGGAAGCAATTGGAAAGGAAAGAAATCGTCCCCCGCTTTCTCCTCTCCTGTGTGAGTGGACACACAAATCCCTTTGTGTCCAATCACACTTGGCCAATAAAAAAATCTCTTCTCTTCTCTTCTATATTTCTCTTCTATATTTTTATTCAATTCTATATTTCTATTCTATTCTATTCTATATTCCTATCCTACCCTAATGTTCTTCTCTGCTGAACCTCTTCGAATGGAGAGGGTGGGGGTGGGAGGTTCTATTTTCCCTTATTTTCCCAGGAAATCAGCAACATGTTGGCAGGGCCCCTGAATGCACCCGCCATCCAACGCCGGGCACCTACTCTTTAAAGGCTAGTCCTCCTACCTGCTTTCATTCCAAGCAGGGAACCTGTTTCTTCCCCCTCCCCTCGTAAACGTCACAGAGGCTGGAGACAGATGCTTTAAAGAGGGGGGGGGGGAGCCTTTGCCAAACAAACCCTCCTAATCCCCGTCCACGGATCGCTTTCTTTTAAATCCCTGCCGCAATCAGGGAGTTATTAGATAACAACAGGCTCAGAAATGATGGAGAGAGAGAGAGAGAGAAACACTTTATGAAATGTGGATGATATTTGGGGATTGATGGGAGGAAGCCTCACCTTCCAAGGGAAAGCAGACAAAGAGCTAAAGAGAGAGGATCAAACCGCTCTTTGCTTAAGGCAGGTAAATACAGAGTCAAAATCCAGTCTCCCTATTAATCTATCTAACAATAATACCAATAGAAGAGAATATTTGTAGCTTAGGGTTGAACTGGGGTGACGTCCTTGGTGCTCTCTGAGCTTAGCTGTTTTCTTGCAGACGTTTCATGACCCAGCTAGGGAACATCATCAGTGTTAGAAGGAAGGGGATTTGGGGAAAGGAGGAGGAGGAGGAGGAGGAGGAGGAGGAGGAGGAGGAGGAGGAGGAGGAGGAGGAGGAGGAGGAGGAGGAGATGACTGTTGTGTGCTTGGTGCTCTCTGAGCTTGGCTGTTTTCTTGCAGACGTTTCATGACCCAGCTAGGGAACATCATCAGTGTTAGAAGGAAGGGGATTTGGGGAAAGGAGGAGGAGGAGGAGGAGGAGGAGGAGGAGGAGGAGGAGGAGGAGGAGGAGGAGGAGGAGATGACTGTTGTGTGCTTGGTGCTCTCTGAGCTTGGCTGTTTTCTTGCAGACGTTTCATGACCCAGCTAGGGAATATCATCAGTGTTAGAAGGAAGGGGATTTGGGGAAAGGAGGAGGAGGAGAAGGAGGAGGAGGAGGAGGAGGAGGAGGAGGAGGAGGAGGAGGAGGAGGAGGAGGAGGAGGAGGAGATGACTGTTGTGTGCTTGGTGCTCTCTGAGCTTGGCTGTTTTCTTGCAGACGTTTCATGACCCAGCGAGGGAACATCATCAGTGTTAGAAGGAAGGGGGGTTTGGGGAAAGGAGGAGGAGGAGGAGGAGTCCTTGGAGCTCTGAGCATGACGGTTTTCTTGCAGACATTTCATCACCCAACTAGGAAATATCATCAGTGCTGGAAGGGAGTGAGGTTAACCTACTTAACCCCACCTACTCTTTAAAGAATGCTACCCATGATTCCAGAGATACTAAACATCTACCAGGCCATATAGCCATGGATAGTCCTCTGCAGACCCCTTGATGGCCAACCGTCAACCGAGCTCGGCTAACCAAGCTAATTCTTCCAGTTCATGTGAAGACTGTAGCCTCTGGACTTTCCTTAACGTAAGCAAGCCAAGATCACTAATTGTGGCTGGGATTCAGACAGTGTTCTCCCCCATAACTGAGTCCCTCCCCCTGGCCTCTGTTCCTCCTCTTCCACTTTTCCCAGCCTCAGAACCTTCTCTAGAGACCATAAGAGAGTTGGAAGGGATCTTGGAGGTCATCTACTCCAATCCCTGCTCGAAGTTACAGAAGTTACAGAAGAACAGAGTTGGAAGGGACCTCGTAGATCATCTAGTCCAACCCCCTGCTCAAGCAGGAGACCCTATACCATTTCAGAAAAATACTTGTCCAATTTCTTTTAAAAAACCTCCAGTGTTGGAGCATTCACAACTTCTGGACGCAAGTTGTTCCACTGGTTAATTGTCCTCACTGTCAAGAAGTTTCTCCTTAGTTCCAGGTTGCTTCTCTCCTTGATTAGTTTCCACCCATTGCTTTTTGTTCTACCCTCAAGTGCTTTGGAGAACAGGTTGACCCCCTCCTCTTTTTTGTGGCAGCCCCTCAAATACTGGAAGATGCTATTATGTGACCCCAGAAGTTCTGGGGCTCCATCACTGGAGGTTTTTAAGAAGAGATTGGATAGCCTTTTGTCCGGAATGGCATAGAGTCTCCTGCTTGAGCAGGGGGTTGGACTAGAAGACCTCCAAGGTGCCTCCCAACTCTGATATTCTGTTAAAGAACAAAAGAGGAACAGAGGAACAAAGATGGTTAGGGGACTGGAGAGCTAAACGGTATGAAGAACAGCTGCAGGAACTGGACAGCTGCAAAGAACTAGGGGAGACATGATAGCAGCCTTCCAATATTTGAGGGGCTGCCACAAAGAAGAGGAGGTCAAGCTATTCTCCAAAGCACCGAAGGCAGGAGAGAAGCAACCTGGAACTAAGAAGACATTTCCTGACAGTGAGCACAATTTACCAGTGGAACCGCTTGCCACCAGAAGCTTTGGCTTTTCCATCACTGGTGGTTTTTAAGAGACTGGACAGCACTTGTCTGGAATGGTATAGGACAGGTCATCTCCTGCTTGAGCAGGGGGCTGGACTAGAAGGCCTCCAAGGCCCCTTCCAACTGCGTTCCTGTCAAACAGACAACAAGTGGTCAAAATAGGGAGAGCCCTATCTAATCCAGTATCTGTTAACAGCGGTGTTCCCCAAGGCAGAGTATTAGGATCAACACTTTTTATGTTCTATATAAACGACCTTTGCGATCACATTACAAGCGACTGCGTTCTCTTCGCCGATGATGTCAAACTCTTCAAACACCACCGACAACACTGCTACCCTCCAAAAAGACCTTGACTTTGTGTCAGAATGGTCAAACATCTGGCAACTCCAAATCTCAACCAACAAATGCTCTGTCCTAACACATTGGCAAAAAGAATCAGAACACCAAATACAAGCTGAACAGACAAGACCTTGCAGTTGACCCCTCACCCTGTCAAAGACCTTGGAATACTCATATCTAATTACCTAAGTGCCAAAGCCCACTGCAACAACATCGCCAAAAAAGGCTTCAAGAACTGTTAACCTAATCTTACGTAGCTTCTTCTCCGGTAATATCACACTACTAACCAAAGCATACAAAACATTCGCCAGACCAATCCTTGAATACAGCTCATCTGTCTGGAA